>JAODUI010000001.1:1209087-1224041 GCA_027563995.1 Papilio gigon | reverse complement strand
TCTAGGCTTAGGATAAACTCAATAAAACGGCTGAGCTGATGAGATGCTACATAAAGATATCACTGGTCGACTGTATTCCTCTTTATGACGCAATGCAATATTCACGACCACATCATCACTTGGCATCGGGTGGCTTCGTGGTCAAGCGTTAGTTTAGAATTCATAAAAAAAAAACGTCTTAATCCAACCACCATACGAACATTAATGAATTTCACTGAAACTTATAAATTGAAAATATATATTTATTCGTATTCACAGCCGTTATTTTTATTTATGAAATAACTAGGAAAATTACAGATTGTAAAGTCCGCCATATTAGAAATTTGATTATCGTATTTTATTTTTATTTAAAAACATTAGCAAATTTTTGTTAATTACTAATATTTCTTGTGACCATTCATGGTAAGTTTGAAAAAGCTTTTGTTAGGATATGGTCCACGACAATAGTCGTATGGCGGGATTCGAACCCACGACCGCTAGATCGGTAGTCCGTACCCTTAACCATTAGGCTATTGGCGCTTCGCTTCTTGTGTAGAAAATTTATGACGATGGCCGATCTACTCGATAGTATGACCAAGTTTAGACAATCCTGGGACTGAACACCCAGACCGCCATGAGGCAAGCCGAGGACGGGCATGGAGGCGGCTCGTCGACTCGTCGGTGAGGGCGCTTCAAGATGAGCACGAAGAAGAAGAGAAGATGAGATTACTAGGAAGATATAACATCACGCTACGACCAATAGGAGCGGAGTATAAATGATAAATGTTTCAATAATTAAATTGAAAAAACGAAGTGCGCCGAGCTAGCCCGAAATAAGTCTGTCTGTTTCACCAAAGTGATATATATTATATCAAGATATAGATATATTTAAGGGCATATAATCTATAAATAAGTGAGGGTACACCCCTGACGTCAAGTGAGCCAACCGTGCGAATCAAGTCTCAAGCGACCGCGCCTCGTCATGGGGTCGATACGGTTGACTGCGTTGACCAGGGTACATCTTACAAACATTACCACTTTAATAAATAATTTAATACAATCTATAGCAAAATATTAATTACAATACTTTATAGAGGTATAAAAAGAAATATAAATTAAAAAACGGAGGTTAGATTCCGATTCCGAAAGGTCGGAACTTCCGATTGACGTTGTATTTTCGGTTCCAATTATTCGGAAGTTGTATCGGAAGTCGGTATGCGCCTAATTATAATTAAGCATGTGTTTTTTTGTGTTGGCTAGTGCAGCTATCTTTCAGCACTGCAAAGTATTAAATGTTTTATTAGTATAGATAAGTAATGTTTGTGATTATTTAATTAGACCTCTCCTATGTACTTGTCACTGCTTCCGATTCCGATTCCGACAAACTATATACAAAATATTTGGTCCCGATTTTGATTCCGATGAACTGTGTACAAAACATTCGGTTCCGATTCCGATATAACACTTCTGGTACATGGTATAAACTATTGCTTATGTATACAAAAGCGATAATATAAACCTTCTAAGAAAGAACCTTCTAACGACATATGCTAAAGGTTCACGGGCCGCACAAATACGCGGGCCGCGATTAACGACCACTGGTTTATTATTTATGTTAAGTGAAAATAGCGAAGATTTAATGAGAAAGTAATTTAATTTGTCAAAGCAATATATTTCACCTCACTGACATTTTCAGTGCATGACCTTACTCTACACAACCGCAACAATTTTGTTTCATTTCTTTGTTGGAACAAACTCGATCGTAGCATGTTTCATGTTGCGGAAATTACTGTGTTCTCTATTTTGAGAAATAGTGTTTTTTTTTAAATAACAATGCATTAATTAACATTTTTTTGGTAATATACCGTGTTAAGCTTGAAATAACTTGTGTTAGGATATGGTTTACAATAATCGAATAGAGAGATTCGAATGCACGATTGCTAGATCGATAGTCCGGTAACCATTAGGCTATTGACGCTTCAAATTGTTATTTATAACGAATATTTTTTTTTAATTAATACTTTAGGTAGAACGGCTGATAGGCGAGACTGGAAGAGAAGAACATGTTGTGTCGACCCTACATAAAGTGGGACCAGGTCAGGATAAAGAAGAAAGAAGAAGAAGACTTTAGGTAGAACGAATTCTAAAAAAAAACGTTTAAAGAATGCTTCGGCAGCGCGGAATTATTTTTTTTCTATTAATTTAGTATACGTAGGTTAGTGATAAAATAGCGTTTTATTTACAACACTGTTCTTTGTGGATATCAGTAAGAAGTGCGTGAGTTAGGATGAGTTGACAGAGATGTATGGAATACATATTGTGCTGACCATCTGTTGGGAAGATGACAGGTTGAAGATGATGGTCCAGTAGTTTTTGAGTTAATTCATTACGTGTAATCTTAAAAAATAAATTAATATGATTGAAAAGTGACAAATGGATAAAAAAAAGAATTAAAAAAAAATCTACTCTTTATAACATAATATGGATACGTGGTTTTATTTTTTAAATGATATAAATTTTTTTTTGGTGTATATTTTTCGTTATTGTAAATACAGTGGCACTCACCCGAAGACCCCGACGGCGACGGCTGCCTCTCGCAGCGCCCTCTCTTGGTCCATATCTCTGAGGGCTTCAGGTCGTATGGTGGCTGTGTTCCGAGGCTGGCGCTCATTCTGCACAGCTGGTATAACAAAATTATAAAGGCTTCTTAGTTACTTTGAACTACAGGTAACATATTTTTTTCATAATACATATTTCAGCATTCAGATCGTCTTTTGTTGTTAAAAGAACAATGACATTGTGGCAGAGGCATGACACTCACTTTTGTGACACGAGCAAATTACTTAATTTAATTATAAAGACCGATTGTTAAAGTCGAATTGTATAGTCCAAACTTATGTAGCTAAATTAAGATGTGCAATTTTTTTTTTATATCAGTAGATTTTTATTCATCATCATCATCATCAACAGCCCTTGTCTGCCCACTGTTGGACATAGGCCTTACCCAATGCCATGCTTAGTAGATTTTTATTAACTTACTAATATTTCTTCTAACCTTTCCTGGTAAGCTTGAAAAAGCTTGTGTTAAGATTGGTTCACGACAATAGTTGAATGGTGGGATTCGAACCCGCGACCGCAAGATCGGTAGACCGTATCCATAACCATCAGACTATTGACGCTTCTACTTTAAGTAAAGTGTTCAGTTGGAACTGAATATATATAAGGAGAATAACTTTTGTATGAGCTTATTAATATTTTTTATAAGTCACTACCTTGACCCTACGACTTCGTGGGTGCAGATTTAAAAAAAAACATTACTCTATGCGATATTTCAGTCAGTAATTATCTCTTTGCCAAATTCTATTCGATTTAGATTTGCCTACTAACAAATTTTACGTGCATTTCGAAAACTGTTATATACTGAATATTAAAAAAAAACTATACGAAGTTTCAATAGATGTAGTTGTATATAAAGAGCATGGCTGTAAAAGGTACGTTGGACGTCAGAGAGGGCAATAAAATCAAATAGAAGTCCTCTGCCCTGCCACCCTCACCTCCCCTGGCCGGAAGGGTGGGGGAATCGATTGACGTTAACTAGGATGCGGTACGTGCTCTCCGGTCACTTTTTGTAAATTTATTTTTCATATCGAGTTTTTAAATTGTATTTTTATATATAAAAAAAAAAATGTTTTTTTCCCCGTTTCACATTAGGACAATGATTTTTCTAGGCAAATGTTTTTAACGATCGTTAGAGATTCGGTTAGTCTAGATTATTATTTTTTTTTTTATTCAAATTGTTATTAAGTTACTGTTAAACGCTTCACCGGATCGTATATGACATTGTCCAGGTACGATTCCCGCCATGAACCAGTATGTTTTTCTAATTCGGTGAAAGAAAACATCGATATGCCTGTACATATCTGCAAAGAAATTCAAGGATATATGTGAAGACAATGCACTGGGCCAGCGTGGTTGACTATGGCCTAGTCACTCCTAATAACAGGGTAAGCTCCGAGGTGAGGGGAGCTGATGATGATGATGAATGTATATGAATGTTTTTCAGTGTTTTAGTTGGGAATATATCAAACCTATTTTTCAAAACTTAAAGTATCTTCTTAATAGAATCAAAAATATTACATCCGGGTCAAACTTTACCGCAGTAAAGACCGACTTTAGAAAAAGGGGGGGTTCGAATGAAAGAGTACAGCGCTTTATCCGGGTGTTACGTGACCGGAAAGCCGGCTTTATTCACTGCCCGGATAAAGTCGCGATCAATCATATCCGGCGGGATTTTATATTTCCGAAGACGTTATCTGAGTAAAGTATCTTCCTATCCTAGTTATACGATATTTTAAAATTAAGTATTACTTTTTACTATTATTATAAATGCGAATCTACGATGATAGTTGGCAGGTAACTTCTAAATCAATTTGAATCGAATTTGGTAACGGAGGTGCTCGGAAGTAACCCTAATATTTATTTATTTAATTAAGGTATACCAACAGTAAAATTATCTTACATTCACAATAACATGTAACAAAAAAAAAACAAGAGATAGATAATTTTACCAATTACAGTTACACACAACATTCACAACAAAAGATATAATACAAGTTAACAAATATGCTAATATTAGGGGTGACTAGGCTATAGTCAACCACGCTGACCCAGTGCGGGTTGACTTCACACTTATGTTTGAATTACATCAGATATGTGCAGTGTCACGAAGTACCTTCACCGTTAGAGCGTCGGATAAATGTACATATGAACATTGTAAATCGACAGACATTGGTACATGCTTGGGATCGAACCTGGACATGATAAGTTCGGACCAAACGTTCTCGAGGTTGCATTGTAAAATGAATTGCTTTTTTTTTAATTATGTAAACTTAGTTTAGTTGTGAACTGGTTTTAATTGAGATAAGTTGGTTCAGTAAAGTCATCTGTCCCGCTCGGCGGCCGGAAGTGAGAATCAAAGATGGCTGCGGCCGGATGTGGGTGGGGCCTGTAGTGAGGGGACGAGTAGTGTTGCTGAGGTGTAACTTGTGTTAAGTTAATTTAACTGAGTGTATTGTATGAATATGAATTTAAAACGCTTAATGTAATGTAAATATTCAACAGCACTTTTTCAAATTCGTATTTTAGTTACGTTAGATTGTAAACGTTTTTTACTAAGTTAAATGTTTGTTAAATGTTTTCAGCATTCGGCTCTTAGAGTTGTTAAGTTGTTTTAGAGAGTAATCTTAACTAAGGGTCTCCCTTAGTGACCAATGAAGGAATAAATGTGGTAGTAAGATTCAGTCAAGAAATAGACAATATCACATAAGTGTTTTATATACAATCTGTTGTATTATGTAAAAGTGTAGATATTTTTCTATTTAATTGATAAGTTTGAAAGATTCAAAAAATAAAAATTCAAGACAAAATTAACTTATTGAGGAAAGCATATGATGTACGAAATCACATCATCAGTTTAAACAGAACAGTTGAACTGTACAGTATTTCAACTGTTCAGCATTGTGCAGTTAAACGATGGCTTTAAGTAATTGAAGAATTTCAAAATCAAAGGCATCAGGTGCGAGTCCTCATCTGCAACTCCACGAGTCAATTCGAAAGCAAACGAATGCGATATATAGACATCCCTTTCATTCTTATACAAAATTGCATATGCTTACTCTTTCTATTTTTTGTTAAATTGATTCGACTTTACCATTTATTGGTTTCCGATACGATTGATTTTATACTTTATGTTAAAAGGGGTTAAGTTTTAAATCGAATGAGCTGTTTTCATAAAAGATATTGTGACAATTGAAAAATCGACCTTCACGTATTAGGAATTGGATTTATGTTCGCTAAACGTTAAAGTTATAAATCCGTTCAGACACCTCGATCGTTTCGCTTGTTAAATTTAAAGTACCTTAATGTCTGGGCGATAGGGTTTACATTTAAATGAAGGGTCGCTGTGACTTGGATGCGATTAGTACGGGGTCGGATTTTGGGGGGTTTATGGAAGGATTAAAATCGCATTAATCAGTGTCTGTTGCTATAGCTTTAACTCCGGTATAAACAGTTAACTGTTAGGGTACGCGATGTTGGATTTCTGTACAGTCGTGTACGAAATTTGTTAACAAACACAAAACCAAAAAAAATAAAATACTGACCATAGAAAATGTACACTTCTGAATAAAGCCTAGTCTAGTCTATAATAGTCTAGACTAAATTTAAAGAGGTACTTTGTAGGATGACTGGTACTGATTTATAAGTCTTCCTGAAGGTTCCTCAATGGGCTCGAAATTAGCAGATACTGTTATTTATTCAACGCTTTATAATTAGTTTGTAATTATGTCTCACAAAATTACAATTGAGAAGCAAATGTTATCGTGGTATGGACATGCGAAGAGATATTGAGCATGTAAACAAGCTGATGAGATTGAATGTGGATGGCTATAAAGGTAGAGGAAGACTGAAGGTGTGAATGGATTGTGTGAAAGAGGATATGCGTGTGAGTGCAAACATGGCGGCTGAGAGATATGTATGGAAGAATAGTTAATACTGCACCGACCCTTTATGGGGAAAGGGCAGATTGATGATGACTAATGTCCAAGGAAAGTTTAAAAAATTTAATAAATACACTCACTAAAGTGATTTTCAAGTTGAATGTACACATCGTAAGCGGGTTCGAAACGATACGAAAAAGGTATACAGGCCGGGATTAAAATTCGAAATCACCCCATTAGCATTTAATTTTACAAATGAATCTTTAATTCCCCGCTTTCTACTTTCAAGATGTTAGGAGACAATTATGATGAGAAATATAGCCAAGTTTCATCTGCGCGTTAGTAGACTAAAGTGGGCAAGCAGTTGCGCTCGTGTGCACCTACTCTCTCGTCCGATGGGCCAGTTGCCTGAAACGACCGGTGGTAAAGCAGGATGCAGTGAATCGACTGTCAACCATAAGAGACAACAGAAAATGGTCTTTTGTTAGTTCTCTGTAAAAGTAGCATGTAATCTTTTTGTCACATCAGCGCAGGCAAAAAATTGTTTTCTTATTTAGGTTTTTAAAATTACTAAACATTGTAAAACGATGAGATTCGACAGTCTAATATAACAGGTAATTTTAATGCTTTAAAATGTAGACAAAATGATAATAGAAAGTACATTTGTAATTAATATAGTTAGAGAAAAGGTGGGACCGAGGCGTTTGACGAGGTGGAGCTTGGTCCCAACTCCCAAACGTAACGAGATTGTAGCGTCGGCATCTCAAAGTGTAACCGAATTAAGTGTTCCTTTTCACGGGAGAAAGCCAAGTGCAAAATAATGCCGGAGCTTAACACAATAAAAGCTTCCCGACGGGCGTGCCGCAGGGCGCGCGTCTATGCCCTCGTTACAACGCCACATCTTTTTGACAGTTTCTTTTCGTGTTAAATTGGATCAACGTTTCATTGTTCAACGCTCGTACGTTATGGTAATCGTTCCAAATCTAAATCCTGAGTTTTCGACTTAAAGTTAGATACTTGAGTTCTTTTTATATCTTCACTTCAATACTCATTTATTGAATTACTTTTTAACATTGTCGTTGTTGGAAAGTTTTCAAATAATTTGTAAAATAAATAACTTTTAGTCTTTAAAGTTTGTTAAGTACATCTATTTTATTTGTGAAAATATTAGAATAAACCGATTTAATTAAGAACAGACTGTCAATATTGCCACAAAGTCTAGGAACGGCCACGAAGAACAGGGCGCAGCGTGGGCATGCCTCCCGCGAGATGGACCGATCTGGTCAAGTTTGCGGGAGTATCCTGGATGAGAACGAAGACCGATCGTCGTGGCGATCTTTGGAGTCCTACGCCCAGCAATGAGCGACTTTTGGCTCCTATGATGATGTTTGTTAATTTACTAATATTTCTTAGGACATGGTTCACAATAGTCGAATGACAGGATTCGAGTGGTTGACTCGATCGGTAGTCCATATACTTAACCATTCGGCTAATGGCGGCCATTTAGATTACCTATTTGTTAATAGGGTTTGTTCCAATCAGTTTTTCACGCTGTGTGTGAACAGTTAATGACATTGTTAGATTTAAATACTGTCGCGGTTAAACGTCGTGGGGTTGAAGTGATTTGAATGTGCGAACGCCGGCGGCATACCGCTTTGTAGTTTTTGTTATAACAAGCGGTGAGGAGGCAGGACGTGCGGTCGTTAGCGGGGAGGTGTGGCTACTTGTTAGAATCGGCTTAAGGCATTTTGCATTAATGAAGCTTGTATTAATGATTTTATTTTACATTATTGCTTCAATTATGATAGATGTATGAGCTACTACTAAACTAACTTTTCCAAAGACTTCGTTCAAGTGGAAACGGCTTTTTTATTCATTATAATATTAATTGATTTTTGTTAATTCACTAACATTTCTTGTAACCATTATTGGTTACCCTGAAGATGAGCCCCCGATGGGCTCGAAACTAGTCGGTACTGACACCCAGTTGCACGTGAGTTAAGCCGTTTTATAAGTGATACCATTCGTGATCTTTACTTTTACGTTTGTGTCAAATTTTATAAAAAAATATTTAACAGTTTTCTATATATTTTATAACAAATTCATCAATCTAAACTTTCGCAGTTAAATTAGTAAGACGATTAAGATTTTATTTATATCATTAATTTTATCAAAACAACTATTTAAGAGGTTCACTAAATAATATTTAATAATATGACGATAAAGTCCAGCGATTTGGTATTCAAAATGAATAACACAAATTTATAACTCAGATCACTAAATAATTTACGGAGGCCGGATGGCTCGTACAAAACACGGAAGGAAAATAAAACGAGAAATGTTAATGACTTGTTAATGGACAGGCAGCAAAGTCCAGGGAAGTTCGGGCGGCGCTTAGAATAACTTAACGACAATTTTCAAGTGAATCTGTCATATCACTCGATTATAATTAAATGGACCGTTGGGATCTTGGAATATTGGATAGTAAAGTATTTCCAAAGTCAATTAGAACACTTTTCTAAATCCGATATTGCGTAACCTATTAAAGGTAAAGTTAGGTAAGACGATGTTTTTGTTATAAAACAAGATGTACGTTGTACGAAAAAGGATATAGTTTGCTTTTTAAGCAATAAATATATTTTAGTTTGAGCAATTGATAGATTAAAAGTGTAGACTTAATTTTGGACGTTGAGTGTATCATCATTATCATCGTCAGCCCTTGCCCGCTGCCATACTCATCTGCCCACTTTTGGAATTAGGCCTTTCCCAATGTTTACTGTATTGTGATAGGTACTTGACTAAATGTGATAAACATTTATATGAACAGAATTCGAAAAAAGAAAAGATTCATCATACTTTTAAATGATGACTTCTATAGTCTAGTAGTTGCAAAAAACCTTACAATATTTATTTTATTCGTTTATTATAATGACCGCGGCGTGTTTAAAAACGCGTATATTTAAGCCAGTGGCTGCACCTCTGGAAGGGAGTTCCCGCGAAATCGTTACAGAGCATACGAAGCGTAATTTTTTAATACCGCACCTCCATACACGAACTACTACTTTCGACTAACGATGTGGGGTGCATTTTAATATCTGTTGCGGCCACCGCGTGCCTATGTGCGAAATATCTAGTATCGGCATTTTATATTTAAAAATCAACTTCTTTTATATGACCTGTTAAGTTTAATTGCAATGAAATTGCATTTTTTTATAGCCTATGTATATTTTGTAGCTTTTCCCTGCGCCTTTTTTCGCACACGTTAAATGAAAACTTTGTAACCTGGACGATATTCCAAACAATAATTTTGAAAAATTTCATTTAAAATTACTTCGTCTTTTTCAAGTTAACTCTTACCCATCCATTCTATCACTTTAAACATGAACTTTGTAATATAAGTATGATTTAGCACCGCTTCAAAATAGACGTAATGACATAGATGTAAGGTGTGACAATATCAAAGCGGTATGTGTAGTCTTTACGACAGGTTTTCTATAAGCCTGGTCAGGGTATGCAAATGTCAAGAATCAAATTATGTCACGACATAAAAACTTAAAAATGACCTTGTCTAATGATTTGATCAATGTGTGTGATATTTTTTTTTATAAAAATTAAGTTGTCAAAGTGATAGTTAATCTGTCGTATGTTTATTATTCGTGTCGAGTTAGTTTATACTTATAGTTAGGTGTAAATCAGCTTTCACCTTTAATGTTTGTTGAAACATTTATTGTGATACGTCCGAAATGTTGTTTACTAAATTTATTGAAACGGTGTTGGGTGCGATGCCAAATTCATGTATAGAGCATTAGATGAAAATTATACTTAATATATTTTGTAGAAGTTCTGTAAATCTTTATATATTTTATAATGAAAGATGGCAAACATACAATACAGCAATTTTGCTAAAACAGCAAAACGCCAAAAAACTAATATTCTACTAACTATAAACGAAAAATGAAAATCGACGTTCGTTCCCTGTGTTTTCCTGAACACTTGAAGGACAAAACTGTGGTAGTATGTTCTGAGGGCGCTTATAAAAGGGTCAGTAGGTGTCTTGAGAAATAATAAAAAATGTAATTTTGTTCGGTTTATTTTATTTATTTAAATATCTTGTATACATAATAACACGTGTATCAACTATCGTCAGTACCAACTGAATTGCATTTCAAAGTGCAGGCAATAACTCGCAAGTATCTCCAGTTTATGACGCCTTCAATATGAAACATTTCTACGCGAGGAGTAAAATGTTTTGAGAAATTTTACTTGTACAATTACAGGTATAGAAAATTTTATAAGCAGTCTTCGTGCTGTTACAACCGGGCGGTTCAGAATGCTCTTATGTTGCATAAACGAATTACTTAGATAAGTGAAATTCGACAGCCTACAGTACTGCCAACTACCAGCGATAATAAAGGTCATTCGCCTAAAAACGACTACGACAGGTAGAGTTGACAATATTGTATCTGTCTCTTTCTATATTGTTTTATTCTTATATATCTTGATCTTCTCTCTCTGTCAATGACATACAATTTGAATTTGGAACTGAGAAATTTGATTAAGATTTTGTGGTACAATTATTAACAGTACAACAATGTGACATTTCCAGTACAACAATTAGTATAGTGTTCAATCAAGTATACGCAGTGATTAACACTGGCCCAGATTGTAGGATGAGACCACATTCCACGGCAGGGATGTTTTAATTATACCCCTCGTCATGGTAACGACATTTTAACCTACGCAGTTTACGGTTTTAATATTGTCTGTGAAATATTATCTGTAATTGATGAGATATGTTACTATTTGTGGATTAATTTGTATTTAGTTGAATTTGGAAATGTAAGACTATAATTAAAGTGCGATTTAGCTTTATTTAAAATTTCATTTATTATTATAAAAAGGATCCCTGAGATGTTTTGTATGGTTGAATTCTCTCTATGTTCTCGTTTAATACAAAAGGCATTTCAAAAGTGGACTCTATATTGGACGTCGAACTTGTGTGAAACACATACAGTGGATTATATGTCTAAGATTCTAATGTTGAAAAAAAAAAGTTTCCCGGTTATAATTAGCGTCAACGATTTGTAACGGTTACGTCGCGTATTTCACATGGAACTATTTCACGTTTGTCTATTTGAAGATCTGAGGAAACTATGTCAATGAGAACATCAGTGTCTTGTGTCTTCGCATCACTATTTAAAGAATCGAACGGCGACACGTTGATGAGTTATTTTGTTTATTAGAAAATTAAACTTTGCATCTTTGTAAGCTGTTATATCAATAAAAATGTTCTGATATTC
This sequence comes from Papilio gigon, assembly GCA_027563995.1. Taxonomy (NCBI): domain Eukaryota; kingdom Metazoa; phylum Arthropoda; class Insecta; order Lepidoptera; family Papilionidae; genus Papilio; species Papilio gigon. Next base: position 1,212,265 of record JAODUI010000001.1, on the reverse strand, counting down.
TAGGTCATTTAACTAATAATTCATAACAATCAATGAATTTATTTTACTCATATATCATTTTGTAGTCTAGTTTTGTAAACATTGCTATCTTCGTTCAAATTTATTTTGTCCTAAATTTTGAAATAACTTTATTTTTCTATCTTCGCATCCGACTCACGAAGTATAGAAATGTATAACTTATTACGATCCGCAAAGAGTTCGATTTACTTTAACAGTCGTCGTAAACGGATCTTTTTATTCTTGTCATAAATTCTCTGTCTCACCATTACGTATACTTTATTCTTTGTATGTCTAAATCGAGATCATTTTTATATTAAAAATTAACTCTAAATGTGATCACGGAAACTTGATATTACGAAACATATTTAGAATGATGTACTTGAAACATTTTCATCAAATCGCTCATAACCAATACGTATGGTGACTCTTGACTTAGATTTCTCGTACAAAATTAACACTAAGAATCAATCAATGATCAAAGACTGTTTATTCCAAACGTAATTAACCGTGTCAATACAATTGCAAAGAGGACTTAATGTATTAAATTTGCATACATTGTATTCTGCTTTTAAATCACCAATTAATAAATTCCTTGAATCTAAGTTCTATTCTAAACATAAGTGACACATGTATTGTAAGTGTAGTGTTCACTCCGGCAGTGCGGGCTGGCCATTTAGCGACTCTGTGTACTATTTGGGTCAGTAGTGCAGTAACGCCTCTGATGACGTGGCATGTGCTTTATTGTTACCTCCCCATCTAATGCATCCTCACGTTTCTTTTCATATTATTTTTGTACTTGCAGCGATATCTTTTATTTTGTCTCCTAGAAGTCACAAATTAAAAAAAATACTGCGAGTTTATGGTTAGAGAGTGGACTTTTAACTTTGAAATAAAAAAGGAATCTTGAGGAAGGAAGGATGTGGTTGTGTGGGATACAGAGATCGTATAACAAGCAAGACTTGATTGCACGTACTAGCGGTCCTGTTTTCGCACGGTAGACTTTTCAAACAAGTTCAATAATTAATTAAGATAGACTATATTATTCAGAGATAATGTAGCATTCGAATCATAAAAGAATTTAACCAGTTCAACCAGTAGATTTTGAGTTTGTACCTAAATCAAACGCAAATCTTGCTAGTATAAGTTTATAATAAAATTCTCTTAGTTTCCATTAATAAAATATAATACCATTGGTTCGCTTACACCAGGAAATGAGATATACGTAAATGATTAAACATAAGGCGGTCAAGCAGTTATCTGATAATAAATTAGCTTTGAGGCGCAGTAAGACCCTTCCAGTTTGACATGCCCATACTTTGATCCACCATTTTCTTTGTTTGAGAACACGCGATCCGACTATTAGTACTTGGAACGATTATAAAACTAGAAAATTATTTTCGTTTTTGCCGTAGTGTCGTGTCAATCCGACAAGGTCATGTTGCTTGGATAATGGATTCGTCAAAAGCTGTTTTTGTGTTATTATAGAAAATATTATTAAAACTTTTTTGTTCAACAAACGATTGTGTAAGTAATTTAACTTTGTAATTATAATTTGTTGTAACAATAGCGGGCAGTATTTAATTTTAAATCTTCATTGCATCGTTTCAAACTACAAGTGGCGGATCGAATCCAACTGTTTTACGACGGGCGCAAATAGCTGTGCACGCGCATCGCCGGGGCGCCCTCTGGCGAGCTCTGATTGATTGCACGTACCGACTTCAAAAAGCAGGAAGGTTAACCATACGTCTGGATTTATTGACATGTTTTTCTTTTCATGTTTAATGTTTGAAGCGCCGTTATAGTCCATGAAAACAACGCTAAATGGCACTCGTGTATTTTCATTTGAACCACTCGGTCAATACACAATCGTACTTTGAATTATTTGTTATTGCATTTATGCGATTGTTTCGATTAATTGAAAACTGTAGGTTTTGTTAGTGTTATTTGAATGACGTATTTGCTTTGTGAATATAAATATTTTTCTGACAATGGCTGTTTCCTGTATTTGTGAGTGATGTAATAGATTTTTTTTTATTTAACTACGTTATTTTATTATTGATTACTACAAATAAACGTTCCATGCATTTGATCAAGATTCCATACAAATTCATTTGTTGTAACCTCAGAGATGATGACTTTATATAAATTTACAGTAAAATACTTTTTAACATATGGCCTCCTTTATTACATTTTTAATGTATGGTGCATTATGACTGCGGCTACCTTATTGCGGTATTCCAATGACTTGCGTTTCACTTGCTAGAACCACTAAATTATTACTGTATCGAATGATGTAGAAATTAAACCTACAATTACTGTCTTCTTCTTTAAGTACTGTGAATCCTTCATTGTCCGCCCCTTTGTATGTCATGTATTTTCTTGCTTTATTGCATTATTACAAACGCACGCGATAGTAGAAGCCTTAACTGATCCACCCCATTGTATAAAAAATCTGAACCATGTTCCAGTATTTACGGGTAGGCTGAAAATCAACGCGGCCCCCAATTACAGGCTGTGGGCAGCACCAGTTGAGCCTCGTCCATTTGGTCAAGGGATGTTTGTTTTGTGTCATGTTAAATTCTATGTAAATGCATTCTCTTGTTACGTATCTTGTTCAGTAAACTGTATTTTATTTATTTTTTCTTTGGTGGATTTAATCAATTTTCTTTATGAAAGAAATGTTTGCGACCTCTAGACCAGGTTTTGTTTGCTATTAATAAGAAATACGACAGTTAACTACGATTAGGGGCCTACTAGAGTAGAGTGAATAGGCACTTACTAAACTAGCACGTACCATATTTCGACTACATCATCACTTGGCATCGGGTGGGATCGTGGTCAAGCGTTAGTTTATATTTCATAAAAACAAAACAAACAAACTATATTTTCAAGTGAATGCGGCGTGGATAGATCTAATTTGTTTTGCTTTGAATGAAAGCGTGCCCCTAACTGCGATTGTGAGATTCTTTTGTTTGTTATGCCTTGTTTCTTTTCGTCTTTAATTTAAAAATTCTATCTATTTTTTAATGTGCTACGTTAACTAGAACATTTCTGTACTCTTATTCAAAATACTGCCCTCTTCTGGCCCGTAGCTTTTTTATTCATAAAAAATAAATTCTGTATAAAACAATTTATTTAAATTGAAATCATAACATTGGACGTATTTTATGTAATTTCG
>JAODUI010000001.1:1198482-1208987 GCA_027563995.1 Papilio gigon | reverse complement strand
TCATAAAAAATAAATTCTGTATAAAACAATTTATTTAAATTGAAATCATAACATTGGACGTATTTTATGTAATTTCGCCTTTTTGCTAATTTCAGTTACTTTCATATCTTGATTTTAACTTTTTTGAATTTCATAATTAATAATGGGCTTCAATCGAACACGTTTTTACATATACACATACATTTTACATATGTAATCTGTTAAAAAATTAAAAAACACATGTGAATTCAAACCGCACTGGGCCAGCATGGTTGACTATGGTCTAGCCACCCCTCACGATCGAGGGACGTATAGTGATGATGATGAACAAGTTTTAATTAAAGCTCTACAATAAACTCGACGACAAAGCGTTGTAGACTGTCACGGGATACGTAGTGTTAGCCAAAACGTGTCAATAGTGCGAGCAGCGGGTATTGTGACTAAGAATAGTTCGGTTGAATGTTGGCAGTTGACCAGACGTAACAGACTACCGCCACAGAGACAATACAAACTGCTCCCGAACATTGTTAAATTACTCGGCGGTCATTATATTCTATTAGTTGCATAAACTATTTCTACACTCGGATTACTCTTTTCTTCGTTCCCCCTAACGTTGCCTCGTCAGAGGTTCTGGTGTGTCTTATTTCTTTATTAGTATTGTGAAATTTAATTACAATAGAATTGCTTAACCACACCGGAATTACTTAGGGTCGTAATAGCGTATCTCATAAGGCTGCCAATGCATTTCCTTTAGTTAATAAATTTAAACTTGTATGTATAATTATTTTAGCTTTTTATTTCATTTAAAAAAAAATTCTCACGTGTATTTTTAAATTAATTGAATCGAAAATTAAATATACTGTGTTTAAGTCAAGAATGTTTCTATTAATTTCTATAAGATATAATTGAAAAGATTGTGAAAAAGATTTTGTTTTAATACAAATATAGTTTTGTCCTAAAGCTTGCCAATTCTCTCCACTCACCACATATCAATCTGTGTTCACTTCAAACGATTTTTCTTTTTCCTATTTCTATTTTAACTGACATGTTGTCATATCATTTACTTAATATCTTCGGTTCTTTATTTTTCGCATGTCATTTTTTTCCTTTAGGTCACAAGTTGACAAGAACAGATATCAAAGTCATTGAATCTTTTGTACTTCTTGTATTGTTAAAATATTTTATTCACGTTTCTATAAATGAAAAAATAAATAAAAAAGACAATACATGTATCAAGATAATCTCATATAAATATTACTCAGTACTGTCTAGGTCCTTTACTTTATACAGTAAAGCTCTGATTACATTTAAAAGTCCGATGAAATAAGGTTAACCTAGATACGGCCAATGTCAACAACGTCAGACATTACGCGGAGTTACGCAAACGCGCGCGTACGCATCCTCCTCTCCCCCACGCGGGCCCCTGTCCCCTCACACGCCTACTGACCTCGCTACGTCACTTTCGCCGCGACGATAAAAGTTATAAAGATACTGGAAGTAGCTTGGTTAAGCATACCAAGCCTCCGTGTTACTTAATATATGTTGTATGTTGTATATTACTTAATCAAATAAAGCATCAATGTAAGTTTAATTTTTATTCATTATTTGCGCAGAATAATTATTCTAAGTTGATGTCAAGAGTCATTAGCGAAAACGTTTCCGAAACCCGGCAACATACTTTACGTTAATGCCAAATTATGTTTTCAAGCGAGATCAATGTTCAACTTTTAAATAATATAAATTCACAACAAAAACTTCTGCATTTACATTCAGCTCGTTTTAAATAATAGTCAAAATACCATTTTTCAATATGTCGTATTTTATAAATTAAAAGAGAAGTCACTTCCATTGTGGTAGACATCTTTGTTTAAAAACTTGACTGGCCAGTGTTTACCGGCTCAGGGGGTCAAGTGAAATGTGTCGGTAACCGAGATCTTCAACAACTCGAAAATGTTATGCTTTTATCATTTTGATCTAACAAAAAGGATCCAGATGTAGGTACATAGATATAGTATCTTTATAAAGAAGGTCTTAGGATATATCTTGCTGTATATTATTTTTAATATTGAATTATTAATTATAAAATAGAAAACCCATTATGCCAATTTTGTGATTTGGAGGACATGCAAAATCAATAAAAAAATCTACTGTTAATACTTAGATTGAAACTGTCGGTTTTGATAATATTTTATTGTAATGAATATATCGGTTTACATTATTTTAGTTAAATATTTTATATTTAAATAAAAATGTGTAATTTTATCATTAATAATAATAATCATCATCATCATCATCATCAACAGCCCTTGTCTGCCCACTGTTGGACACAGGCCTTTCCCAATGCCTTCGACAGTACGCGGTCCTCCGCCTAATTATTATTAATCGAATAGTGGAAAACAGCGACGAATTAAATATAAAAGTGCTTTTTTGCGCTTCATTATCGAAAAAGGATTACGCTCGTAGCGCTTTCCCTTAGCGAAACAATTCCACGCCGATATTATTCTACGAGATTATCCCACTAAATTGTATTGCTGAATGGATGGACGTCGGAAGCATGTGTAATGAGATTGCTGTAAGCCAGTCGGATTGTTATCGGTGCTAGTTGTGGGGCCACGTTGTACTGGGTCATTGTAAACATTCTGTCGACCATTCTGCCGGCCCGGATTCCATTTTCTGTTTCACTTGAATGCTCTAACATGGCCCGATCGGACTCGGGATGCTATTTTGGATATCCTTAATGCTAACCAATTGTAGCTTATTGGTTTGCTAACAAGTTTTGGTTGTGGAATGAACATTTGAATTCTTGTAGGATACAATTTTCTTACGATAAAATATGTTTGTATTAGAAATGGCTACTAAAAAATAACTCGCATGTTTAATAGCATATTGAATCTGAAATATTAATAAATGACTAACCTTTCTGAATGGATGTAATGGGGCAGGAATACTTAAAAAGTTCTGTTGCATCTTACATCACTGCCAAAAGGCGATTGCATCCCGAAGTGCATGCAATAAATCATACGTATATCTCGGATACGACTTTATCAAAACTGTACTGAACCACATGAAATTGGTCTTGGTAAATATGTTTAAAAGTGAAAAGATAACCTTGGCTGATTCTGATCACATTAATCGAAGGACCACTTTAATAATAATAGGTCAAATGAAACAACAGAGGTATGTATTGATTTGATATTTCGCATTGATTTGATTTTATTCAATCAATACAACGACTAAATAAAACGATTGAAGAATAAAAAAAACGACAATTCGTCAAATAAAAAAAATAAGTAATTCAGTAATGTTTTTCACGTGACGAATAAATTGGTAAATTGAGTTGTACGCACGCACTGGTATCTCAATTCAATACTCGTGTTCGCACCGAGTCGAACGATAAAGATATTTCTGTCCTAGTTTACTTATATTTTGACGTTTAAATACGTAATAAATTCTTCATTTTATGAACTCTCGCTGTACATTTTATTCATTGGCCGTCTCACAACGTATTAGTTTGTGATAGATGCTTAATCTAAGCTATCCGAGCATTGTCACAATTTCTAATGTGTTTATTTTTCAAGTAGTGACATAGGGCAACGTCTTGACTGACTATTGATACATGATGAATATATATGAATTATGAAACGATATGCTAATTGATGCGATTCTTCACGCAGACGGTCAGATTTCGTAAAATGATCTTTTTAGCAACTCCTCAGTAAGTTTTGTTACGTGTTTAAAATATGGGGTCATCGAAACGAGTAGTCTGCTCAATCATGTTTAGTCCAGTCAATTTTGTAATCATCTCTCGTCCACAACCTTATTTCTAACTTACCTTTACTTTTAAATATTAAGACTTAGCTCGGATCTGTCTTATTAAAGTGTAATTTTATATTATTGAAACTCGTGAGACATTTCATTAACACTACTTATAAAAACCGCTTCACTAAATTGCAAATCGGTGTCGGTACCGACTAATTTCGAGCCCATCGGGGGCTCTTCTTCAGGGTAAATGGGATTGGTAGTAGAGAGTACGCTCTCATGCTCATGCGTGTAAAAAATGACATCTTATAACCGCACCTTAAGTATTCTCACCATTATAAGGCATTTAGTTAACGATGCTTCTTTAAAAATATGCATATCTTAATGCATTCAAGTGCCCAAAGACGTATACATACATGAGGATGGAAGGAAAGTTTCATTTAAAGTTTTTATGCATTGCCGGAATTTTGCTAATACTTTCAACTTTGTCTGAGTACTTCTATAAATGTGTATAATTAGATTAACCTGTCGGACAATATTTCATTGCGAAATTTTATTAATATTGACATCAGCAAAATGTAGGATATTTGTTGTTGTGTTTTCTATTGTATAGGAGCGCTGTACAAATCTCATAAATCCCACTATACCAAGAATTGACTGTGCATACATTTATTATAGTAAATTCCAGTAACAGGCGCGTATGGCGAATCATTTATACTTTATCGCATAATTAAATAACTAGTAAAATATTGTATATTTATATATTCCGAGCAATAAACGCTCGTCTATCTTAAACGTCTGTCAGCGAGTAATTTAAACACGCAAAGGCAAGTTCCAGTTTGCGTTTGCGTCATTAAACATGTGCCGGCGATGTTTACTTTGGCCCAGTAGTTAACCATGAATGCACCATTGTTGGTCAACTCTGAAATACACGAGACTCAGATTTAGATGCATTTAAATGTTTGACAGATGAATATTTGTCATGTAAATTATTGACCCTTAAACATTTCTCAAATGTAACCTAAATTTAAAAGCTTCGGTAGTGATCACTTATATGCTATATGAGATATGTGTAGAAAGTGTGCGAGTTCAAATGTGACGGATGACAGAGATGTTTTGAATGGTAATACATGCTGTGTCGACCTTCCTTAGGGAAAAGGGTTGATGATAATACTGATGAGTAGATATGACTTAATGACTTTGAGTGTAATTATTCTAAATATATCTCTTCAAAATTGGAATCCAAGACTGATTGTCAAAACTTTGTTTCATCTCACCACTCAAATGAAGTGACGATAGAATTTAATCTTTTAAAATCGCTTCGTAATAAGGACTTAAGTATGTTTGTTGTATTACATCATTCGTACACTTTACCTAAACTATGATTATTATTTATTTATTTATGTCAAGAGCTTCAGTACATTTAGTCATTAAACAATGATTCATCATGTCACGTCAAACAGACGTACTTGACCTTTCAATAACGTAACCGAGACATTACACGCAAAAAGAGCAGTTATTATCTTCTCGAATTACACGAAATAAAAATTTTAAAAAGGATTTTTTTTAGACATGCTTTTCATATAAAGGTACCTGTCAAGACGAATTAAATGGGGCCTTTTCTTATGGCCATTGTCTAGCTCCATCATCAGATCAGTTCTATGTCAGAATAATATTGCATTGTCATGCGATTTATACATACTTGCAAAATTTTAGCTCAATCGGAAACTGGGAAGTGGATCTAATTTAACTTGCAAGATTTGATTACAGACACGGTGAATCTAAATAAAAGGCGAATCGATAAAAAGCTATATTTTATATATTTGCGAAGTTTCATCGTGTTTGTCATTTTGTTGGCAATCGTAATGCAGAAGGCGGAGTCGTTACTGCGATCCTGGTAACTCGTTATGTCTTTAACTTTTTTAAACGCGTGTCTATAAAGAATTTTATTCTGTTCGCCTGCTCGTCAGTTTTTGTATCAAGACGATAGTAAGTCTTTTATGGGCTGCGTTCGATATCTCGATCCCTGGTTCCATCATTAAGCTTACAAAGGAAAGTTTAAATCCTATTTCGAAGATCGAGCGGGAAGCCGTATTGGATCTTTTTATAAAAGGCGAGATTTTTTTCTCACCACGTCTTACTTGTAACTATATTTTCAAAGTGTCCAAGAATGTACTTAAGTTATTCTTAACTTTATTTTCTTCACGGCACTTTAGAATACAATGTGAACTTTGATGTACTTTAATTTTATTTGAATCTAATGTAAGTTTCTTTTCTATTCCAAATTAAAATAGAGAGGTCAAGTTACATTTTATCTTAATAAAAAATCAATTCGATGTAAACTCTTAGATTTACTATTTTATAGTAAAGTTTTGTACTATAGAATCTTTTTAGTAAACCAATTATTAAGCCTGTTTTACACACATATCAGTGTGATCGTACTAATGCCTTCATAACTTACTAAGTTTACTTTGTCATATCTTAATATAGGCCTCTTAATACAGTTTTCGAACATCTATGCTGGTCGTACATAACTGAATTACATTACACGAGAGTTCGACACACGCCTTCGGGCCTCGTAAAAACCCCGAATGACTCAGACATATACGCTTCAATACTTAGAGACATTATTAGCTGGGAGATTGAAATGTGAGCCACCATCCCTAAGTATACATGACACCTGGTATATTCTGATTTTAGTCGTATTATACTTTTATGGCTTCACATTTTTGGTTGGCGCGAAACGTATACTGTTTTACGCAATTTAATTTTTACGAGCGCTCCGAATTTTTTTTTGCTTCTTATAAAGTGTTTTTCAATGTTTGTTTTAATGGAAATCCGACTCTGGGAACGCGTTATATTCAGCCTTTTGTTTGCGTTGAATATTATTTTCGTTATGAATATGAAATGATCTTGGTTACATGGAATATTTACTTGATAATCTGCCGCACATAGCCGTTAAATTGTAAAATAAATCTATACTAAGGGACATAATAACGACGAGTTAATAACTGTGTGTGTGACAGTTGTAATCAAAGAGGGCAGTACTAGACATGTGTGGTCTTTAATAATAACGCAAAACTAATAGTCGTGATGTATTTATACTAAAAACTATAAGACTTAACTTGACACCAGTTCATAAGTTTAATATTTTCTTAGAAATGGACATAACAATAAAATTAAAATAAAAGTAATGAAAAAGATACAAGTGAATTAATAACATTTTGCTAAGTAAAAGTAATTGATGTATTTAATCTGGCAAAAAGGTTTAAAGGCATTATAGTCCGTTTATTATTATTGTACAGATGTTATGGAGGAGCCATTTGGCGCTCTGCCGCGAGCGTTCAGCACGCTAATGAAGCATTTGCGAGTTATTTTTGCGATGCAAACATTAAAGATGCAACACAATACAGTTTTAAAGTTTAATCGAAACAAATGCAACACGCGACAAATAGACATGCCAAGTTTAAATGTATACCCCGTACTCTTACTGCCGCAAAAAAAAATATTTTAAGTGAAGAATTACATATCCGATCTCTTTGGTAGACAAGGAGTTTCCATCCTACATTAGAGGTTGCATACTGGCCACTAAGAAACTTTATCTTTTTGATTTAGAAAAAGATATGTAAAAAAAGAAGAATAGGGTAGGAAGTTGAGGCGTAAACAACGAAATGTAGTAAATAGAGTTTTAGTTTTAGTAAATAGTTTTTTATACTAGTTTGTTACCAACGTAATAAAAGTATTTGCTTTCAATTTATACAGATATCTTAATCGCTTTCATACCTTCTGCTACACAGAGTAGTGCTATCTTTACGTAATCCTTCTATCTATGTATGAAAAAATAAGAGACTGCTTAGGAAACAATTAAACGATCCTAACTGCGGCAGTAACACTTATCATTGTACAATACTTAACATATGCACATTTCAAACGGTTTATTTACCTTCACTTAGTCAATACTTTGCCTCCATTGCATTTACTCTACGATTTCGAAAACAAACTAGAACCTAGCGACAGCCTTGCAAAATACATACATAAATATTTCAACACAAACATATTACAAGATGCACTTAAAGTAGGTAAAGTTCATTGACCTCTTTTGTGTAATCTTGACACATCTATCTTCAAGTCATATATCTGATGTTACATTATTTTCATCGAATTACAGTACACCTCATATAGCTCGATCCAAGAACCAACGAAAATAACATAAAAAATGAATAAACATAAAAATAATAGCGTTGTAAATTACACAATCTAATTATAAAAACATCAACGATATAATTAAAATAATAATCGAATGCTACAATAATAAAATATTTATCACAGCGGTGTTCTATTATTATACAATAATAGCTGAGCTGATCAATGACGAAACCTTATTAGCTTCGTAAGCGTTCCTTCTCACGAATTCTTAATGAATAGCAAACGCTCATCTATTCATTATTTTATCATAGGAGACCTTGCGGAACCGGTTGTTTGCTGTACAACTTTGAATGTTGCCTGTCGACTGTTGCGGTAGCTTCGTTAACAACTAATTATTCAAATGGCCATGGACTACCGGCAAAAATAGGACTTAGTAGATATAAAGTAAGTCGACTTTATAATAGACTTCGAAGTGAAACTATCTCGTGTTTAAGTCTTGACACAATGTGTGTAATCAGGGACAATTTTTATAGAAAGAAAAAGAAAGCATCAGGCAGCTATGAAATGGTACCCACTATCTTTGGAATAAAAATCCACATACTTCGGTTTAGAATGACAAAAGTATCGTCTATAGATCATAATATATACCCACCGAAGAGCTCAGACGTATAAGTGAAATTCGAAAAGAGAAAACACATTGGTACTTGGCGGGCATCGAACCTGGATGTTTAGATATCAGTCCGGTTCAGTCAAGAGCTTAAGAACTCAGCTTGTGACGCTTAGAAGTGATTTTTTTATCTTTGTAAAAGTGTATTAAGACGTTAATTTATTTCTGTACCTGCTAAACGTTGTAAAAGACCAATTCCGCATGTCGTAATGCGAGCACGAACACTAAAATATTTTATGTCGTACTCATTGACATCTTTGTGAGTTGTAAGTGCGGAAATGCTGCATATGTTTTAATATATAATTCGATGATACTGTACGCACAGTTATGTTTGAATGATGATTATTTTAAATTATTCAACTGTCTATCTCATCGCTGCGTCAGATACCATTAAGACGTCCAATTCTCTGAGGAATTTCCTTTCAAATAAATGTATTACCTAATAGATATTTCTTATTAGCTAATATCCTCAGTCGCTCTTATAAATATGCCATCAATGTTTGATGGTGATGTTCGAAAACTGATGACAAATTTGATTTCGTCATCACAAGATCCTGGCCTTTACCTGAAGCGGTAGAGATGACAGACTTGAATGTTTAGCTTGACCAAAAGCTACCTGTTGTTAAGTAATGATGTGGTCGAAATATGGTACGTGCTACTTTTAAAAGCAACTCCGTGTTCTTCTTTCTCTATTCTTATACGTTTTGGAATGCACACTTATTTTACAAGTCCTTCTATCACCTTAGGGTATTATAATATTAATAGATATAAGTTTGGTTGGTTATTTCAGAAACTTGTTGTTGATTGTCGGGTCAATCATTCTTGCTATGACAGTCCTGATATATCATTCTCCTATGTATCGCAGACTACTCACATATGTCATTTTTTTTGTTCACAGGTAAGTTCAGTGAGCCCGCCCGACCAGACCAGAACGAGTCGTATGAACGTGTGCAGGACTGGAAATTGAATATATGCAATTAATTTTTATATCGGTATTCGTTTTTATAAAAAAAACAATTCTTCAATTCTAATATTGCGTCCTAAATATAATTTAGTAACTAAATAGTGTGATGTTACCTTATTGTAACACGTCTTCAGTTTCATTGCGGATCCCACACGTGGAATGTTATAAAATATTCAAAATTGAATTTATAATCCTCAAAGCAGTCGTAACTTGTCTCTCCCTTATCTCAAATTTAAAGGGACCGTTAGCTTGAATCGCGCTATGAATTCTGCAAGGGGCCTACCTACCCTCGTTACAAATTAGTCGTAAGTTCGCATTCGGAAACCAAACTTCGTTATGTTTTCTTAATGCTCAGTCCCTTAAGGGCCCGACTTTTGTACGCGTATTTCTGTAATCCGTTGAGAGATTTATCCCTTCTGGGGATAGAGCATTTCCAGCAGACACGCTCGTGTTGATTTTTGCGGAGTTCACCTTCAATTTGTTTATATAATGGAAGAGATTTATGCTGTTTAATCCTAATGGAGAGGTTAAAGGTATCAACTGCCAAAGACGTCGTAACCCACGCTACACTAGACTGGACTCTACTGGTGTCTTTCAGTGTTTCACTTTGTCATTTCTAAAGTTGGATAGTTACGCAAATATTTTGGTTTACGAATTTTTGTTGAATTTGATTTACATAAGTTGTCATCATTTAAATGCTTTATTTAGATGAAATATTTTGTAAAGAATGTCAAAACATTTTCAGATAAAATATTAAGTTAATGACAATGATTGAAGTTGTCAACAAATCAATAGGCCAAACTAGTTTCATTTCTTTGAAGTAATTCGCTTCTAGCATAGTTGTGTTATCTTAGCTCGGAGTTAAAACATAGCGAGAATAAGTCTTTAATTCATTACTGTCCGTCTACGTTGTGTTTTAACATTTTTTATTTTATTTTTCCTCGCCTTTCGCTTGACGTCCCACGGCGGCTCTTTTAAAGGACTCTTAAG
>JAODUI010000001.1:1179207-1198382 GCA_027563995.1 Papilio gigon | reverse complement strand
GTTTTAACATTTTTTATTTTATTTTTCCTCGCCTTTCGCTTGACGTCCCACGGCGGCTCTTTTAAAGGACTCTTAAGAAATGGAGAAATCTGACGTAATTTTTTATTCTTTTCCCTTGGATTTTCTCGAGCTTTTGCCATGGAGACTTTTTATCCAGCGGCTTTATCAATTACGAAATTGAACCACGAATATTGTCAAGTTTATCCCGAGATCCGTCACTTTGAGGTTATCATAAATTTTTTAAATATTTAAACATATTTTCTATTACATTATATTAAAAATATATTCATTACTAAATACAAATTTATTTTTTTCTTAAGAAACATTATTTGATACATATTTCTAGACTTTACTGTGCAGTAACTTTTAAATAAATTATTTCATATAAGTCGACTATATCCAAATGTTGTAGTAAAAAACCGCACGCTTGTTTTTCTAATGATATAAGGCTCTTACCATTTCTTTGTATATTTACCAAGTTATAATGTTTTAATGCAATTAATTAGTACCGCTTCAGACATTAGGGTGAGTCTCGACTAGACGGTAAAGGGGTTAAGCTAAGGAGGCGGAAACCGCTGAATGAACGTACTGCTACACTATACGGCTGGCTCTCAGCTAATGCTGTGATAAATTTGATTAATTCATTTAAAAGTACAGTCAACTGCACATTATTTCATGCGTCATTTATTTAATGTTGCTTATAACAGCTTAATTTCCTGACGTTTAAACTTCTACTAACTTTTCAAAACTGATTTTAAATTTAAAAGTAATCAGCATTTTTGTAAGAGGGCAAACGGGCGGCGGCGTCACCTAGGTGGTCGTCGACGCCCATGGAAATCCGCAACACTAGACGAGCAGATGCGTTGTCGGTCTTTTTGAGAAAGAGATAGATAGATTAGATGGAGATATAAAGACAGTTTAAAAATTATCCTTACAAATAGAACTATGAACTTATTAATATTATATACGAAATAATATTTAAACATATATCCAATATTAAATATTAAGTAAAATGTAAGATGAGTAAATTCAGCTTCATTTCTTAATGCCAACGTGACTTAAGATTCCGTTTTTTTTTTTTAATTCTTTAAACACAACCTAATCGACGATTAGAAGCGCGCTGCTTACGCCAAGACTGGTTTGTTTGCAGCTGTATTTATAAGCACGTCTTACATTGTCGAGTGTTCTTATTCAATATGGCGTCGCCTGCGTGTAAAATAAATATATTTATTTAAATGAACATCGCTCTTCATTTATGAAATCCGTTCCGGCATACGGAAATATTTGTTGGATTTAAGTGCATGCAAATAACTACGTATGAAGAGCTACACTCGCCCGCCTCTATTAAATATTCATCAATATAATTTTATTTTCTCATGCATTAATTAATAAGAGTGCGCACTTCTCTAGTAGCATCTTTACATTTTACATTTCAATTGAAATTCATTTAATATCATTTTATAACATTTTTTTAATAACCTATATTACTATGGTATAATTTAGCATATTTATAATGAACGAATAAAAATAAATCAATCAAGTAATTTTTGAATGTATCCATAACAAACATACGATAATATAAAATACCATACAAACGTCTCCACTTTATAAAATCAACGTAGAATGGGACACAGTTCGCTTGGTTTTCCTCTCGTTTGGTTAAAAAAAAAATCGAATTAAAAATAACATCTGTTATAAATTTAAAAATTAAGCCTACAATCTGCCAATGACGCTATCAAGAGAATATGCAATATAAAACATAAATTGTTAGCGTTTTACAAGCTCATGGACGGCGCAAGTTTTTGGCAGCCGCACGAACGTAATTTTTAAAATGCATGATTGTTACGATGTAGAGCGTGTTCGCGGCGGAGGTTTTCAATGCGGAAGCATTTATGTATACAAGATATTGTTGTATCTTTTATTGTTTATAAAAAAAAATGAGTTTAACACTTGTTTTATACGGTTTTAGGGACTGGAAACTCACAGTTGTTAATGTTTCCTGATGTTTCCTCGTGACATTGCTTTTTTAAAAGTAGATTTTTGGTTATCTACTAATATACCCTGTACAAGCTCCATAGATCTAGGCTTGTGCTAGAATATGTTTTTTTTTTCTCGTAGCTTTGTCAGGGTGGAATTTAAAAAGTAGCCTATGTTACTCCCCCATTCATCAGCTACTTTCCAGTAAAAATTCCCCCTGAATGAGGGTCCATTGGTTTCGGAGATATTCTTTATAAGCAACTCAAAGACATTAGATTTGTGAAATATGAATTTTGTTTTTGAAATAACATCATTATTGTCAGCGTAAAGTACTCCACTGCTGAACGTAGGCCTTCCACATCGATGGCTGCGTCGACCGACCCAGTACCTAGAGGAGAGTTGATTACTTGAAGGTTTATACTATGTTAGATATTGTGTCATAGAATTAATACGTTATTTACGTATTAAATTTGGAATAAGTGTTATTGATGTTACAAAATGTCTCGTTTGTTTTGACGTTATATTTTATCTCATGTGATCAGCTGTTTATTTATTTTTAATAATATTAATAAATTTCATCGACGATTTGCTCAATTTGTTGTGGTTTGAAATGTGAACATTACTGTCACTGTTCTACGAAATACTGGTATTTTATTATAACTTTAGCTGTTACATTTGTTTTTATTCCCCTAACGTTTAACTCTTTGTTAACGGTAACTTTTATATATTATTTATAGTTTAAAGTAAGTTAAAAAATTAAAAGTTGCCGAGTTTTTTTTTTCATTTCCACTCGATTTTTTTTTCATAAGGTGGCTCTTTAATAATACCGAAGCAAAATTCTTAGCGAAACGATCTATTGTAAGAGTAAAGTAAAATGCAAAGAAAAGAATTAAGAGGTAATGAAAACCGGGGAAGCTTCTTATCCGGAGCAAACCGCGCTTGTTTAATTCACCCCCCTCCCCCCTATTGTTTGCAAAGGATAGCCTGCCTTATATTCAAGCTAGCCCTTGAAGATATCGCTTTGTTATCAATTATTTGTGAAAACTCTTAAATATTCTCTTAATATACAACTTTTACAAGGCCTATGTCCAACAGTGGGCAGACAAGGGCTGTTAATGATGATGATGATGATGATACCATTTTTTTATTAAACTGTACTGTCTTGAATCGGAAGTTACACTCTTATTCCAATTTAATTTAAAAGTTATAAGATTACACCCACATTATATATTTTATACTAAGATGGTAAACGGGCAAGCGATCCTCTGATTACTTCTTTGATCTTCTTTGGTTCTTCTTTGATGCTTCTTTGAGAAAACTTGGAATAGAGTCACTGGTATTTATAAAGTAATGAAAAACAAAAGAAATGAAATGACGTGCTCTCCACGGAAAGAGGAAGTTATTTGCTAGTATATCATCTAGGATTCGACTCGGAGATAACAAACTCATGAACAAAGCGCCCAGTCACCCGACTACGACATTCAATTGAGAATAACAAGTAATTAATCATCGTTTCAAGCAATTGAAATTATATTTTACCTTTGAAATGATTATCTCGCGGCGAGTACTATAATTATCTCATAAGCGATTGTATTCCAGCGCGTGACGTCAGCGAGCTGTGAGATCGACGCCGCCGCCAATTATAAGTCACTTGTAGAGCCAACTCTTCTTAATGGGTGCCTCACGGCGTAGTGGATGTAGCATGTTACATATCCTGCCTTCCATTCTAAACCCAGCCATGTATTTGGTAGTCAATCGTGTTAAATTCTTGCATTGCGTTTTTGTCTAATAACTGGGACTTGTGTAAAAAAAATCATCATTTATCTTTCGTCATTTGAATTCGATCGGACATGCCCATCTTACTATGCAAGTCTATTCCCAAACATACTGGGAGATTTCATAAAAGTATTTCGATAGTGTAAATATACCCTTACTTGTTGAGTTTGCTCATCTACATACGAGGTCAAATGAAACGGCAACCTTGGAGGTAAACAGCGACTTACGACGCACTCATCTGTAAGTCCGCGGCAAAAATTACCTGTAATCGTCATCGTTAAATTTTAAATCGAAAAATACATTTACTTCAACTTGTTGCAGTTGAACGCCCGAGGGTCATTCTGAAATACTCCGGCACTATGTCAAAACTCCATGACAATATTTATTTTAAAACAGATACGCTATATTTTGCTTTTATAAATGAGACCTAATTACACGATGATAAGGTTCATTCTGTCAAGGACAATATTACAATGACATATCGTTTACCTGAAGATGGATGCGTCCTGTCACGAGGCTATTAAATAATGCGCTGTCGACTTTATTTCTTGCAGAACTCGTTTCTCGTTTGGACTTGAATATAAAAACATAACTTTGATCTTAGCAAAATACTACTAACGAACTATTCAATGAAATGTATCGAAACACGAGCGTGATTAATTCGAAGAAAAAGAACCAGATGCATACGAAGCCTCTAACGTTACAAAACTTATAACTAGTTGCATACAATTTAAAAAAAAAAAACGATAGTCGAATGAATCTCGCATCCAATTGTTAAAGTTGATCCTTGACTCCGTCTCCGCCGGCTTATCGCTTGTAACGAATCTTTTTAATTTTTTTTTCTTTCCTCCAGTCCGTTTAACGACACAAAAGCACCGAGCAATCAGTCGAGTCATTACGCAATGGGAAGTTTCATTACGAAACGTAAAGCGTTGCGGCCGCCCGTGTAATTTGTACCTTAAATAATTAGAAGGTGAATAGGGACGAAAAAACTTACAACACACGGATCGACGTATTCAATTATATGTGTGGATATATCGTAATTGTTTTTGGCAAGGTTGCCAGTACGCCGTAAATCTATGTCTTCAATAACCTACTTAAGTGCTTTTAACTAGCTGTTTTTTTTTTTAAATACAAGTTTTTTAACTGTTGAGGTTAAATTAAGAACACGTGCATAAATAAGGAATGTAATTATAATAGTTTAAATGTTATTGAAACGTGAGTTGGGAAGTCTTAATTATTTAACAATTTAAATGCAATTAACGTAAATCTAAGTTTTATCTGTAGAATGATAAAATAACTTTAAATTGAAATCAAAAACTTGAAGCGTATAGTTTTTATGTTTCCTTAATATAATTAATTACTTCTTGCTCTTTTGTTATTGAAATAAGAATACTAAGAATTAAGTTAACCACAAAAGTTTCAAGTTTTTAGTGTTGCACTAAGTACATGCCAGTAATCACATGTGATTCACTAATAGAGGAAGCACTTAAATGTTTTTAGTTACCTTTTTTTACTCGAGTCACACTACGTTCTGAATATAAACAAAGTTTATTGGCAGTGTTTGTTAGTAACGTTTCCAAAAAATAAACACAAGTGATGTAATGATAATGAATTATAATGCGACTATGTTACGTACGAGCGGAATTAAAAAAAAATGGTAGGCTGTCTTCTTTCAGACAATGTTTTACATGTTTGCCAAATTTGAGGAAGATCAAGTTACCTGTTCTGGATATATGTTATTCGCATTTTTAATATTAGTAAGATTTAATATTTAACAAATATGACTAAGTCTATAAAGTATAAAGAAAGATAAAAAATGCATTAAATTTTCAATTACAATCAATAGCGATAAACAAGCGTGTACAGAAGCAATAAAACTGGCGCAGTTTCTAAACTCTATTACATACATTTCATACGAACTTACAAACACTTCTGTAATTCAATTTTGTACCGAGTCAGTCCAGTGGTTAAGATATCGGATTAACAATTTGAGAATATTAGATTGAAATAAAGGTTTTCAATTCGGATTTGTCTATTATTACAAATCGATGCAAACTTACTAATATAATAAGCAGGAGTTTGAATGTTTTTTAGAAACGAGAATATCTCCAGAACGGCTGCATAGATGGGTATGAAATTTAGCGTAGTGGCAAGATAGACAAAAAGTGTATCCACATACAAAGTACAATTTCAAAAAGAAAATGAATGAATAGAACATTTACGGCAACAAATAAAATAATCTCCCACAACTCGCACATACATAGAGACAGCCTCGGCAATAAAACCTTTGCTCGGCCAAACGTATAGATAACTCGGAATTATCTACTTAATGTACCGTGTGTTGCGCATCAGAGCCTTTTTATCATCCTTTTTTTTCTCCTACCCTCATTGAAACAATGAACGCTAGCCGACTATTACATCGAAACTTTGTTGCGAAATTAATCTCCCTACTAATCGGTTAACATAACGAGTTTTTTTGTCATTAATTAGTACATTTATAGTCAATACTGAATATGTTAGATACTCGATACCTTTTGTTGATTTCTAGAGAAATATGTCTTTCCTTCTTGTCAGTTTTAACGCTCTAAACCTCCATGTTACCCTCATAGGTAGGCGATAATTTCGTTTAACACAATCCTAGCAAATCTCATTCAATGATTTCTTTTGTGCATTAACTGAGCTATTCATAAACTAACAAGAAATATTCTCGCATCACGAAAGCGTTCTATTTTTACAACAAATTGTTCGTGACCCCAATAATAAATGAGGCGGAGATGATTTTATTGTTCGAGACAAGTGCACAGCCGTCCCAATTGATAAATAGAACAATCATGTATCTGAATACAAGTGTAGTGTCTTTATTCCAGTACGTAGGAGTACCTTCCTCCGTCACATTCGTTTTTATATCAACTCGACAATAAAATGAGGAGCTTCATAATTGGCACTGTCTCTAGTATTGTTCTGTCTTTAAATTCATTTTCAATTTTAACATGTTTCAATTAGTTTTATATGAAAATCTCAAACTCTTTTTAAGTACAAAACAATTAATGTAAAATAGTCGAAATATAACCGTTGGGGTATTATTGTGAAATGTGAATATTTAATCCCGTCTGTGATTTCATCTACCATATTTACGTATCATATCTTTTGCGATAATGCAAATGCCAACAAGAATGCTAATTTTATGTAAAAATTATAATGTTTTGTATTGAAAACTTGTTTTTAAGTATTTGCAATTTCTTTAATAGATAATGAAAATTAAATTTGGTAATATTAATTTTACATAATAAACAATTACTTGTTATTCGCACAAGATTTTACAATTATTTGCTACTAAATGGACCTGCACGAAGCTACGATGTGATCTTATCGACATCCAATCCAGCTCAAATTACATCGTGGCCTCATTAAAATTTTATGCAAATTTTAAAATACACAAATACGAAGGTCGTTACTATTGGTTTACTGCCTAGACGCCTATAAAGCAACGTATTTTAATGACCTCGCAGTGGGGATAAGGAGCGTTTTATTCGAACTGTTTATTGTCGAGATTACAATTGCAAATGGTATTGTTCGCTTCAGCCTCGGCTTATGAAAATGAACATCTCGGCCGCGCGCGGGAGCTCGTGTTTTTGTGTATCTGACGTATGCATCACACGAATGCACTGTTCCTTAACAAATTAAGTTCGACCGCGATAAGCTTTCCGTTTCTACTGTCTTGTCTCTCTCAAGGTCTATGTTTTTGTTTTGTTTGTCTATTATTTTCCTTTCTTTGTGTTTAGTTATTTCTACAATTTTTATTTTTTAATTCTTTAGTAAAGTTCTTGAATATCGCAGGGCTAACTTCTAAAATATTCACTACGAGTCACTAATCAATCAACCTGTCGAAATTCCTAATATCAAAGAAGCTTAGGTTCAGCGGTCGATACTGGCCCAAATATAGGCGCTTTATAATAATATAGCATTTCTGGTGTCATTTTATCATGAAATAAAATAATTTATCAACTCACTATCATTGCTAACGTAAATCTATCACAGTAAAAACTGCTAGCACCTATAAAAAGTAAAAGCATGTTGCAACAGCAACCTTATCCCAATTAATGTCCATCCTGTATTTGAAAAATTACATCAACAAAAACGTCTACAGAGTACCATTGATGTAAGACAAGTTAGATGATTGCACCTGGATGTCCAGTCAATTTTCGAGCAATAATTACATCCGGCTCAAGTTCCAGTTGCAGTCGGTGAGGTGCGCTCATTACGCGATGAGATCACAATGCCTGCGACTACGTAATGACGTGCTATTGCCTATCCGATACCTTATCTCATTGAATGGTTTGTATATAAGCCAGCACGATAGGTCAATTATTAATAACCTCATTGTTGTCGGCAATATGCACCCGTAAGACACCGTAGTTCGTAAATGTTCTATGTAATTTTATTTTCAGAATAGAATTTACAATTATATGAAATTGTAAAAAAATAATTTAGAAATTTGTAATTCACTGATCTGTGTTTATTTTATTTTTCATTTGCATGTACATATGACTCTTACTTTTGTCCAACTGCGATTTGTTTAACGATGGTCCTTCGAGCCCCTCAAGGTCTAATGGAGTATTATCAATATGCAATAACGACGTTGTGTGAGCACATCGTAGGATCGTGACCGGACGCCCAACGGCCCGTATTAATATTGACTTAAGTTGTGCGTGCACTATTGGGAAAGTCGTGGCGAAATTGTCCGCTTCGAGTAATAAAGAGGCCAGTCGACGCGCTATTGAATATTTGGAATACGAGGATATTTCCTGTGTTGATGATACAACTATTAGGAAGGAATCTTGAATAGCTAAACTAAAATACATTGAAACGTGTATAGGAGCATAACAAACAATATGTTCAGTACATTACAGGCTGGAAACTCGATAGGCAATATGCGTTATATGGAACCAAAAGTAATCACGGGAAAAAAAAGTATTTCACGAAATACGTCAGTTTTAACAGAAACAAACAATGGCATCCACAATGAAATTACAGGTTGGGTCACTAACTGTATTTAACTTGAAGCGTTAAAACGAGAATCTATTTGTAGAAATGCATATCTTGTTATCCAGTTATTTATGAGTTCATACAAACACCCGCCTCTTATGCATGAACTTGAAGTTTATTAAATGTCTTCAAGGTGCAAGGATGCAAATACGTTCGTTCTCACGGTACATTCTTTATTTATGTCCTGAATCTTAATGCCTGTATATCATGCTTACGTCAACTACACCGGAATGGTAAAATAAAAGAGAAACTTGAAGAAAGAAGTATTGTATTAGTCTAAACGTCTTATGGTTGGTTTTTTATTATCTTCTATTTTTAAGTAGCATTTTACCGTATAATGTTCTTATATTGTTGTATTCCATATGATGACACTGTATTCTAATGTTTAATCTACCTTCAGTTTTAGAGACTCCAAATTCAAACTGAATTTTCAATAGATCGTGCAGAATTTATTCGAGGGATATCCCTTATAATGGAGCGTTAGGCTGGTTTGTTTAGTTTAGTTAACCAAAATATTTTACCCTCTAGCTAAAGGTAAAGAATTTTACCTTATATGTATATCTTACCCTCTTACTGTGAGTAGGTCATTATTGTTCTACGTTGTCAAAGTTTCGTTTCTATGTCCCTGGATTTCCTGTCAACATAATGTAATACAGTTTCGACGGCGCTGCGTTCCGGTCATAATAGTTCTCTTATTACGTACTGTCATTCCCACAAAGACGTTAGCTTGTTCCCGGGCGTAGTTTGTAGCGACTGCTTACGACGTCTCTGAGCGCTTCCATTTACTTTATATCAAAA
Organism: Papilio gigon; assembly: GCA_027563995.1. Classification (NCBI taxonomy): domain Eukaryota; kingdom Metazoa; phylum Arthropoda; class Insecta; order Lepidoptera; family Papilionidae; genus Papilio; species Papilio gigon. The sequence continues at coordinate 1,188,782 of JAODUI010000001.1, read as the reverse complement.
TGTATCCGCCTGTTGGAACGTACGAATTACAATAGAAACTTAGAAGCCTATTATGTGATGGTAGAAATATAATTTGGCTAACACCTTTATACTGCAAAGAATCTTTGCAAAACTATATTGTTACTAGCTTAAACCCAGGACAACGTTCGCGGGGAATTAAAAAAACAGTAACTAGTATTTGTGCCAAATTTTGTAATCAATCCTCTTCGCAGTTTTGGACTTATTTGCTAACTAACATCCATCGGTTCGTCCATCTAAGCTAGCACCTTTATAGTATAAACGTATCTTATTTTCATTGAAAATTCCTGTTATAACGAACATGTTTTTTACTGGATTATTTCAATGAAATCTTACGGTTACATTTTTTCGTCATTCTTTGCTAACATCTGTGTTGAATCTTAAGTGCCATACTTCACACACATTTGGAGGAACATCGGAATCTGTATTATTTCAACAATTTCCAATTACAGCTTATGAATAATGTCCGTAACCCGTAAAAGGCTTTGTAATTCATTAAATTTCCACCTGCTCGAGTATCATGCGAATGTAAGGTCAAACGTCGCATTAAGTAAATGTAGAAACAAAAAATATATCGAACCATCTGATCTTAACATTCAAGCCATTTTAGTACCTATTCTCTTGGGTTAAGGGTGAATGTATGATGTAAAACTATTAGCGTGTATTTGTAAACGCGCATTCTTATTCTTAGAGATGTTGGACATTACAAATTGATCAAGCTTCAAACTAGATTCTCCTGTTCTATAAAGAAATCTAGTCGGACGACACTCTTTCGCTCGCCACCGAGAATTGATGCGGTTTGAAAGCGGAATACAAATTGTTTGTGTATACAGCTGCCAAGAATGTCTGGATTTATATTGTTATTTTCAAGAAATAACAACGAACGCGGCTTAAAAGGGAATGCCTTCGTAATTGGCGCACTGACTTCGAGATTATATCATAATGCATGCGGCTTACGTTCTATTGATGCACGTATAGGTTACGTTTGTAAACATGTTGTTTCCTAGAAGCAGTGTTTGATTCGTTACAGTTAACTTTTAAATCATACTATCTCATAATAAAACAAAAGACTCAGTGAAAATAATTGTTAGTCCGATAATAATAGCTTTTCATTGTATATCATTATTGGGTTGTAGTTTTGAAAGATGAAAAGCCAATGAGGCTACAAGATTTAGGTCAATAGTATAATTAAAGTACAATTTTAACATCCTTTTCCATTGAACATGGTCTAACTGTAAGACACGTTCTAGTCATGATTTTATTGGACCATTTCCATCAAATGAACATCGAATATACCCAGGACTTGGGGTGGAACGGAGGTATCTTGCTTACCCACCCATTCCTTGTTGATTATCTAGGATCTAGAACCTCGTTAAAACACTTAAAACGGTAATCATCTAGTACAGTACACTCGTATCTCAATTGTAGTACTTAATAATGTCAAGGTCAATATAAACTCGTGATGTTTGTATAACGAGCTCATATAAAATCAGTGGTCTCTTTGAACGCTGCGATCATAAAGGAGTCAATTGGCCGCATTGTCCTCGGGTAGATGACGTCGTGTACCATAATGAACACCGACCAATGAAAATCTTCATTGGTCGGTGTATACGTGACGGTGTATTTTTTAAATTATGAAATATATTCAATATGGAATGCTTACCACTTAGTATCTACGAGTAGGACAGACTTATTGTTTTTGTTAAAATTCGATTTTTTTTCTCAAGTTTTCCCGTAATTGTAAAATGAGACATGCAGTATCTAACCGAATCTAGTATTTTAAATACTATAAAGTTTGTATTGTCCATCATTGTTCCCAGTTTAAAATGTTTAATATGGATGCATGTTACCTGCCTCATCATTACGTGTCAATAAATATTTAACAAGCTCAATAGTTGCGGAGCCAGTGTTGTCTATTAGATGGGTGTCATCAAATCTCTTAAGGCCGTCAGTTCACGTACTGAGTAACAACAAAAAGATGATAGATTGTATTGAGATGTAATCTATCTCATAGATATTCCACTCAGCGAAGATCTGTGAGGTCATTAACAATTATTACATAACGATATGCACGCTCGTACCTTTTTTATAATGTTTCGTTCTTTAGTTGTTATGTAACTTAGGGTTGCCAATATATTTTCTGTATATTTTTTATTATTACAATTTATTTACCTGAATAAACTTTGTCTTCACAGATGTTATTATTAAAATTTACAAGAAACTTGTAAATATCGATAATATCTACCGCACGCTGACATACATCTTTAGATGAGTGGAAAAATATTTGGACGTGAATAAAACCAGATCATTTCAATGCCAATTGTTTTGTTGGTTGAGGTACTATTTTAAACGTATGAATTTAAATAAGCTATAGAAGGTGACATCCTTAGACACCTTGTAGCACACGATGATATTGAACAATAGAGTGTAAAAAAACACGAAGCTTTGTTAACCGATTATCAGTTACCGGCAACTGGCTCGCGGCTTCACACGCCCGATTTTTATCATAGAATAGTTTACAATGTTTGGCCTAGGACTAGGACAGTCCGCGTTGAGATTGTCTTGGCTGATACAACGAACTAATTTGAACATTAATGATGAACATTTTGATAGAGCTCCGCTATCACCAATGTTATCATCGTGGAGTTAGGACTGGTCCAACGAAGGCCACTCATATTATCACACTTACGCAGTTTTGGAAGAGAAGACCTAAAAAGTTCCAGATAGATATACTCCTATACTCCTTACTTATGTACCATCACTACACTTGACGGATAATGCTAACAGAAATAGAATTACCACTTATAATTTTTTTGTCTTCAATTACGTTGATTCAAAATCGAAACACATGTACCATTAGCGTAAGAATAGTCTATTAATTATGTCTACTGCATTACATCCATTGTTTTATAGATCTTATTCTCTGGTGAATAAGGATTAAATTCGTTTGCGTTGATAGAGATTTTGTATAGTTTTTTCTCAACTTCTCTGGGATGTTAGTTCGTGTTAAGATTGTATCGGAGTAATTCGATTTCTTTGAACTTGATACGAGTGTATACATTGTGTAGTTTCAATAAAAACTTCTTATCTGGGTCTTCTGAATTCAAATCGATATCGTTTTTAGACCCGGACGCACGGTTTTACTTTTTTTTATTTGTTAATGCTGATTGCAGCTCGATTTTATTAACTAGCTATCGGTTGCGACTTCGTCCACATATGATTTAAAATGAAAAACAAAATTACTAGGCTATGTGTTCTTCCAGATAACATTCTACATCTTTGTTAAAGTTTACGGCGTTAGAGTAAATCGTTTTGAAGATAGGTGATAGCAAATTCATCCATCCAAACTTTCGTATTTATAATACTAGTAAGAAGTTATATTTATTTAAATGTTATTCTAAAAACGGATTTACTTCGCATGTCTGTTAGTCCGTTAGACCTTGGCTGTAGCCAGGATGAAATAAACTAACATTATATATATAAATAATATTATCGAGTTTGTTCAGTAAACAAGCGAAGCGCGAAGCTGAACACAATACTAACTGATGACGTCATCGATGTACAAGATTTATCTTTACAATTAACTTATACTAAACAGCTTAACCTTGAGACTTGATTTAATTCTAAATACAAGGAAAATAGGAATACAGACTTGAACTAAATAGTTACCATTTTTATATAATTTAAAAATCATTACGTATATTATACTGTGGAAGGCATTGGGGAAGGCCTATGTCCAACAGCGAGCAAACAAGGGCTGGTGATGATAATGATGATATGTAGAAAGACTTAGAAATGGGTTAATCATAGGATATAAAATTCACCATTCCTGGCTCACCTTTTCTATGCCACCTATTCTATTTTTATGCAAAAGTATAGATAATTTTTTACTAGTCAATTACTGCTTGTTTGAATGCTACATTATGTAGATAAAAATAGCCATTTTACTGAATTAAATAAAATATTAATGTTGCCAGTGAAATTATAATATTGGAAAACATCATAAAAATTTAACCCGAATATCGCATTCCTGTGGGAGTAACACTACGGCCGTGTTACGTTAATTCAGTATTGAGCGATGTTATGGACGCCGTAGTCCCCGGTGAAATTCCCTCGGGTCGTGTAAATTTCACCGAGATATCCGTAGCTATTTATACAGCGTGTAACCTGCGAGCGTCTTGATCAAGGATGGTCAACCTTTTTATGTAATATTTTGATTTTTTTCTGATTTAAATCTGAATTTAAAGAAACAAACAAATATCATTAACAATTATGAGATAAAGTAATTTGGAAATTTTAAAAATAAAAATTATTACGACATTAGCACCTTTTTAGTGTATTTTTAATCCAAATCAATCATATGTATGGCTCAACTACTTTACAGTTTTTTTTTTAAGTTGAGTATAATAACTACAGTTGTTATAAGGTATAGGATTTTCTGCCAGTCTGCCCACCCATGATACAAAAAATGATTGATTGATTATTAACAAGCACTCTATGGAGACAGGGGCATTATCAAGATATTATTTCTCTACATTAGTTTTATTGGTGTCCCGGAGCGGTGTGCAACAAAAAGTATTTTGCTTAACTACTTTGTAGCACTCGTGTGCGTGTTCTATTTTGACAGTTCGTGTGTATGGCACGTTTAAAACATTGATAATGAATACGTTTTTTGCAGCGTTTCTTTTTAATTTACTTTGTCTTCATTCTGTTACTATCGTGTATTTAATTAAAGCTCTGAATACACTGCAGCTGCTGTGTAATTATTTTTAAATTATATGTTAGACAGGCTCGTATTAATAGTTTATTGCTATGCGGTTATAAATAACGTTGTTTTATACATCTGATCAATATGAAAAATGTTAGTGATGTTTCTATAAGAGTACCTTATTATTATATTGACGAAAGGTAGGAAAAGAGTTGGTTACTAATATTTGAAATCTATCTATTGTTATAGATAATAACGAGGTCGTATATAAACTTTATTTGTGCTAAACAAAATCATCACCATCGTCATCTCACACGTCCCCGCCAATAGGCTCGGAGTTATAGATGTCTCTGGAGCCGTCCGGTTTAGTTGACTTTACAAATATTTGAATTTCTTTCCAGATATATGAAGTTTGCAATGATGTTTTCCTTACATACGAAATTCGTATAATGCAAAATACATTGGTACATGCCGAGGATCAATCATAGATGTGTAATCGACGGTGTAGCGCTTAAAAACTACGATACTAACGACGAGTATAGGTTTAAAGTAAATAAAGGCAGTTGAAATACACTTACGTTTTATTTTTTCTCTATTTTTAGATATTATACACAGACTAAGTTATCTCGTAATTTACAAGTAAAATGAAATCACCCTTTGTTACGTTTGTCACGTGACACATTATCGTGACCTCAACAAGGTCACGCGGCTTTGTTTATGTTTAACGAAATAGAATATTCAATATGTTTAACATATTTTTGTATGTTCACATAACTTGAATTATTTGTTTTAAAATGTGTTAATTTAAAACAAACAAAATGTTTCGTTTGAAACCAAAACAAAAACTTATCGTTCACTCTCTTAAAATTCGTCTGTACGAAATCAATTTAAATTTATTTCGACCTTAGGTGGTCCTTTAAAAATGCGCATAAATAAAATGTCGGGGGCACTGTGGTTTCAATTCAGAAACAATTAAATGTATTTGCGCTTTTAACGTCGTCTGACGACTGATCACATCAAAGTTTAGAGTGGTCAGTTCTATATAACTACCATTACGAAACAGTAGATTTGCTTACGTTTTTGTCCGAGCAAACCTAAAAAAAAAAAACTTAAATTGCCTGTACGCTATTCCAGATAGTAAGTTATTTATGTGCCAAATGTCATCCAGTAGTTATAGACTTTTTTGAATTACTCAATCTGCTTAAGATTTAGACCAAGTCAACATTTCAATTAATATTTATTTTCGTCAGTAAATCGATCAAAAAGTCTCACAATAAGTCATTCTACAGTGTGCTGGAAAATCATCATAAATTTAATTTTGGTCTGCGCCAATCAACGCTGAAAACGTTGGCTGCAAATAAAAAAAAAACCAAACCGCTGGCAATTGAACAGAATGCATTTCGCAATCTATCGACTCGCATAAATAGTATGAGATTCAATTGACCATAAATTTATTTATTTACGACCACGGACACGATTTAAAAATGTAATTGAATTTATATCGTACAAGCGGTGATTATTGCATTTCATTTTAAAATACGCTTTTAACGATGTTTAGGTTAAGAACATTTTTAATGAATCTGGCTTTGCTCAATAATGACACTTTTAATAACATATTTTCGTCGCTTTTTTCTCAACGAGATTGAAAAGGACGGCAATATTTACTGCAAGAATCATTGCAATTTACTGCTAAGTTATGAGTTAAAAGGTTTTTTTTTTTCGTATATCCCCAAATTAGTAAAATAGCTTTAATCTTTTTTCACGTTTAAAATTAATTAATCATTAATGATAGATAGTTTACGATTGACGTCCCCTCCGCACTCGAATTCAATTTATCCCAGCGCCGTCGTAAAATGTGACTAAGATGTGTTGCGCGTGTTCGCGTAATGAATGCGTCTCGACCGACGTCAATCACTTATGCACATACCATTGGTTAACCCTTGCGAGGGGACGACGTCCGTCAAGCAAAGGTTCAGTAGTCGTTAAATTAGTAACTTCGCAGTCGGTAACAATTACTAAGAATACATAAACAATTGATACCCATATACCAGTAAGTATTTCTTAATTATGCTAAACTTCTCACCGAATTGAACCCTCCTACTTTACGAAGTCAGTTAAACAGATCATTGCTCTTTCAAATCTCTTGGCATTCATATCTGTAATGCTCCGTCCTCGCTTTATATGGAGGACATTTCTTTTCAATACTTTATAACAATATCGAATATAGCCTATATTATTAGTAATAATGTAGCTGTCTAAAGATACAAGAACTTTTCAAATCGGTTTAATAGTTTTTGAGTTTATACGTTTCATACAAAAAAAAACAAATTATTTCTTATTATGACATCAAGTATATGTACAATCTCAACAGATCATTCAACTCAGACATGACAAGAAAGTACATACTCGTCAATGTAGACACGTTACGACATTGTTTAATAATACCATCGGTAGACAATACAGGCGTCACGTTGTTTTTAATTCGACGCTAGTATGGGATGCGCCTGCGTCGATACATTACCATTCAAAGTGTATGCGAGAGAACAATCGCTTCAAACACCTTGACACACTGTACCGGAAGACTTGCACCCATCCAAATGCTTACTTTTCTTTAATGTAATTTAAATGTTAAGTCAGTACGACACTCTAACACGTATCACGACGAACCTTAGAACCATATGAAATATGTTCATTCGGTCATTGTTTCATAAATTTGAAATATCGAAATACGCTAGACAATTCTCAGAGAATCTATGTGTAAAAAAAAATAAAAAAACTTGTTTAAAATTTATCAAGTAATTGTAAACAAAGGTATGCGATTAAAAATTTATTTTTAAAAAATTGTTGCACTCTATCATTGCATAATTGATTAAAAATAGATGACTTCACGGATAGAGGAAGATTGTACTTATTATAGTAGTATGGTTGGTGTGACAGAGGATATGCGTAAGAAGACAGTAAATTCAGATATTACGGCTGATAAAGATGTGTCGAAGAGTATTACACTGTGCCGACCCTCCGTAAAAGATGATGAGAATAGAATAAAAATGTTGTATGGTAGATTTAGAAGCCAAGCATTCAGTGTAATTTCTGAAGCACGGCTTCAGGCTATTGTATAGTCTTGTTATATAAGTTAAACGTGGTCACAGGTAATACCGCTCGCGTGTTATAATACGGTAATCTTGTAACGGCATCTTGTCGACCGTGTACTTCATTTTTCACACAATTGTACATTTAACACCTCTAAGCTTATCTGAAGGTCATCGAAGTTTTAATAGTTGAAATTTAAAATGTTCCCTTAGATTACGTAGACAGATAATTTATTTTGTCATTAAAATTGTGGTTTTTCCATATTACATTTATCTTTTAAATATTTCTACTACTTCCAAACTGAATTCCTATTATCTACATAAAACTCGTGTTTAAAGTAGGTATAGTTTAAAAAGTCTTGGCATCTTCGGCTTTGTTATGTTTTACGTATTAATTTTTTTGGCTGGCATGTTCCACTGGACTGGTTGGCCACCCCTGTAATATAGCATTTATATTTAAAAGCAAATAGCAACCATTGTACAGAACACTATATTACAATATAATATATAATCATATAAAGTATGACCCAGTTAAACCGCACGTGCCAGTTTAACATGTACTGGCCTTGAATTTACTCGGAACTTGCGTTCGGAAATCTTTCTTTATTTGATAAAAGCTCACATTAATCATAGTCGGGTAAACGATCCAGTATCCAGTACTTGTCTGTTGAACGAGAATACCATATGAACAATGCTATGCTATGTTAACCGTGAAATAAGTTTTGTATTGTCTTTATCAGTTACGTTCTTATTGAATGTTTTAATTTATATCTTATGATAGTTGTTTCATATAAAATGATAAATTTTATTAGTAATACGGTGATATTATCTCAAATCATGTTGGACTTACATTTATATTAATGCGAGTGATAAGAACTCAATGGATGCGGAAGGCGGTGGATTGCATACTTTAGAAAGCATTGGTCCAGTTGTGGGCAGAGAAATGCTGATGATAATGATGTTGGACTTCAACTGAGTATATTTGTCATCACTGTTTGCACAATGTCAAACAACTAATACATTCGTAGTTCTGTTTCTACGTGCGTTTGTTTAGGTATAATTAAGTTACAGCGTGTGAACAATGGTCGAGGCCTACATTTAGTCTCATTGACAACATAGTCTCTTATGTATTGATGTTTCTCTAACACGTGTTCATGCGATTTAGAAACATATATGCTGCAGATATGGTAGTTGCTAGTGTGAAGTTTAGTTATTTTTCTTTTTGTGCATTAACCCGTTTTTATTGCGTAAAAACTAGAATCAGTTTGCGGTATCTTCGATGTTTGTATTTGCGCTTATCGCTCACTTTTATAGTCTGCAGAAGCGCAGTTTTTTTCTCGCTTTTGCTTTGCTGTTGTTTTTTGTGATAGCATGAAGATTACTTCATAATGTATTCAGTACAAAGGTATCTCTTTATTGTTGATCCGATAAAATCTGTTTTTAATTAAGTTACGTTTTTACTAAAGCGAATTATATAAATATATTAAGTAGATAATGATATATTTTGAATCAAAGGTAATTTTTTGTTTGTTTTTGTTTTTATTTTTCCTGAAAGTAGATGTTGTGAATAAAGTGCTGTAAATTTTTTTCCGTGTTGCGTATTTGTTTTAACTTTTTAATCGATTTTGACAGTTGACATGTGTATATATATTTTTAATACCAGAGATAATGTTATGATACAGGCAATATACCTTAATATTAGGTTTGCAGTGAAATAAAAATAAATGATTCACACAGATATTATTATTTTATGCAAAGAT
>JAODUI010000001.1:1114215-1169425 GCA_027563995.1 Papilio gigon | reverse complement strand
ACAATGGGCATGCATAAGTTCGCGGTGGCCCTGCCGATGGGCGGTGTAGTGCCGCTCGTGCCGCCGCTTCTGGCCGCGCTGCCGCCGGCGCCGCCCCCGCTGCGGCTGCTCGCGCCTCCCCCGCTGCAGCATCAGGCACAGATTGGGAGAAAGGTATGTAAGAAATCGTCTTAATTGTACGCGACATTGTTTTTTTTTTTTTTTATTTAGATCTTTGAACGTATGTTGCAGAAAAGAATGAACTGAGAAAATTTATTTACGTGTACTCTGTTGTCTATTTGGGCTGTGTTCGCTATAAAACTGACTACACTAGGCGGTTGAACGGCTTAGAAGTAAATTGTTGAGCGCCTGCTATAAACTTACTTGAATTGAATACCTATTAAAATGTATTCCGTTTACCTTGCTTCCACAGTAAATCAAACACTCAAAAGGGAATTTAATTTCAAATCGTCTCGGTAAAAAAAAAAACTTGAACGATGATAATATTTTAATTAACAAATTGAAATGGAAACAAGAATGTGCACCAGATTTTCTTCTGCTTCTGACAGAGTTTAACTTAACGATATTTCGTTTCGAAGTTCGCGTCGTATTGGAATTAATTGAGTATGAAAATATAAGTGTCATGGAAGTTCGTCGAGTGTAAAATGTTTCAAAGAAGTTAAAAAAAATATATAAACGAAAAAATAAAGAATCGAAACATTCGTTAATTTACTTTACAAGATTTAAATAAAGGCAGTGATAGGGACGCGTTTAATTAAAAACGATTTCCAATTTCGACAAGAATCCGGTTTTGTTTAATGAAATTAGATTAACAGACAACAGCTAGTTTCATTTAAATTGTATTTGAGCCATCCGATTTCACTTCAAACGGACAAATACTATGTATTTACTGCCGGCGTCCCAATCTTCTTTAATGGTAGTTTTATTTGAAAAAAACTTTCCCATACCTTACATTAGTAACGGTTAGTTTATATTATCTCCTATTCTTGATACCGAGGCATCTCGCTATCGTTCAAAGAAAAACTTCAATTTGACATACGTCGAAGGGAAAAAAATTAATATCGTATAGCCAAGGCCAGTTCGCATTCCCTGTCGTTCAAATATCACTCGCAGTCTCTGACAATACATATTTAAATCTCAATGTATCTCCTGCCTTTGATTCCCGGCATCGTGTTCAATATCTTTTGATGCTTATTTGTAACCGAAATGGAATGAAAAATCTCCCTCGTCTTTTTCGGCGCTTTACTCATTTATTGGGATGTCACATTTTATGTAAAGCTATAATAGAATAGGTGTCAGGTGTTATTATGATCTTGGACATAATAATGTTATTACTTAGGTAGGTATACGTTCTCAAGATAAAATTGATCCTAGACAAAGTAACTCAAGGTCGTATTATTCAGTACATGAAAAGGTTTTTAAGAACCTCCTCATGGTAACTAATGCCGAGTAACGTGGCGTCATGCGGAGGATAAAGCAATTTGGTGTTTGTCGGCACCAAATGGTTATAAATGTCCATTCAGGGATGTAACCGTTAACTGTTATTTATTTTATTTTCTAAATTTCAAATTTGGGTTGTAATTAAATTTGTTACGACTCGAAAAGCGTACCAATAAATCGTTAATTTATTTATTTATACGTTCGTTAAAACTTGAGCTATACTTCTTATTCAATTTGGGTTAATTTACTTTGTGTTTTCGATATTGAATATTATAATTGAGTCTCGTCTCATGTTCAAGCCAACAGAAATTTACTAAGTAAAGCAACCTAGCCTTCATCAGCTTAATTCAGAAAATCAGTCATAATACGGGTGAAGACATCGCATTATCCCGAATTAGCGTTTAGTTCAGACTAGACTAAATTACTTTAACAACTAAAAACTCTGTAATGCGATATTGTTCATTTCAATTTGAAGTAAAATGAAATAACACTAATAACAACTAAAAGAAAACGTATTCGGAGAAGTTATAGGTCTAATATTATTTAAAATGAGACCATTAAATTTTATTAAGGGCCAAATAATAGTTCCTCGGGTACCTTTATAGCTCTGCGGAGCGGAATTGTACGCCCTATTTTTCCCTTCGCCAGAATTTATGTCGCCCTTGGATATTTAATTATCTGAAATCTAAATTCAGTCGGCGATCGTGAATTATAATTTATCCCGGAAGATGAAATGATTTTGAATTCGACACGATTGTAATTTCGATTCAGTGACCGTGTTAATTAATTCCCAATGAAGCGAAATAATTTTCTAATTACTTGAGCCATGCTTGCTAGCCATGTATGTTTCGTACGAGAACATAGTTTACTTTTAACAGTTTATAGACCATGAAAAGGAATAAAAAAAATCATACATAACTTCGTAACATATTTGGAACAAGAATATATGAATAAATAACCACGTCGTGCATCTGTTTGTCGTCCTGATGAAGACATTGACATGTCAACTCATTCGACTGAAATAGACGCTACCAAAGAAAATTCGGTCACGTTTTCGCACGAAATCTTCGGAACACGGTCCCTTACCTTTTTCTTATATCGAATCGTACAAACATTTGCCAGAGCGTAGTTTACGAGAAGAGACATCGAGACGAACGATATCCTGCACGTCACGAATATAACTTTGTATAAATAGCCTCTATCAAACGTCCAAATGTTTTACGACACACTCACAATATTTATGACCTTTCCCTAAGCAAAACATTTCATGGTGGGATGTTCGATCGCCCGTTTATCTTGCAGCACAACAATGTTACATCCTGACGAGATCAATAATAGAGAACATACTCTGTCAATACTCTTACTACAATCGTAGCGCCAATGGCCTAGTGGTCATGGGTACGATCTACAGACCTAGCGGTCGTAGATTCGAATCCTGCCATTCTACTATTCTCATAAACCATATCCTATCACAAGCTTTGTCAAACTTACCAGAAATTGTTACAAGAAATATTAGTGAATAAACAAAAATCTACTAAAAAAATAATCTCAGCGTTTTTGCTCGTTACGTTTAGTTATTAAAACGAAAAAAAAAATATTATGCTCTAAAACAACTGATTCATTGGTGCCTTGAGTCCTTCAGTAGGGATCATGTGTTTAAGGAATTAAGGACTACCCTTACTGAAAATACTTAAATATTCATTGCAATATATCAAGCATTACGCATTATAGGCTTATGATAATGTTGCCGGGACGATAGCATCTCGCCCGGGGCTGTGTGAATCTAATTGACCGTATGTCTCCATTAAGTCGATAATCATTACACCGACCTAACCAATGCTTGCGGCTTGCCGTTTCTATGAGCTAACACATATAAACTGGCAACATCCATTCCAACTATAAACACTAACTAGTAGACAAATTAATAGAGCAGTAATTTATGTTGGATTTAATCTGGACAGTAGTCTGTTCGGGACCTATTTAATGGCACTCTAAATCATGCATTCGCCATCAATGTTTCGAATTCTAGTAGCGATGCTATCTCTTTAAGATGACCGTCCACTGCAAACTATTACAATATTGTAGCTATATCATCATCATCATCATCATCATCGCTTGCTGTTTGAAGTAATTGTAATAACATTAGCTGGTTCGTGTAATATGCTTAAAATAAAAAAAAATAAAACATAACCTCATGTTATTTTTTATTTACAAACTAAATGTGAAACAAATACAAAATACGCGAGTGTTGGTCCCTTTATATTTAGTCTGTTGGAATGTCCCGCGAAAGCTTAAATTATTTTATATTCTTCACTTCGCTTTTACTGATACGGTCGACAGCGGATTGTGCTTCAAAATTATCGCATTCCGGTAAAATATTTATTTTTAATAAAGAACCTCATTGTAATAAATGATAATAATACGCACACTAAACCTCGACTCATTAATCTCTTACTCAAACGTATAATAACATAATGGCCAGTCTGTTTTTTCTTCCCATCAAGAGTTTAATCGTCGGGATCATAATATTATTATGCAAACTGCATGTTCATTTGCAATCTCGTTGCCGCCCACGAGAGTTCGCCTTTTTCTTCGTCGTTCGAATTTCGCGACGTACGATAAAGCATCGCATAAGCATCGCTGTCGGTGGGCACATGGGCTGATATTAATCCGTCTGAAGTAAAATGAACATGTTACTTGATCAACGCCGGTACTCCTGCCAACCAACTTTTAATAGTGGTATTCAAGTTATAAATCACAATGTAATTGCTGCGATGCACCGGCCCGACGACCATTTGCTAACTCAGGCACGTTATTAGTGCCCGAGGCGTTTTATTACGACCGCACCACTCTATTTGTTTTTCTTATTGCCAATTCTTTTCAAACAGCACCCATGCGTCCGCTATGCCCTTTCTGTACTTAGGGAAGGACTAAGCATATTGGCTTTTTATTATATCTTACAAAAAGGCTTCATTGATGCTTGTTTTGTACGAAGCCATAACAAAACATAACACGAGTACAAAATATAAATACTCATGCCTTTTACAATACGTAAGCCTCTAAGTAACTTGACTTTGAAAGGTCAACGCAATAAATTGGTTTTTCTAATATAAGTCAAACGTAAACTGTAGTTAAACGTGTAAAGTTCAGTGACGTCTGACGATTTATTTTTAAGCTTTCAAAATCTCGTTGGCAAAAACAGGTTCAACCTCCCAATTAGTAGCAGGCCCTAAAGGCTCCGAGTCCGAAATAACAAGTGATCAGTTAATAGAGGCGAAATCGAAGGAACACGATCTGGCCTTAATTAGACTCATCTCCCGTTCATTTGCCCTTTATTTCAGTGCCCATAATTTATACGATCAGCCATCTTGGTGTGATTTAAGTCTAAATGCGTATGCCTTCGTCTCACGCACCGATGTAAAAGAATAGCACAAGTTTAGTATCATGTAATTCTTCTAATGAATCAACCAACCAGTGCTTGGCCACGATCCCCTTTGATGCTATATTCAAAAGACTTCCAGCAAACTTAGTCAATTCCTATCAATTCTCTGAATGGTGTTCAAGTTAGTTGTAGACGAGTCGTCTTTTATCATAAATATTAACACCAGTGTGCTCTTGATGGCCAGCTTTAATAAACCATTGACGTGTTCAGATCAAACATTTAATGTAAGTATTCATGGCATGTGTGAACGTGCCAGCCAGTGACCTGTATGTCGGCCATTGAGCAATAAAGCTGTTATTGAGTCGCCACGTTCCGTTTGTGCTAATAGACTGGCCAATTGAATATCTTCAATGAACGCACAATATCTCTTTGATATATCGTCGTCGACTTATTATAAGTAGGTGCGTATCAATTTCACTACACATATAACACTAATAGCTATGAATAATCATTACTTATGTTACATGATTGTGTTTGTTACATAGACAATAATCAGTGGAATAGTCCGGGTAAGTAAAATATTGACTTGATATTTAAAATCTGTCCTTTTATCTGTGTGTGAGATGTCTTCCATTCTCTTTTTGTTCACAGACTATTCTCTCAATTTAGTTCTCTTCCCTTAGATATACAACATTTAGGGACTCCTCCTTTCCAAATTGTCTATGACGATGCATCATTGATCTCCTTTGTTGTCTCATTATGTTTTCTGGTATTCGTTTTCTTTTGATGAAATAAAATATCTTTGACGAATTAATAGAATCCAAGATAAGGATTTTTGAAATGTTCTGTGACTGATTGTCTCAGGAATTCTATAAGTTTGTGTCTTCATATTTTTTATTTTTGGTATATTTACAGCAGACGCATCGTACAGCAATTAAATGTGTACAGTGCACTTGAAGTCTTAATTTATCTCGACATGAAATACTCGACGTAATACGAAATCGTTCGGTACTTGATCCGCACACTGTATGCAGGGGAGTTTTTATTTTGCTACAATATAAATTGTTATCGTTTATTGCATTTTCAACTTTAATACAATAGTCTTAGTTTTCATTTTTATAGGCTTGCATTTTTTTATGTTGTTCAGAATACTGTTGGTAACACCGTCTGCTAATATAGGCCCGGTGCCCTCCTCAAGTGTTGCGTGCATATTATTTATTGCTTGATTGATTTTCTGAATTCATTTTTTATTAATTGACATGACAACAGAAGTCGTGTGAAGGGTTGTTCGACTGAATTTAAGTCATATTTTTTTCACATTTGTGCAGATACTTTGTATTTTATTTTTGCCGTCCATTTGGAATATAACAAAAATTTAAAAGGATAGTTTCTTGATTTTAAGATACGTCTTTCATTTATTTTCAATAAAGTCAGATGTTTTAATTACATGATGAGCCAAGATAATTAGTAAAAATGTTTCCTTATTTTCAATCGTTTCCTTAATCGGATTTAGACTTTTTGAGAAGTCCGTAGTTGCACCTGTTTTAAAATCTGTATGCGATGCTTTAAGCGCTGTGACCGAGTATTTGTTCAAACGGATCACGGCTACAATTTCTAATTACCTAGATAAGATAAGCATCAGAGTCCATGCGCCAGCCATTAATACCTCCGTGGTCGGAATATGTTATTTGTAATGTCATCATTGAGATTTCCTTGCAGTGTTTGTGCAAGGCATAGATTTACTACGGCTTCTTTAAGCTTATATTAATACGGGCGAGTCAAGCAATAAACGTGATAAAGATGTGGTCTACGACATGTCTAAACATCATTTCAATCTGCCTAAAATCTAGTACTAGGGGATTTAGGGTAGAAGCTAACAATTAGTTAATTACTTAAAGATTTTCGCCAAAACCATTGTAAACTTACAATTGCAAATGCTATCGTTTTCATTTCCCAGGGACAAACAAATGAAACTAATTTGACTTTGAGTTGACACACTCGTCCTTTGTCTAAAACGCGTGCAGCAATCACTCTGCGTTCACGTCAGACTTCAATTGCAACCGAAGTTTCCGAAGCGAGGGCTTTGGCTGTTTAAAATTCGACACACGCCGTCTGGTGCACGGACGCTGACGTTTTACAACTTAACAGTGTGTCGGACGCGGCACGAATCCTCGAATCGCTGTTAATCGATAATTGTCCACATTCGATGTTCTAAGTTCGATTTCTCAGCAATTAAATGTGTTGCCTCATCTATTCTCCACGTTGCATACTGTAATCGTATTCGGGTTTGTCTTGTCTTTATAAATTTCAACATTTACGTTAAAATTTGGACGAAGGTGAGTCATAGGAAGATTTGGCTAAGTAGCGAAATCCATGATTGATATTGTAGGTACTGTAACTAACGTGTTTAGCTTTCTCTAGGCCGTTCCAATGTTTGATGTCATTAAAATTTTAGTTATGGCGCTTTTGCGGAATTCATAGAGGATTACCCACCAGGGAAGCGTTGTTACAAATTCTCATTTTGATAGAAAAAGTTACAAGGGCATTTGAACACGCGAAATGGTTTATACAGCGAAATATCAAAAGTTTTTTTTTTTCATTAACCCGATGGCATGTCATTATGTTAGCGTTCTAATGTTGTTTTCATATCAGTAAACAAAATTCGCTTGTAAATGGACGTAGTTCAATTAAAATTTTATCTTTCTTTTATTGATTTTCGTTTTATATGAAAGCTTTTACAATAAGTACACTTGGAGCAACACTTATCTCACTTCAAACGGTGAGAGGTCGTTGTTAAAGGTAATTGAATTTGCTTCTTTAAATTGTATTAATTTTACGGTCCCTTTCGTACCAGCCTAATATTTATTGAATACGTCAATTGTTTTCATTTCAATTGTACAATAAAAAAAACAAAATAATATGTAACCGTTAGTAGTCATACTGAGGCATCTACTAAAGTTTTACTATATCATGACAAAAGTGGAAGCGGAAAGTGCTGTGGAAGGCATTGGAGAAGGCCTACGTAAAGAAGTGGTCAGCAAAGGGCTGATGATGATGATGATGGTGACAAAAATATTATCAAGTTAAAATACGTCCCGTACCAGAATTGGTAGTGACTAACATTTTCAAACTACCCGCGCTTAGTCAATACAAGTAGCGACTCAACATAAATTAATCCTTCCCCTCAATGAAGCAATATGTTTTACTCTAATTGTTAGTGGATGTGAAGCTCGCAATTTATGTACCAATTATTCCTCACAAAGTCCGCATATAAATTCAACTACGCGCCTTTTTAGTTAACACAATCACTGGAGACGTCGAAGACGAAGTATTACCAGACCATATAAGGTTTTCTATACTTTGTTATGTTTATAATGTAAATTCGTTAGGCCGATCCTCTCGATGCGACCATGCTTGACCACTGAATGTATAGTTCGATGATCATTCGTTATCATGTATTATTCCGCACCCAGTTCTCGAATTCATAATATCACTCGGAATAGATCAGTCAGCATAATTGGTAACGTATGCCCTTTGTAATAAAGTGTAAATTTAATTGGCAACATTTTTGTACGAACGCAAAGTTATCTTTGTTCCCGATACAAATCAGTAGGAGCGTTCGCTGTGCTTGGAAACCAATTTCCGGTTCCCTTTCATATTGAAATGTAAGTGACGTCCTCTCCGTTGAATAGTGCGCGGGGTATTTATGAGTGTACATTAGGGTTGCCCCTCGACTCCTATTGCCTTTCAATTTAATTATGTACGTTTTCATTTGTGTTTGATGTTTTACTTTTAGTCGTCGTATCGCGTGTTAATGATTTGTTAGTGGTGCAATAGTGTGAAGGCTTTATTATAACACTACTTATTACCCGCGACGTCGGCCGCTATGTGCTCTTCTGGACATCTAAACTTTCGCATTTGTAACATTAGTAAGGTTGTAGTCAGATTTAAGATTAATGTTGGTTATATGGGTATAATTTTTTTTTAAAGTTTGTTCAACAACAAACTTTTATATAATTCCATAGGAACAAAACTAATGAAAACGGTCAATATCTAGAAGCATAAATATGTTTAAAATTACAAAGAAATAATTTTCTAATGTATTAAATTAATAGCGTGTTTTCCTTAAACTGTATTTTACAATATGACAACCCTAATCGTAGAAAAGCTTGAGTCTAAATAATGTATTGAAGGGTTGACGTATTTTATATTGGCTAGCGAGTTAAAAAGATCAGCGAGCAGTTCGCGTCTTTTCATCTTACCTCGTTAGAAGCAACAGGTCAGAACATGAGCTCGCGTTTCATATTTTCTTATTTACAAACATCATTATAAACTCAATGGATCTCCGTCTGGAAACTGGCAGTTGAGATTTGATTCTATCCGTACAACGTATGAAAACGGCTTAACTCACGAGTAGATCGATGTCGGTACCGACTAGTTCCGAGCACGTCCCCCGAAATTGTCATAATGTTGTCTTCAAGTGTTCTAACCGTCCGATTTCAAGTCGTTAGGTAGTTTAAGCTGCTTTAAAGTTAAAAACTTTGCGTATTTACCGTATTTAAAAAAAAGTCCAATTCATTTTCCAATTTTTTTTTAATCCAGTCTGATTTATTTGGAATTGATTGGTAAAGATTTTATCCTTCAAGCCGTATAACCTTTCTTTTCTATGCTATGATATTTTCTTACTTGATACGGCTTTTTAAATTTCCTGAGCTGGAATATCTTGACATTACAGGAATATTACACTAACATGAAAGATTTTCCACTTTATCACATGTCACATACACACGGGCCCGCGACGAGTTGTAATGACGCAGACGACGGACGATGTTTAAGACCTACCAGTTAAATATATTGCTAGTGAAATAAGTTATGTAACATATCGAAGACGTCCTTAGTGTAAAAGCATTGAATCATGTTTTTGTTTTGTTATCATTTTTCCCTAATCCCAAAGATTATCTTATATATAGGATATCTTTAAGCGACGTACATATATATTGTTTTAATTTAGTACTGATTTTTTTACGTCGACCAGCTACTGTCCTCAACGGTAGCCCCGTTAGAGGACCTTCTAGTGTATACGTCCTTTAAATGCTGTTGATCAATTAATATTAGTCAAACCAGTACTCGTTTCTTCACTTACAAAAAAAAACAATGAACACCTTAGAATTTTTTCTACGTTGTAAAGTGTTCAACAAACTGTTTGGTTTCATTGTTTAGGTTTCCAGTTATTGTAATTTATTTTACGAAGAAATGTTTACAAATTACTTTACATAATTTATATAAGCCTAGAATACAACAAGGACGTTCATATATGACGCTGTGTTGGCAATAGTAAACTCATATTAATAATCCAGTCTTAACAAAGCCCGCTAACAACGTCGTCAGGCGCCCTGGGCGAATTCAAAATGCTTTCATCATGCTTCCTCGGCTACGAGTCTTTTGATTTGATAATGGAATTTTATTTTATGATAATTATAAATTTGCCTCGGCGTATAGAGTTTCGGTTTGTTTACGGCATTTGTGAAGGAATTTCGGAGGTATCGTTGCGAGAAATGTCTTTCTTATTGTTTAAATAACGGTATAATTGTTCAACAGCAAAATTTATGTTCCGTACAGAACATGGTTAATTATTTTATTGTCTGCCATTGTTTTTTTTTTTAATTGTTATTACGCCTTAGGGTAATACAAACAATTAGCAATTGTTGTGCTTATATAAAAGTAAGATTTTTTACTCGTTTTATAATTTGAAAATAAATGCGATATTATGAAACTTGTTCACCGCTTAATATCTTTTTAGAATAACGGCGCCAATGTCATAAAAGAATATCTAAAACCCTTTAAATGTGATTCGAAGTGATAAAAAGTTTTTTTTTTCATGAACCCGTCCCATGTCATACTTTTATTATAGCAGAAGAGTCTCCGATATGTACAATATTAAAATAAATCGACAACACAATAAGTAATAAACTATTTTTGAGAAGGGTCAAACGAACCGGCCGCGAACTTTTTCCCTTTTCTCAAGTTCTTCAGCTAAACGACACGGGACCGCAACTTTCAATACACGGACGACCATGTTCTTGTGTGTCGCCATCAAACGGAGGCCGCAAAGTCGAAGAATCGAAATAGTTTCGTTTTTACGACCAACCTTCCTTGTCAGATAAAATAATGTGTACGGACTAAAAAAAACTGTGACTTTAAACAAGCTTTGTGAAAACGATTAATTGAATTCAAATTATCCTCTACATTGTAAAGTATAGCTTATTATAATAATCATTAAGTGTTAAGTTTTTGATCATTTTTATCTATATCCCCTACATGTTCACTTCACTTTAAATGTGTAAAATTTAGCGTTCATCCGCTCACAAATTTCTTTAAAAAAATTTCAAAAGATTTCGCTTTACGCATCATTTTCGAACACAGCCTTTTTCTTGGCGGCAAAACTTCAAGGTAATCGCAATTGACATTTTACTATTTTATTTTTATAGGTCTAGAATTAATTTACCATATCTGGCAACATTGATAACTTAATGCAGAGGATGACGGATGGCGGTATTAAACCTTATTCCTCCGCCACATGTCAACATGGCCCGTATCGATCGTGTCTTTTATTTTTACTCGATTAATTCGTCTTACGTCAATTAGTCAGTACTTTCCGATAATCGAGTTTTTACTATCGAATAATTTTATAAACGTCGATACGTGACGAGTTAGCGTTGCGTTCGGTGCAATAAAATTAACAAACCAACCTTCTTTCGAACCATTTAGAGCATCAAAGGGAGTCGGTATTCGAATATAAGTTTCTTGAATCGATTTACTTTTCTTATTTCTATAAGCGTGGGAGTCGATCGACCGGTCTCGTATGAGCTTGGGACGAAATGCTTTTTACAAGTGTCCAGTTTCCATTTGAAGACTTGAATCGATTAGAGTCAGTGTCGTGTTGTTATAATTTATAAATTATTTCAGGACTTTAGTATCTGTCTTTAGTTGAAATACGTAGGGCTACATAAGGGACTGTATGATCGATCAATAAAATTATCTTTAGATATTAAAAACTGGTTTTATTTAAAGTCTGCGTATCGAGACAGGATTCAAAGTACCTTTTATTTATCTCTTAACGTTATTAATATATGCTATATTTTTATTTCTTTTAATTCTGTGAGAAACAAAGGATGATCACTTTGATAGACGTTTATAGTATAGGCTAGGATTAAAACATTTTGCAGTAATATCTTACAATCGAAAAATTTTCCTTTTCCACATTTTCTATGGCCATAGATAATATCGTCACAATTTTTAGCGGATTGTAAAACAAACCAATGTTATAATATCGCCTTCCAATTTAGATTGAGAAGGAGATAAGACACCCTGTTGTTTAAACAAAAACCAATCGGCCCGCTATTAACTAACGTTCTATCGCGACGCTTTCTTTGTCCACAGTACAGCGTTTCGTCGAACAGTCTCTCGGCTTCCTTTATAATCCCAGCCGCTTCCCAGTCAGCATTACAGCCATTCCTGACGTCGTCACAGTTTAGCATTGTTGCCCCTTTTTTTGTCGGTCGCCTTCGTTAGCGATTCATTTTCGTTTTGTTCGCGACTGTACCCCGGCTTCGTTTGTTTCGGCGAATATTTTTTGTGGTTCTCGTTTTTCGGCTGGCTTTCGACTCGGCTTTAATGGCGATGTTACTCTAATAAGGGTTCCGCGACAGATTCACGATACTTACGTATCGATTTTTTTTTTAAATTCGCATCTTGTTTCTTTTTTTTTTAAGTATCTTCGCATTTTATCACTTTGCAATGTTTTTAAATGGGCATATCATTGGATTTAATTTGAATTGAATACGGTTACTAATGAAGTCGTGACTGTTGATAATATTTTTAAAGTTTTACAAATTATAGTATTAAATTAAAGTAAATTATAGTATATAAAAGACTTAAAATGATTTTTTGTTAGTTGCAATGGTGGCGATAAAAATGCTATTGAAAAGCCAAATTATACACTAAGCATTGATGTTAATACTTATATAAGTAACAACGTGACACATTTCGTTTTCGCGGGAATTCGCGATACACATCGTCCGCTCCTCAACCGCGGCCGCAGCTATAAATCTCGACTTATTTTTTATTATGCCTACCATAACGCTTTCTACCCACTAAATCTGATTCTTCGGTTTCTTTGTTGCTGTAGTTTTTACTACGTTTTGTGAAATCATTGCAAAGCTCTTTGCTCAAATGTTTTATTCGTATCTATGTATCTATGTAAATATTATATTGTCTTTGTCAATTTTTTCGTCAATTTTGTAATTGACCTGATTATAAAATTTAAAAATACGAAACCTTCACACTTTAAATAATATATATTTATTAAATCTTAACTTATAAACTGAACAGATGGTCTTTTACGTTTGCAAAAGAATCGAGTCGTTCTCTAGAAAGGGTATTGAAGCTGGCCGACTTGAACGTAAACTTCAAGATGTAAAATGTTGGTTCGAAGTCATGATTTTTGTTTAATATCATATTGTTCCTTAAATGGCGTATTCTTGTAAATCGTAAAAGAGTCGCGGTTGACTCCAAGTTAGAAGATTTGAGCTTGGAACTTAAAAATGTACCTCCTTAGATAGTAGTTGTGGGTTATTATTTTTATTATTTTCCGCAACTCCACGACTAGCGTGTGTTTTGTGATATACCTCCTTATAAGAATAGAAAGTATGATGTATGATATTCATATAAAAAATTAGAGACTTCTAATGAAAGAATAATTACAACAAATACCGTGTTAAGATTGAAAAACCTAAAGAATGTACAGAAGTTATTGACCAATATATCTTGTTCATTTAAAGGTTGATACCAAATACTTAAGTGTAATGTCAAATGCAAACAAGAGTTTCTGAAACTCTAATCAAATTAAACACAGTTGCCTAAATATATATCCGCTGTCAGTTTATGAATTGGACTAGACCTTTCACAATTTTTAACGCTCAACCTGACCTTGTATTCCTCGCTGACCGCACAGCACTGCCCTCTGTCGCAATTCCCCGACGGTTGTGTAACCTCCGATACGTCTCGATATCCCATCGCATTTAAAATATTATATTCTAAAACCATACACATAAAAACAGTTGCCTTTCGATTTAGAATTTTACGATCTTTTGTTTTCTCATTTGATACAAATCTCTCATACATAAATTTCCTTGCAAATATACGTCCTATTACAGGCGAAACCCGTCTGAGAGCCGAATGTAAACTGTGAGACATTGTCGAGCGTCGTAAGAGCGATCGTAAAGCGCTTGCGGGTGACGTTTTATGACGAATTGTTGTAGTGTGTCGGGACATTATTAAATCGAACAGTTCATTATTCTGTTTATAAACGTTGCGGTATTTATCTTCGCTATATCCATCTTAAGCTGTTATATACCGCTCATATAAACTTTTAATAAAAAAAGTACAGTGTTAAAATCACATTAACAAAACAAAAACGTTTACTACTTGGTTTTTCTCTTTGTTCCAAATAAAGACCTTGTAATTCTAACAAACGACATTTTATAAGAAAGCTAACAATAAAATAGTATTTATATAAGCACCCTAAATATAATAATTTTGAAGATGTTGCGATTTTTAAATTATACTATTTTGTTTTGTTGAAAATATTTTACGGTACGCATTCTGCCTGTTCATATAAATTAATCTTATTAGATAATTTAATGTCTCAGGTACATATATTTTGTATTGTTAGATAAATATGTTTAGTAAATCGTTTACTTATTTACTTCATTATCAGTACATGGTTTATTTGACTTTTTTAAAAACAGTTCGTATATTGTTTGCATTTAAATGTATACATTTAACTGGTCATAAACGCATTGTCTTTAATTTCGTATCACAGTTTCTGAGAACACGCTCAGTTCCTTGTATATCTTGGAATTCGTTCTCCGGAGAGTTTAAAGCTTGTCATACGATACCAGGGAAGCGAGTACCAGGCTATATATACACGTCATCATGAGCGGTAACTAAATACTTGGCATATTTGCTTAGTCGTGAAGGCAACGCAAAATTATCCTGCTACACGTAAAGATGTTTTGCAATTAAAGAATCCTACAATAATAAGTTAAGTTTTATATAATAGGGTAATCTTTAAAGCTCTGAGTCCTATCTAGCGAACATGACATTTTTTTAAGTACACGAAAAAGGACAAAGTAAATAGTTTCGGTAGATTTCTTGGGGTTCAAATATTTGTTTAAGAAATTACCATTTTATTTCACGTACCGACTGCAGCGTTCAAAATAAATATTACATCTAAAGATTGATTAAATGACTATTCAAATACTGTGAGTAACAGCAAGTTAATGAAACTTGTCATCGTCGATGATTAGAAATGCATTTCATTTATGTTTAGTTAAAATATATACATGTCCTTCTCTTTATCGACTATCTAAAATTTCACGTTCATCCGTTCTGACAATTTCTTTTTTTTATCAAAATAATAGTATATTTTTGTTACCTTACTGTTATTTTCTGTAATCATTAAGCAAGCTTGAAAAAGCTTGTGCTAGGATATGATTCACGACAATGGTGGGATTCGAACCCATAATCGCTAGTCCGTAACCATTGGGCTATTAATCCTCCAGGCTATTTCTTTATATTAATAAGTAAAGAAATGTCTGTCAAATGTTTGCATAACTTATGTACGCAAAGGTTTTATTTACTTTCATGACGTAAATAATAAATAGGATCCGTCACGAAGCGATGAAGGCATCGTAAATAGGTAGATAAGCGTTTATTTATACCGTCCAGTAATCCTCTAAGCGCACCGCCAGGTGTTTATTGCATTTCCATTAGTAATCAACCGGTTTAGGACGTGATTGGCGTGCCTTGATTTAATTTATCACCGCGTTAATACCACAGACGTACAGTCCCAGGGAAAAGTGAAGAGGATTTTATATCCAACAGGAGAATTTCTAGTTACACTCAGAGATATGAAGCTGCTACTAGGTGGGTCTATTTATGACGATTAAATTACTCTTAGTATGGATGTTAGATCGATTTTTAATTGGCGACGTAATGTAGTTTAAGAACATAGTTCAAAGTACGACTAGTTTTTATATTGACCATTTGTTTTAACAAGTCGCTTACATCGTGTGACCTTTACAACATTTCTATGTAACGTAACACGTTAATAATGTTGATTCTAATCAAAGTTTATTCGCTCTGTACCTATAACAATATTAATTATACGAGCTCGCCGTCTCTTTCTAACTCAATAAATCGTTTATGGCCCGTAAAATGCTTTTATCTGTCGTAGAGTTCTTTGAAAACAACCCATCACTATATTACTTTCTTTATAACTCGCACATTTATTTTTCTATTACGCTTCTCTACAATGTATCAGTTGTGTCTTCTTTCGATTTATAAGCTATGTAAAAAATAAGCGTTTATTTTTGTAAACTATAGATTTATTAGGATGTAAGAATTTGCTAGGATTCCGACCTAAAGGCTCTATAATACCATGAACATTTTTCTTGTGATTTCTTACCGTGGTATCACTGGCCAGCTCGATTTAAGTACATGTATTCACCAATACTTTGTTTTTTTTTTAAATCGATCGACGCCGTAAAGGATATTTTCATGTAATTGTTTTAAAATAAGTCAGGAGATAAACTTAAATTGCATGAAAAAATCGGCCATAAACGTTTTATGACTATCATTTGTGACCATCAACGGAGGTTTCTGATATCGGCGTTTAAAGGCGCCGAGTCACGCGATTTCGTACGCTCCAGTGTTTTTGAACTTTGCATGAGGTATAGTATTATCCAAACTTAAAGGCGGCTCGGAATTTCGAATGACACACAACGCAGAACACAAGTTTAAGTATGTGAAATATAAAGGGGATCGGGGCACACCCCTGCTCGCTAACTTTCACCCATATTGAGGTCATGTAAAGCAGCTAACCACGACAGGATGTAAAGTTTGAATCTTGTGATACGTTGGGTTTTTTCGAGATTGCATTGTCGGGTTCGTGGCGATACCTCGATCGAAATATACCGATTGTGGATTTGGTTCGATTTAAATTTACGCACGATTAACTTAGGGATTTGTATTGTTCACAGGATTTTTCATTTATTTTGCCATTAAAACCGCGCTGGAATCATTTTTATAAGTTAATAGCTTTACGAAAAAATTAATATAGTTTTAGAAAATAATAATTTGGTACCTAAATTAAATTTGCCGACTTTAGTAGAGTTTGCAAACAGTAGTCTGTAAATCTGGGACGCCTTGACTATTACGTAAATCTATCTCGATTTAAATAACTTTTAAAATAACCGTTTTACAAACTAGCAAATTTTACTTACCATATTTTCTAAAGCAACGGTAGTATTTCATATTATATTTCTACAAATATTTAAATTCTGAAAACCGTTTTCTACGAAACTGTATTAGTTTGTTTAAAGGAGTTGAATCACCGATACAAAACCAATTTGAATTTTCAATTCGGATTAAATGTTCCCCTCTTTTCCTTCGTTCGCTATAAATCCTATTCGTACTGGAAATAGAATAGGTACAATGGATAATATACATCATTCTGACTAATAACCTAGCTGTCCTCTTGTCGCCGGAGTCACCTCGGTTTCGAATTGTTTTATTTACCAAAGACCTGCTTCGTTTCCTTTAGACAAAAATATATAATCTCTCTCAATGGTACGATAGCTTTTGTTTTGTGAAAGATTTTTTTTAATCGGTTACATACTTTTTAAGTGTATGCAATACAAACGAATGTAAATACAATAAACTAATAGATTTGATGCTTCTGACGAAAATCCTGTCTGTAATCTGAATTTTTATTTTGAACATGATTTTATAGCTTTAATAATTTTATTTTATTTTAATCTGTGTTTGTTATCTATTTTATGGATACAGTAAATATTTCTTTCTTTTCCTTTAATATGTACGAAATGACTGTGATATAATATCTGACTTATAAAGAGTTTAACAAAAGCTGTTACATGTCGAAGAAGCGCGGCAATAAAGCACTATTGGGCCAGTGTTACGGAAGGACAGACAAATGGTTGTCTTGAGGACGGACAGCGGTCGACTTGGATAAATTGTTTTTACCCAACTTTGGAAAGCACCTTGTTTATAGTTTTGTATTTAATGTAATAAGGTCATATGGTTATATTGTACTTTGTTACTAAGAAAGGGGACAGTTTAAGAGATGAGTAATCGTGGGTTTTCACGAACGAAACACATGATTTTTTTTCGAAGTATATTATGGGAATGAAAATATAATTTTGTAACAGTATTCTGACACAATAGTTGCCGCTTTAAAAATCTCACTAAAATTAATGCGAATATTTCGATTAAGGATGTTGTTTGGTAATGGGTAACTTCAAAAATGGCTGAACGTATCTGGATAAAATTTGGCACAGGGATAGATTACTGTCTGGAATCTCACATAATATATACTTATCAAGTTTTTTTTTATTTTAATTCCTCGCGAACAGTTTTGGATGACTGTTAGTAATGTGTAAGAAAGTGATTCATTAAAATTATATAAATCAAAAATAATGACATGTTTTGTTAAATATACGTACTAATAAAATATTTACAAAAATCAACAATCTTTATCTGTCCGAAACTCTCCATAAAAGATCACCAAAGCAACTGTCTGTGAATAGTAAACTGGCAACAAACGTCAAAATGCAATTAACCTATTTCTTTTAAGTTTCCTACGAAAAAAAATTTCAAGTAACAAAAACAAAATACGATCTCTTAAAGTAATTTGTAAAAATATTATTCATTCCTTTAATAAACATGAAATTCTCACTGTTGTGTCGGATGATAATGAGTAGGGTAAGAAGCTAGATATGTATAGAAGTGTTTATTGATATACTAGCCTTTGTCCTCAACTTCTTTCGCTAGGAATACAAAAAAAAACAGTAAGAAGCCTCCTTGTTTTTCAGACAATGTTTTATATCCATACCAAATTGTATCCAGATGCTGAAAGCCATTAGACTTCATGAAACACTGAAACTATCGTAGTCGTAATATTAATAAGAAAAATTGTTTGTTTGTACAGCATTGAAGATTATGTTATCTATATTATGAAATATTTTATATAAGTTATATAAAACATGATATTCTACGCAATCATTTCTTGATTGAACCCAACCATTCCGATCTCCCAAGAGTAACATTGGAACGGAAATACCCGCGTAGCGCCGTAGGTCTACGCGCTGCATAGGCAGGCCCGTAGCTCGTATCGATCGTAGCCTCTGAGGCTTCCACGGCCGTCTCTACGGCCTTTACGTTCGTGTAGGCAATTGAGGGTTTAATCTTGTTTAGCTTTTCTCGATATATTATTTATTTTTCTTGTAACAAAAAATTACATTTCGTACAATGTACAACAAAAAGAAATGGTTTGTTAGTAATTATATGACAATTACATTTAAATAAATTACTTGAATATAAATGTAACGAATTGAACACACAAAGCGAAGCGTGATATTGCAAATAAAATATTTTTATCGAAGTAACGAACAATTCATTGGGCGCACGGTTATTTGTCGCGACAGGGGC
Organism: Papilio gigon; assembly: GCA_027563995.1. NCBI lineage: Eukaryota > Metazoa > Arthropoda > Insecta > Lepidoptera > Papilionidae > Papilio > Papilio gigon. Next base: position 1,150,032 of record JAODUI010000001.1, on the reverse strand, counting down.
ACACGTTTGTTGTTTAATCGACAATTTGACGGCTCGTTAACGTCACTCGATAACTCCACGTCGCCCGATTTGGGATTTCATGCCTCATCAAAAAACCCGTATCATCTATTATATTTATGACAATGGTGAAGTCTATGCAAATGTTTTTTTGGCATCGTTACGTTCAATTAACGTGATTTAACACTGAATGTTTGATGAAGTTATGACGTCATATTTAAAAATAAACAATTCTCATTCTGTCTAAAACAGTTGAACATATAATTTCTAACACTTCTCGTAGTTTTCTATTAAAGTTGCAGACGAAATAATATTACAATACTACCCATATGGCGTGATACAATTAAATCAATTCTATAAAACAAACATCAATAATCTTATATTCACAATGTAGCCAACTCGAAAAACATGAAGTATATTGTTATTTACGATCCAGGGTAGGTCCCTTGCTTATTCACAATTCCCGGAATTCCTAAACACGTGCGCACGTGACCAGGGACTTGTGTTCCCATAAATCATTAGCCGACACCCCTCCGCGCCACATCGCTACGTCTCCTCTGCACGCGACGACGAACCGATTTCTAAACGAATTTGAAGTTAGTCGAATAAAGATTTCGCATTTGATAATTTGTAAGATTTTTATCATATTTCTATTATGAGCTATTGGTTAATTCGAATCCATTTATAAATACACATGCATAACAAATAACTGACCAACAAATCAACTCGACTAGCGAGCCTATTGCATTCAAATTAAAAAAGATCATATGGGAATTATATGATTTCAGAATAATCTCTTTATACCATACCATAGACAAACAACAATTTTTTTATAAAAGTGATAAAGACCAAAATATTTCTAATGAAGCATTTTTTGTTATAAAAGCATAAAAAGTTAGTAATTCTTATTTTACAATATTACTTCACTTTATGACACGGTTTTCACACAATATCTAAAGAGTTAAATATCAATATGGCCGTTATCTTACGTCGTTCTGTTATACTTGATTCAGACTTTCCATTGCAACGAAAGATTACATGTAAATTTAATGCACTGCATTATAGAAATGTGACAAAAGATACGAACTTGGATATTCATCCAATTTAACTACAACACTCTAGTTATATTTCCCACCATTTGTCAGGGAGTGAGCTATCGATCAGGGCCATCACTATCGCAGTCGGAAGCCGTGCGTTTGTAACGTGACACCGTCCAACTCTAGCAGTCTGTCAACAGACGATCGATCAGATTGATGTACGCTGATTACTGCTTATGCAACTTTTCCAATAAACGGGAACGGTCTATCCTCGGCCGTATTTCCAAACCAGTACGATTTAGGGTCCTTTAAGAAGCTAGCGTACCTCTTTCTCGAAGGCTGGCAACGCATCTGTGGTTTCTCTGGTACATCGGATGTCCATGGGCGTCGATGATCACCTTTGTAATTTCTAGTGTAAGTAAATTATAGAATTAAGTAAATATTCATACGGACTCTATATCTTCGAAGTCCCTAATCCTGTTATGAAACAAAACAATGTATTCAGCCGGTGCGTTTGCGGATTAAAATAATAAATGCGGGTAATTGTTTAAAAGCTTAACGTAAGTACGAGTGAAGGCAGTCGCGTGAAATGAACGCACTCGTAACATGTTTACGTCGTACCGCTCCCCGGCCATCCGAGCAGAACGCAGCCCTTTAATAATTCACCAACTTTCATCATTTTCTATCTTGCATTCATTCACGTATTACGAACGGCTTGCTGAATATGTTACGATGGTATGCTCAGTTGAACATATATTAGACGAAGATAAAATTACATTCTAATAAAACTTAATTGTTCTTTAAAATCGCAGCTTCAAATTTACTTATATTTTCTCTGTACCTCTCTTCATTTAAACAACTATAACAGCGTTGTTTTCCATCGGTTTCTAAGCCTGAAAATCAGCATACAAAAACACATTGTCATACTTTTTAAGTATGTTCGTACGTTCCAGTATCTGTGCTTCGACCGTGGAATCTCACCATTACATGAGGCTACACGTACGACATCTTATGTGCAACATTCTTTATACGCATTCCCGTATATAATGATTTACGAGGCAGATTATGTCGCCATATTTCACCTTGTTTTATTTAACTTTTCGCCTCGCTTACTTGGTCGGTTGACACAAAGGAGAAATATTGCCGTGTAATTGCAAATATTTTTCTATATTATAACAATAGCTTTTTATTGTTAAGCAACAAATTCAATTTTTAGTTTAGTTTTTTATTTTTTTTTGTTCACAATTTTACTGCAACATTTGGAATTTTTGAACTAAAATTGACTTTATGTGGACATCTTTACTTATCTATTAACGTTGAATATATTTTTGTTTGCAGGGTGAAAAGGACAATGGGAAAAACTGCATTCTGTCGTGCGAAAAAAGAAAAGCCGACGACGCAGACAGTAATAAAGACTTGAAAAAGGTTTGTGACTAATTTTGTTTTCTAGGTTTAAATTCCGTTTAGTGTTTTTCTTTGTTTTCTTCTAATTTAAATAGATCTTGACGATTGTTCTTTGTTCGTAATGTAATGAAACGTGATTTAAAAGCTTGTACATGACGTGAAAGTAACTCAATAGAAACTTATCTTTTAAGGTAATCTAACTTATCTTTTATGCCCGTTACGGCAGACCTCTCAAAACTCTTAAATCAGACCTAAGTGTTTTTAATAAAAAGATACGTGAAGTCTACTCAAAGTCTTGAGTCGAGGTGAAACTTGAGACGATTTTATCGACAAACTTCGTGTACACAATGCTCCTTGTTACTTTAGCGAGTTTTCTTTTTTACTTAAATGTACTTAACATTGTTGAATACAAGATGTTAGATCTATCTCTATTGAAGATCGACTTAAATATAAAAAAGCTAGGCTCTTTAGTTTCTCATTCATTTGATCCTTTATTTTTTTACTGCTTCTGACTCAACCTTGGAAGAAATGCACATACAGACATTTAGAATTTGTCATGAAAACTCAAATCTTAGTAATAATATAAATGCGACAGTTTAGATGTGGGTGGCTGGCCATCCATCCATTCCCATATGTTTATTTGGTAGTAACGACTAAAGGGGTCTGGAAATATGACACAGAGATTTATTGTTACCCGGCAAAGTGAAGATTACTAGATTACTTTGTTATATTTTATTCCGCGCAGACGAAGTCGCGGGTGAATGCTAGTAGTTCATTTTTTGCATTGTCGCTTTGCCGACAGAGAGCATAATTAACTGCAATTGCACCATTTGTCGTTAACATGTGTACAATGTTCAAGTGTGTAATGCACACGTTACGTAATGTACAACTGTGTAATGTACACGTTAGGTAATGTGTACATCGTTGCAGTTGCACTGACTTCGCCTCTGTTTAGTATTCCATGTCACCGCGTTGGACGTGTACGGATTTAGAACTACTGCGACCACACTCATGGGGGTTACATAAAATCTTTATACTTGTAGAGAAAGTTACATCAATTAAATTAATGATAAACTATTTATTGAGTGTCACTGGTTTATAAGAAAGTAACGTTCCTTTTTTTACGGTGAAAAAGGTAATACTTGATCGCTATCTCGCTTAATATTAAATGGTGATGCACTCGAAAGGTGAAACGCGCTAGCTTAACTAATGCCTATTCGCTCTGCTCTTCAAGGCTCCGCCGTCATATTTGGGCGGAAAAACAGACGCCGGCAACTTGTTCCAATCGTTTGCAGTACGCACAAAGAACGATGTCTCGAATCGCTTCGTTCAAACGCGTGGCACATCAATTACATAAGGATGGATAGCTGTCGTATGTCTTAACGTCCGATGGTAAAAAGGTCTTGATCTTGATCACCAATCAACTTTAGTGAATTAAAAAAAAATGTTAGTAATATAGCAATTGTTTTATAATTTGGTTCAAAAGATGATGTGAGTTGTAATATAATGCAATGATTGTTCAAGGAGTTTCAATATGTTTGGCGCCAAGCCATAAGAGAAAAGAATAAGAAATTAGTAAAAGAAATGAAATACATTTTATTCTTCCGAACTTCACTTGTCTTGTGTACGTCCTTTTTATAATTTCGTTATATTATAATATATTTTCCGTCGTTAACATGATTTTCATTTTAAATAGTTTTCCATATCCATTTTACATCAACACAAAACGTATGACATACAAGGATTGACCTTTACTGTTAGAAATAACTATGTTCTCTACAGTTATAGGTAATTGTGCTGATTTTGGTTTTGCTAATGCTTATTTTCTATTTGTTTTCCATGACACTGCGGCGACCCAGTTGTTACTTACGTTATCATTAACGTCGTTTCGTGACATTAAATAGTTAAAATGAGGTTAATTGCGCTGAAAAACTGACTTCAGTCATTCCTAGAGCGCTTTGTTAACATGCTGGTTTAAAAAAAAAAGACGCTTTGAAAAATTATGATTAAAAACATATCAAAGATTGCTTAAGTAATATTTCGTAACAGTTTCATTTCTACAAGAGATTGGGGTAAACGAATGTCGACAACACCGAGGTGTTAACAAAGCAAGCAAATAACATGGACTTGGTCGTTTTCGATTGTTAAAAATCATTTACAAAGAAAAAATGAACAAGCAATTGTTTTATAAAAAAAAAATATTTACAGATTTTTCCCAATTTATTAATAATTCTTTCACCACTCCAACTAAGCTCTGGGCTTGTTTATTCTAAGATATACGAGAATAGACGAATGACGGGATTCGAACTCTAGACCACAATTTCGGAAATCCGTATCCTCAGCCATTGGATTATTGGCGCTTTATTTTCAAAGTAATGTCAACTGGCTAGCGTATATTAACGTAGACAACCATCCGTAGCAGTGTAACTATTTAAGATTTATTAGTAGCTTTCATTGGGGTCAGTCACGCGAGCGAGCTGGCCTTTACAGGGGATAGGTGACCTAGCCCATGCTCGTAAATTATACTACCTAAGTTTACGATACTTAATTATTTCATGTTACTTTATACAGTGACCTGTACAACCTTTATATACTAAAAGTATATTGAACATTAACATGGTCGTAATTTCTTCTCAAGGAAAATGTTTCGAACAGAACACTGACACTCACAGAAAGATTCTTACCGTCTACGTCTAAAATGTTTCTGCTAACTTATAGCTAGAATAGCTTTGTCTGCGAATTTAATCGATAGAACTAAAAAAAAAACTATAGTCTATGGGCACTTCGAGACAGTAATCTATCTCTATGTCAAATTTCATCCACATCGGCTTAGTAGTTTTAGGGTTGCTTGCTAATAAATTGTCAACCAAATTTTCACATTTATAATATTAGTAATAAGATAACTTATAACGCAGTATGTTTCTGAATGAAAATGTTTGGCAATTTTTAATAGACACTATTTTATCCAAACGTGCTGTGCAATTCTTTGTGACATGTCATTTGTTGCATTGCGAGTGATAGAGCAGCGCGCCGCGGTCCCAGATGCGTTCGATCACGCGACCGCCGCGCCGGCGGAGATGCTCCATTGTACTAAGTGAGGAGGAATACTTACACTACGTTAACTGTGAACTTTGGAATAACACAAAGTAACAAAGTTATATGATAATAGAAATGAACATTGTACAAAAAATTAACAACATGACTAAAAGTGAATAAAAATGTTGAGAAGTACAAATAAATAAAATACTCTAAGTTATAAGTTAGTTATTATGTTACTTCTTCAGATAACTTAAGACCGTGAAACTCTTTAGCGGAACTGTACTTAACTTTTTAGTCAAAGTTTATAGTGGCTACTGACCCAAGTCCACTGTGGTTGTGGTCGTACATTTCCAGAGTCGGGGTCATTTTGTTTTCATTATCTCCACAAATGGTGCGCCGGGCGCTTTCAGTTTACGAGGAGGGGCGGCGCACTTTGCCCTAATTTAAATACATTACGCGCCTTGAAAGAACCTCGGTAACTTTATACTTATCAACTACACGGTTAATGTACTAATATCACACTTTAAGTGTAACTAAATATTTTATTGTTTACCTAATCGTTCGAGCACTATCGTACTCAGAACCGAGTAATTGTCACTTAAGGGAAACTTTCCCTCATAAATTAATTCATGTTTTTTTTAATAAGGCAACAATTTTACAAATATAACAGTATTTTAATATACTTTTGTCGATATATAAAGGTAGAGGAAGACTTAAGGTGTGGATGGAATGCGTGAAAGGACATGCATAGGAGGTGTATGAATTCAGGTATAACAGCTGACAGAGATGTATGGAAGAGTGTTCTGCGTCGACATGACGTACGGTAAAGGGCAGGTTGATGATGTTGTCTGCATATCATTCCGAGCTTTAGCAATTTAAATTTATTAGGTATATTATGAAAACACGGAATACGTAATTTACCTTCATTGATAAATAAAATAGACCAGATGTAAAGGGTGATGCAGAAGTCTTAATATTTAGTACTAACAAAATGTTTAGCATGTTCATCTCACTAGAAGATCCCTTTGTTTGAGATGTGTAAGCTTGGATGTTTGAAAGTGTTGCGGTATTGTTGTTAGCAGTTTCTATTTACGAAATACCATGTGAGGCTACCCAAAGTTGTCTTCTACTGATAGATCTCTGTACATCCTAATATAGTTTCAATTTATTACATTAGTCATTAATACTAAAGTAATTTGAAGCGCTAATAACCTAATGGCTAGTGTAGGGTTTACCAATCACCGTTGACGTGAATATTACCGCCGTTCGACTATTGGCATAAACCATATCCACGCACAAGTCTATAGCTTCAATTGAATGATAAGAGAAACATTAGTATATTAAAAAAAAACTTTTAACATTTTGGAAAGTTCGCTGATAGCTATACGTGTCGGTGACGAGGTGATAATATGATGAACGACGTTGTAACTATAAGTGAACATATTAAATAAATAGAATGTAATGTGGAAAATAATTTCGTACATTTTAAAGCTACGTCTGTTGGAGAAAATAAAAATAAATTGAAAGAAGAAAAACTTATCGTACAGAACAATGGTGCTTGCGCCAAAAATATCACAATCTGAGCGAATCCCGGACAAAACATCTGCTGTTTTATAAATTAAATCACAGCGGACAAAAAAAAGTTTTCATCTTTTATGACAAAAACATTCTGAATATCTTTGTCACATCGAAGTAGATTATTTTGTCATGTCATTTCATATTACGTCAAGTTCCAAATTTACCACGATCCGATGTAGTCTTAGGCTCAAAAGCTATGTTTCATATCATTATTCGTATAGTTTATTATGGCTTTTATTAGTTGAGTACAGCTCAAAGGAACTGTTAAATCTGAGCGTAAGTTATTTGTTAAAAATAAATTTAAGTTTATACTTGTGACAACCTGTCAAATTAATGTACATTTAAATTGTACTACATTTGACATAAAAGTTCGGATCAATTCAGTAACATCAATTAAATAAATGAATAAAGTAACACCCAAAAACAAAACAAATTATGGGGTAACATCAAAAATAATGAGTACAAAGGAAAACGCACGACGCTTATACGGGGATAAATAAAATGCTCGTAACACCCTGTAGAATGTTTCGTTTAAAAAATAACTTTTCTCATTTTGCTGTCAGGCGGGCGTGGCCGCGGAGAAAACTTTTTGCAAGCGATTCTAGAGCTCAATTTCCACAAATATTCTGTCAATTTAGGATTATTGTACGCTGAAAGAAAAATTCTTAAACAAGAATCTTTTTTCTTTGAAACTACTGCACAGATTTGTTATAGATACGAATTGCTAAGATTATTTTAATGTTTAAGTTATGATTACTTTCAAGTATTTTTAACATCAGATCGTCTTCCAGTGTTTACAGACGGCTTATTACATTTGGCGATGATGCCAAATTTTACGGACGTTGAACATTCTTTTTTGTTTCCAGGCAAAGCTTGAAACCAAAGCATTAAAAGCGAAGAGGCCAGGCTTCACGGACGACCGCTACAACGAGACCTCATACTATATTGAGAATGGTATGAACTTATACAAACATATCAAATCATATTATATATATCATACAATAAAGACAAACAAAGAAGATAACAATCTTCTTCCTCTTGCCTGTCTAGCTAGAGTGAAATAGATTTTAAACATTTTAAAGGAGATTAAAGACAAAAGTGCCAGTGACATTTTTAGTATAAGTCATTATAAATATCGTCAAAGGAACAAGAAAATTTTTCGTATCAAGTGTGTTGATAACTCAATCCCTGTATGTCGTAATACCAAAGGAATACAAATTAAGGTAAAAGCTGTACAGAGAACTGCCATCGTTACACTAATGTTAGCAAAAGTAATTTTTTTTCCTATACATGGCGTTGGCAACAAATCACATGTGTAACATACCGGCTATACAATAAGTTGACCGACCGCAGCGTCGCGGTCTGCGCCCGATACAGATCATTCGAGTCTTTAACAACAGCTCAGTTGAGGTTGCGGCGGTGAACGCTTTCAATTTCTACCCCAACCTACATTAAACCAGTCTAGTTTAAAACTATGCCTTTGTCACAACTTGCTTATTGTATTTACCGCTTTTTGATGTTATCTGAAAATGTATAATGGTTATTTTAATAGAGTTTACTAATCTTATATAATGCCGAGCAACTTTTCGTGATACACCTAGTAGTACCAGAGGTATTAAATGAAGAAGCAATGCAAAACGTAAGACCCCATTTCAATATAAATTTTTGAAACAATCGCATATAGATGTCATGATTATTATTTTCAGGCCTCAGGAAAGTCTATCCTTACTACTTCACGTTCACCACCTTCACCAAAGGCAGGTGGGTTGGAGAGAAGATCTTGGACGTGTTCGCACGGGAATTCCGTGCCCATCCGGCAGCAGAGTATGAGAGGTGCATCAGAGCTGGCACGCTAACCGTCAACTATGAAAGAGTCGACCCTGACTACAGACTCAAACATAACGACTTACTTGCCAACGTAGTGCACAGGTAAAACTGCAGCGTACAATTTATACATATCGTCATCTAAGTCAGTGATATTTTTATACTTTCCAAGAGTATCGTATTACACAGTACGTAGTCCACTTGTTATTCATATCTCATAATTGTTATGTCCAATACACGTGCAGGTTGAACAGATACCTCGTATCCTTGTGTAAAATTATTAACTCTTGTTTCTTACTTACCTTCTTCACAATGAACTAAAGCTATTTGGAAGACCGGTGTGGTACTATGAATGTTATAAAACTTTTAAAGAAATTTAATTTTCTGGCATACAATATTTTGTAGATATAATATAGGATTTTATAGAAATAAGCCTTAATGCAGCGATCACAAAGTCTAAGCTTGTTTGTACATACAGGCCTCTTAGATTGGCAAACAGTAAAGAATCTTCAGCACCGAATGAGCATGCGAGTGCACAGTTGTATTCAATCAAAGGAAATTGTTTAAAAGTTTAAATATGTTTTGTGACTTTTCTACATCGTTAACTTTACTGAAATATCTCCAACATCAGCCCGAGGCACTTACGCTCACGCATGTTCATTTGTTGTTTTGTTCTCGTCTTATTTGTTCATCATACCACGAGGAACAATAAAAGGTACGACGGACTCTGAGCAATTGTCTAACACTCCAGCTCACGAATACCTTCCCTTACAGATTTCACCTATATTATAAAGTCCCGTGATTCACAGTTTATTTTCGTTACTTCTTCTTACCTAACACTAGACAAGTTTCAAACTCTACACCTACCTAATCCGAGTTAGTGTGAACAAACTTTATTCTTCATTAATAACTTCTTTCTATTTTTCTTTAGCTTCGAATTCTCCATTAACGTTGCAAACGTGAAGTTTTAAAAGTGTTTGCTTTACTTTCTTGAATCATAAGATTAGTTCGGCGCATTAAAGTTTTAATAGTAACGTTTGATTACTAAAAAAAATAACTTATTCTTTTGTTGTTTTCGATATTTTGCTCAGCGTCCGAGGCACTTTTAGGCCAGAAGCCTGACGTGTGTATCGTTGCAGGCACGAAGTACCGGTCACCAGCCAACCGATCACCCTCGTACATATCGACGAGGAAATTGTGGTTGTCAACAAACCAGCCTCTATCCCCGTAAGTGGCAAATGAGACAGCCATGTTTATGTGTAATGCTTCAATCATTTCTTAATCATTCTTTTATATCCTTTGTATGTTTTGCATGGTACCTTTACCTTCATCACTAGTAGCCGTAGCTGTAGTATTGTATTTATTAGTTGATTGTTTTACCTCATTACTCATCTGTGCTTTCGTCCTTTGTCATTGATGCAGCAATCATCCAATCTAATCACGACACAACTTTATCTGTTAATACTCTACAATATATTTTATTGAAACAGGATACAATGTCGCTAATGTAAGTATGTTTGTAATTTTAGAATATATTGCTTCACATTATGTTAACTGTTGTGATTCAAACCAATGTTAGCGAAAACATTTTTTTTTTTCTTTCCAACTTCTTACAATATTGTTACGGGTATATAGTTCGGTTTGAAACTCAAAATATAGGATCTTTAAATTTTCTTTTGTAGTAATCTTAGCCTAAAATTACTACACACTATAAATGTAGGTAGCTCAAAACCTTTTCGGTGCTAATGCACAGCTTGTCTCGCACGAAATATTCAGCAGTTTTCTGTGATGAAAGGCCTCTCGCGTCAAAAGACGTCCTTATTCAAGGTGGCTTTTGCTTCTAAGACATTGGCGCAAGCTCTTTGAAGCACATTAATAAATTAGACGTCGAGTTACGAGATTGCGTTTCAAACTTCACTACTAATAATCTACAACTTGGTTGAAAGTTACTTTAGAATAATCTTAATTAAAAAATTATTCATTATTTTGATAGTTCATGCACAATGAATATTAAATACATGTTTAAAAATCCCTAAACTTTATAATTATGTGTACCAGAGTTGAAATTAAAAATTTGTAAAGTTAAATATACCTCTTAATACATTCCGTTGCAAATTTGTGTATAATTGCAATAATATTTTAAAATATATATCTAACATTTAATCCCCATTTTCCTAACTCTACAACAATATTTCCATCCCTCTGATACCCTTTGAGTAAAATAAAGAACGCCATTTGATATACCGTATTGCATCAACATGCTATAAACACATGAACAATACAATATAGACACGTCACACAAACCAAAATAAAATCCTCAAGTCTGGAATCCGAATCATTCCGTCATCGCGAACTGTCCGAGCAGATTAACGATGCTTTTCTTATTACGATTAAACAAGCTTTAAAAAAATGTAGCCACTGGAATATTTTCGTTATTCGTCACTTTGGCTTTAACAAAGTGGCGATTTTTATTTTAACACAAGGCCCCAAGTGACCGACCGTGTCCAATTACTTTGATTGATGCAGAACCACAATGGGAGGTCCCGAAGCTCGTGTAAAGCCTACCGTGATATATTATTGCCATTTTACTAAAAAAAAAAATCGACCCCATTTCGATTTGAAAAAGGAATTATTGATTTCGCGCATGTTCGTATTATTAATCGAAATGTATTTGAAAAAAAAGAAAAAACCTATTTATTAATGGATTAATGGAAATAAGAATATTTTAAGCTTTTTAACTTATACATGATTGTTCCTATTTATATGTTACTCCAAAATCAATCTACTCTTATCATAGACAGTACATACTCCACAAGATTCTGCACAATTTTTGTTCTAAGACGTTGCTGTGCCATTTCTTGTAGTTTATAGAACATCTATGGTGTTGTTATGCTTTTGAATAGAGTTAATGTCACACTTGCTTGAGACTTGATTTATAAAAATATCTTGATAAATTATGCGAAGTATATTGTTAACTTTTAAAATGTGAGCAACTCGAGTTTATTATGTAAACTGTTCTAAATTATATTTATAATGAATTTAACTTACATATTAACTAAGCTTGCGTACAAACTACGGAGTTTTAAAAGCTGTAGATGAATCTTTACGAACGACTGTAAATGAAGTAAATAAATCATCATCAAGCATTGCTTATATAAATGTTAATTCAACGATGACAAAAGTAAATGCGACATCATAGGACTATAACTTGTCCTTAATGAATAATTCTGTCCGTGGTGGGCCAGGCATGAGACTCCAGTGCTCGCTAGTCCCTTGCGCATCATACACGTGGATGAGGAGCTACTCGTGCTAGACAAGCCTTGCTCGCTGCCGGTGAGTCATCGCGTGACGTCCCACTCTCTGTCAGACCCCGGTCACACTAATTACTAAGTCCTGTATCTTTAAGACTCGATTGAACTTGGTCAATTGCCCATTCGTTTCATATATTCTCCCGGCAAAAAAAAGGAGTGAAGTTACGATGGAAATCGGAACCCATAATCATTGGATTCTTGGATAAGAAAAATGTAACACAATTTTATAAATTCATTCGATGTTGTTCTCGAAGTAGTAACTATGAAAGTACCAAAATTATGCTAAACTAAATTTCCCTACCAGGGTCTGACAGAAGATTGTAATCTGCACAAGTTTGAACCTGTTTAAACTACAAACGGAACTGAGGAAACGTGCGGTCTCTTGAATCCCACTTGAAAGTGGAATGATATAGATCAACTTGCGTGTCAATAGTTTGAATTTATTGTCATTGTTTTTACCGACAGGCCTTACCAGACCTTAAATATACATCTCCATTCTCTCTTCAATCAATATAAATTTGTAGTTCGTGACATTCAAAGTGGAATCATTGATTATTTTTTTTATATAAAAATTCTAATACTGAATTTGATTTGAAGAGAGAATCAATTCGGCTCGCTTCCACAATTCGAAGAACATCGTAGCGCGAATTTTTTTTAAAACAGTACTCCTTAAATAGCATGTTAATGCCTTGTTCATATCATTACTATCCCCAAAAAGTGCACCGAACTTTCCTGCCGTTTGCGGACACGAGTAACTTGCTTTTCGATCCAACAATTGTATCTGATTTTTTTTTTGTTTATTGTAATGCATCTAATTTTCTGGTTTTTAAAAACTATCTTAATTCTTTATCACTCCATCAAGAATGCTTTCATCGTTATCATTGTGTTATACACCGCCTAACAACAATATTTTTTAAATTAATATGTAAAAACTGCGTTATTAAAAAAAGACATTACCTAATATTTAAAAAAAATCTTGCTTATTCCAAGTTAAACTGCAATTATGTTTAAATATATTATTATTACAGAATGCAGATAGATCAATTTGAATTATATTTAACAGTACACTATTAAAATTGAGAATTAACAATAATTGATTCGTCAGGTACACCCGTGTGGGAGATACCGACACAACACTGTCGTTTTCATACTTGCCAAGGAATACAACTTGAAGAATTTGAGGACAATTCATCGACTAGACAGACTAACCTCAGGTACGACACTCATAATCTGATATCGTAACTACAAATGTACAAACATTCCTTTCTTCTTTCATAAGATATAATTTTGTTTAATTTGCACCATCGTTTTAAACAAACAATATTATGACCAGGGCTATTGCTTTTCGGGAGAAGTCCGAAGAAAGCGAGACAGATGGAACATCAGATAAGAAACCGACAAGTGCAGAAGGAATACGTTTGCAGAGTGGACGGACAGTTTCCTGAGTAAGAAACCTTTATTAATAATATCCTTACCGCAATCTAAATTGAAATGTAAAATCTCTAACAAGAATTGCGGCAACTATTCTGGTACAAATTAATAGAGCTAACATTGTTTGTTTCAAACTTAGCTAGGGAAATTAGATTAAATTGACATCAACATTTTCAATTGAAGACTTTACTCCAACTATCTCCGCTATATCAATTTGAGTTTGGAATGTTATTGAAGAACTATTGAACTCGAAGAAGCGATAGAGGTTTATTAAATCAGAATGTAAAATTTGCTTTGTTTCTAATTTGCAGTGAAGAAATAGAATGTCAGGAACCAATTGAAGTAGTTAGCTACAAGATTGGAGTGTGCAAAGTTTCTCCCAAGGGAAAGGATTGTTCTACGGTGTTCAAACGATTAGGATTCAACGCCAATAATAATACTAGTGTGGTGCTGTGCAAACCGAAAACTGGACGGATGCACCAAATTCGAGTACATCTCCAATATTTAGGTGAGATTATCCATCAATATACATTAAAATGTTATTCTTAATTAAGACATCGAAACGATGTGATAAAATTGATGTCATTGGTACAGGTTATCCGGTTGTCAACGACCCATTATACAATCATCCAGTATTTGGCCCACTTCGCGGTAAAGGAGGCGACACAGGCGGGAAAACTGACGAGCAGTTAGTGAGAGATCTCATCGCTATACACAATGCTGAAAACTGGCTCGGAGTAGACGCAGCTGATGATGATTTACTATTTTCGAAGCCAGCGCCTGACGATAAAGGTAGATTCTCAGAATGTTTTGTTCGTAACTTATTTACGTACAGGAATATGAGTAACACTCTTGTTTTTGTTTATTGTCTAGTAGGCGAAGACGATTGCGATACGGGGCCAATATCAAGAGAATCATCGCCGAGACTCGAATCCCCTGCACCCGGTTTAACCCCGTCTTCAGTTATGACTCGTGAGTCCAAAAATTTTTACACTAATTGTATGTAGGAAATGATTGTTTATATTTTAAATTTATTGTTTTTTTGTTGTAAAGCAACGCTTCCTAGTCCATCGAGTGGTGCGGAGGCTCCAGTGGAAGTAGCAGCGAGCTCTCCCGCTCTGTGCACACTCGCGCTTTCACCGGCTACATCACCCGCGCTTAATGACGACTCCAATGATGCAAGGGTCAGTTCATTTTCGGTTACTTGACAGTTTTTTGTTTATCAAAGTTTGGTTACGTTAAATTTCTTTTATTATTTACATTGAAGGACTGGCTGTTGTGTTTTCAACTTTATACGATTTGCGATTAAATATATTGATATTATTTACAGTCTGATAAAGTGACAGTAGCAACACAAACGGGTTGCGGGGCGGGCACTCGGGCGCCCAGCGCAGTTGCTGTGGCCAGCCTGGGCATTGGCGTAGTAGGCACGGCCGCTGCAGACTCGCTGGCAGCTGACCCGCACTGCTACGAGTGCCGCGTGCGGTACCGCGACCCACGCCCCCGCGATCTTGTCATGTACCTACACGCGTGGAAGTACAAGGTATTGTATATCATACTATGATAGACTTACGGCCTATATTATATAGAGATAGAGAGAGATAAAGTAAATTCGTACTTATTGTAATTTGTTTTTAAAGGAACATTGTGTTTGTTACTAGGGACCCGGTTGGGAGTACGAAACTGAACTTCCTCAATGGGCGAAAGTGGATTGGGAAGACCAAGATATCTCATAGTCGCACTGTTTATACCAACAGCGCATCCCGCAACGACGCATGACTGTCATTCAAACACTTATAAAATCGGAACAATTGGTCGAAGGTTAAAATGCTGTTTTCCTGTAAATGTTCTAAATGTTATTTAATAACGGTAATCATGGGAAACCAGTTACAGTGTAAGACTTCAAACGATATTACTTTTAAATGTCATTAAAATAGAAAAATGTGAAATGATATTGTTACGAATGATGTTATTCAATAAAATGAAGACGAAATGATGAGACAACAGGGTTCTATTGGAACTGCAAAAGCCCGTTTTAAATTGGATACCGATTGTAATTGTTACGTAAGATTTGTAAGTAAATTAAGTCGTACATTAAGAGTATAGTTTCCATTCTGTGTTGATCTTGCACTTCGGACTTGTGTTTTAGTATTTCTGTATTTCCATCGGACTTGTAGCGGCGCTCGTTTAATTTGTAGTGTTTACGTCGTCAACCTTCAGTTCCTATCGGCCTAGAATGTTTTGTGAAGCTTGTTGTAGTGTAGTATTAAGTATGTAATCTTTATTAATAATTGTAAAACTAATATCGATACTGTTTATAATAGATATATCGCTTAAACGAGGCAGGGTCTGAACAACAATCATCAATTTGATAATAATCATTTTTATCAGGCTGCATGAGATAGCTGTCCACAGAACAAACTTGGCACCAACATGGCCGATACATTGTTCTGTTTAGTACTGTTTCTTCTTTATTTTTAATTTATACATCTAACATCCAATAAACTATTGGTATTATGAATAAATCTTGACATAGTTGTAAAATTAAAAGAAGATTGATTGGACCACTCATAAAAATTTTAGAGAAAAGCTATCTCTGTAATTATAAATGCGTGTACATTAAGACATAGACGGAGGTGTAATGTTACATCTTTAATAGTAATCGACGTTGTTGCTGCGTCGTTTCATTTGGCTTCCATAGGTCTCGGTAGGATGTTAACAAATTTTTATAGACTCTCGGAAATTTTGTACCTACTGTATAGAGTATTTTGCTACGACGAAATTCGACTTTCGTTTTTTTTTTCTATCATTCGTTCTTTGTCTAGCTTCGTCCGATTAAACATTCTGGCCATTCTGATTTGCATTTATCGTGTCAATTTTGTTTTTATTTCAATTAAATCTGTACTTTTCTATTTACCTTAGGCTTTCACTGTGGAAATACAAAAACGAACACCTCTCTGTGCAAGACGCATTCTTGGGTGTGATATGTTTTTGTTTCGATAGTGTAATCCCATGGTTATAGATCGCCTTGTCACGTGTTGATATCGGTGATCACTTGAGTTTTAACACAATAACCAAAGCATTGATGGAGTCGTTTTCTCCAAAGACAGCAAGTTTTTTTTTTTAACAAAGGTGACGTTTTTGAAGCAGTCAAAGCAGCACACTCAAAGACATGGTAAGGGATTTTGTTTGTTATATCATATTTCATAAGTTTTTGCGTGTTTTTTTTTTTAATTTAAGAATTTCCGAACTGTTTTTAATTTTTTTTCTTTGGATTGTTTATAACATTTTGAAGTTCTAAATTATTAACATTTAGTGTACGTAGTAGCAAGTATTATAATAAAAGACAATTCTTGTGACACTAAAATATTTTCACGAGCTTTTATAAAATTAGTTTTATATAAATATATATTTTTCTTACTTATAGTGTTAGATGTAGATTGTGGATCGGTTGTTCTGTCCTTTTCAGTTCTTTTTGCAATAGCAAACGTGGTTTGGAGTAAGCGACATTAAAATAAACTTGTCATTTTTTTTTCTATCACTAATATCGCATGTATAAAAAGTGGCTTGCTCCTAATATAAGTACTTTATTTGTGTCGACGACTGTACAAAAGCTTTTCATGTGCTATAGACATCGTGTCATCTTTACAAATAGAAAAAAAAATTATAACTATCTGTTTTGGGATCAAATTGTGTATTAAAATGTAAGCTATGAACAGATTGGGGTTGCTATTGCAAAAAATTAAAAAAAAAGTCATCGGGTAACACCGCTGTCTAATTTCTAGATTCAAAATTTAAAAACCTTTTTCGATGACATTTTGTATTATGAAATAATAGTAGTTTGTACAAATAAAGTTTCTATCAGTGGCATATCACCTGAGATTGAGGTACGAAGCTTAGCCCGCTCGATTCCAATCTTGTAGTCAAATGGTTTCTTTTGAATATTGTTAATATTTTTATATAGTATATAAGAACATGTTCATATATTACGTTATGTATACATTGATATTGTAGCGGACCGTTAAATCTAACCTAGGTAGACTAAAAGTTATTTGTGTTCGATAATACAATAAACACTTGTGTAAAATTAATTCTTTGAGTACAGTTGCATTCAACGGTGGTTTTGTTTTCAACTTCCAACGTATTGTCTACGTTTCAGAATATTAATTTATTTATAAGATTTTCATGTGCCTTCTCAAAAAAAAAAGTAAGATAAATTCTAAAAAACGTATGTTTTTCATTACAGTTATTTGTAATTGTTACACGGTTTTAACGTAAGTAGGTTTACACTTGGCACTTTTTTAGGTCAACGAAGGCGTGATAAGGGAAACACATTACGATAAAAAAAAAACTCAATTCATTATAAATTTTTGAAACAGAATAACTTCTCTGTTGTTGATTTTTTTTAATAAGTTTCCGTGTTCACGCACAAAAGTATCAATATAGGCACAAATCAAGATCTTCATTTGTTTTCTTCGCCCCTACAATGTTATTTGACATTTCGATATGTCGTGTCAACTTTGTTTATGGTTTACTTCAAATGAAATACGACTAATTTAAAGGACAACAATGTGAAAGACATTTTGTTAATTTGTATAAGTATTTCGTAATTAAGAGTATAATAGTGTTTTCTTCTTTAGATTCGTGTTATAATAATACATGTTTCCACGTAAACTTAATTAGAATAAAATTCATCATTGACATTACGACTATTTATTTCTAACCTCGATTATATAAAACCTTTTTTGTCCACAATGGTGTTCTACTAATGGTGGTCTACTAATTGACTATTAATTGATATTGGCTTAAAGCTTTTAAGGGTCGGAATACACGGACCCAATCAATCACGGACTATTTAAAAGTTTATTACAAAATTTGACCTTTAAATTTAAGTATTTTTTCATACATATTAATGTCATTGGCCGGATTTATCAGAGACCTACATGCCTTGGTGGGTTCTGGTCGCGTTTTTTAAAGTTCGACCTTTACGATAAATGTCAGTGTTTCGGTTGGCCGACCAAGCGATAACTGACTCGATAGCAAAAGGAGGCGCCACGAATTACTATTCGTAAGTACAACAGTAGCGACGTTATTACACTTCGAAGCTTTATCACACAAATAACATTTACAGCTGTTTTAAATCAAAATAAGTCGTTTAGAATTCGCGTCATAATTAAACAAAATTTTTAGGATACTTAACTAAGCTAGAAATTTACGTAGACGCTATGAACTTCCGTTTTTCATAGAGTATTTTGATATTTTATTTTTAATTAGGTCTTTGTACATTTGGTGTAAAACAAATATTGAACATCGTTTTTTCCGACCCCAAAAATAGGGAAAGGGTCAAGTTGAATAATAACTTGACCTGTGCCTCTTTAGGCTCCTCAACATCTATTTTATAAGCTTTTAATATAAACTAGAATTCTAAATTCAGTTGGCGTTAATTAGTCAATCCTAATTATATGTTACTAATTACTTAATTGACATTAATTTTTATATCATAATTTCAAATTCTCGAATAATTTATAAGACTGATTTTTTTGAAGATTTTTGTACTTTTATGCTTTAAATATGACATTGGTCGTGACAATAAAATTAGGTTCACTATATTTATGATTTTTGTGAAGTTAAATAGGTATGTCGAGTATTCAGTAATAAGTTTTATCTCTTTAGAAAAAAGAATATATTCTTGACATTTAAAAAAAACGCCTGTTGAAAACAAATAGCAAATTCATCGCAATGGCCACTTGACTAAAAAAAATCAGGCATTTAAAAATAATATTACAATAATATTCTAAACATGCTGTGTTTATACTTTTTCATTAGGGAACTTCGAAATTAGTTAAAACGTTGGAAATTTAAACTTAGCACTGGACTAATCATTAACGACACGAATAGCTGAGTGCTAATGAATTTAACGTCAACATTTCCTCTTTGTTTTGTTGAGTTGTTACTCAAACGAATGTCAGAAAAACCTCTTTCCCACGTTTGAAACAATATGAACCGTAGTATTCTATTGACGCGACGCTTGTATTAAAAAGTGTTGTACTCTGTCGTCAATGTGAGGGAATGACAATAAAAATAGGTTAGTACGTCTTGCGGTAGCACGGGGGTTTATTATAATTTTATCCCATCAATGACTTTATTAGAAAGAGTACCAATGTGATACATTTTTTGCATTTTGCAAATATATGAATTTCAAAATAAATCAATTTTTCACATCTCATTAAAAACGTACAAATGACAAGTACATAAAAAAAAAGTGTTTTTATAATTACAGGGTAAATTTTAAATTTTAAACAGTTGGAAAGTAAAAAACACGTATCTATTTTGAGTTTCAATAAAAAAAATAAACTTTAACGATGTAAAACTTTATCTTCGTCCACAAAAGTTTCTTAAGCTTTGAATTTAAAAATAGAAATAAAAGTAAAACCCTTAGCCGTTTGTTACAACTTACTAACAAAAAGGACTTCGCGGTTTTTCCTTGCGGTGAACTTAGGAAACTTAGTTTGTTTAATTTTAAAACAGATGCCACTGTTTTTATATAAAATCACCACAAGAAAACTACTTTCGTTGTCGTAGAAATAACAGTAACCTGTTATATAAATAATAACACCCGTAAAAGTTTTAATCATATTATTTTATTAGTCAAGAGTAAGTTATTCCATAGAAAGGTGGGCGGATGAAAGGGTTTACCGATGTGTTGCGTAACATAAGGGGAAAGATTGATGATTGGACGGCAGGCATGGCGAGCCACGAAAATGCCGCAATTCTTCACGAAACCGGGACACAGTCTATATCAAAACAGAGGATTTCCAACATTATTTTTTGTATTAAACATTAACATTAATTAATTAATAGTCACCATTAACATAGAGTAGACTCAGAGTCCTTCAGAGGGACCTTTGAGGTAATGATTATGATGAATATTCATCAAAATTTATTCACATTTAATAGTATTGCAAATATGTTTTTATACGTATCATAAAGTTATATATTAATTTATTAACCATCTTGTTATATACAAATACAAAATACATATCTTTAATTACATTAACAAACAACAATAATGGACAAAACTTGTCCAAATATTATGTTGACATTATTTTTCCTTAGGTGTCGATCTGTGCGAAGTACTCTGTGTCACATAAAGGGTTGTAACGAGGGTCGCGTGACGCAGAAACAATTTGGTGGCGGCGGGGAGTGTGGTGATGGATGTTCTCCGAGGTGGCCGCAATCAAACATGCTTCCTAACAAAAGAAACTGAGAAAACTTGTCTGTATCGATAATTGATTTTCATAATTTTACTTTTAGTATACCGTCTTTGTTAAAATATTATGTTGGTTATATGAAGTAATGGTGAATATACCTTACTAATATATTATTGTGTACGTTTTGAAGGATGGATATTTGGTATTAAATAACTCGAAAACAATTAACCGATTCTATATAAAATTTGGATGAGAGATTATAGCATGGAGGTTACTGTACACTCGTAATTTTTAATTCCCCGCGGGCGATGTTGGTTGAGACAGCATAATACCACATAAAAAAATAAACTTTTAGAAAATATGTTTTTATAGATAAAAAAAAGTTCGATTGTAAGTCAAAAAATAAACGTAAGTATATGAAAAGAAATGAGATTAAGTTAAGTACCACCATTATGCTTAACTGTAAGTGACCTTTACCGAAAACTTAGTTCATTTTGCGGTGCGTGTTTAAACATAATGCACAACTTGAATGCGACGAATGATTATAATCAAAATTGGTTGTCGCACAAATTGAACAACCCGTTCTAACTATAATGACACGGCATTTTTATTAATGTCCATGTATTTTTTTGGAAAAAGAACATGCAGACAAATTGAGAACGGCTGTTTGAATTCGATTAAAAAATAAAGCAAGTAAGAACCAACAAGGTATCCTAAAAGATGCATAAAAATGAGGCATAAATGTTTCTTCAGATGTCTTTTTTGTCTCATTTTTATGGTCTGGATTATGTATCTATAGATTATATTATGTAACAATTGTGGTTCAATTATACGACAATTATGGATTATGCTAATTTAAAGAAAAATAAAAATGTCTTATCTCGTGAAAATGTCCTCAAATATCAATTCTATAAAATCACAAACGTATGCCCGCTCTACAAATATACTAACACGTTTCAGGAACGTAGAAAAAATTTTGATGAACATTTTTACTAATTTAGTACAGCTCGTACAATTTCAGTGTAACATAAATCTTGATAAGAATTCGTTAAGCCTTATAAGCATTATTTAAGCTAAACACGCATAATATTCTTGAAAAAAATTTACTTCGAACGAATTAGGCTGTCGGCATTTTACTATAGAACACTTGAAAATAGCGCACAGAGCGCTTACAATATAATAATGTGTTATGTTTTCTTAAAGTATTAAGTCAATTACATACATACGTTTTAACTGAAGAGTTCGACTGTTAGTTGAAACTGAAGGTGTGTTACCAGCTTTATACGTATTTATAATTATTTTTTCAAATGTATAATATTCTACATGTGTAAGATTTTTTAAGTAATCGTGCTTGTAAATTGCCTAAGTTTATATTAAGCTCCCACGGGCTGTAGGCAGCACGTTGTCATAAAATTATATATTGGTTTTATATGTGCTCCGGTAGTATCGAATATGACCAAATTGGTTTATAATTAAATTTATATACCCATAAGCCTATATCATATAAAATGTTCTGCGTTAATCTATCGTACCTTTCGATTAAAGACGTAAATTAAGTAAACAAATACCGCACATGGCGGCCATATTGTTTTGTTTAATTATTTTATGAAAATTGACGTGATTGATAACTTATGTTATATAGTTATGTCGGAAATTTTAAATTTACATGTTTTAGAGTAAATTTTAGTTTATCTATGGTTTACGATTAGACATCCAGTATACTAAATTCGTATATTTGTGGATTCTATTAACCAAAAATTTAACTTTAATTTTTGATACAAAAGTCTACTGTAATAAACTTTCCACTTATGTCAAAAATGTAAGTACATTTTTTCTGGTTGGCAGCCTCGATTACTTAGACTTGCGAAGCTTTATGTGTCAACTCAGTTGTCACTGTCGCAGTCTAAAGCCTTACGTTTCGAGTATTGAACGTCAATTAGTGACACCGAACTTAGTGCTCGCAGACATTACTAGCATCTTCCATTAGTCTTACTTACGTCGATTTTGACTTTACCATGTCATGTAGACTGAGACTACAATATATATACTGATAGAATTTTGTTTGTTATTCAAGTGGCATTCTATAAATATTTTGCCCTACGGCACCGAATAGTCGACTAAGTTTTTTTTTTATTAAAAATTCTTAAATTATTAATCGTAATATATATAAAAATGAACAAAAGTGTTTATACAGGTACTAAGTCATCCATATTTCTACCTATAACATGAATATTTAAAAAATACTTTATTCTTGTTTGTTTGTTCTTGAAAAGTTGTATTCTAGTGCTTTAAAACTTTAACCCTAGGGGTCGTATCATGACGTATTTACTTTGTTTTAACAAGGCCATTCCTATATATAATCGAAAAGATCTCTGATACTGTTCCAACAGATCTATTATATGACAATCATATGCTAAATCGAAAAAACCACTGGGGAATAACCGCCATCTTTGAAACTACGTGGCCATATTGATTTATAAAATAAACGTTCATTTCTAATTAGTAATTGTACAGTTAAACCTTTTAAGTTAAGTTTCTTTTTTTTGAATTAATTTATCGACATGTTTTCATCGCGATGTTTTTCTTCGGCTGCTAACGTATTATATTTATAGAATCCCAACACATTGGAACACATTGGAAAGGGTGGAGTGGGGGGGGGGGGGGCGAACCCATCTGTAGATTTCAAGTCAAGTGGTTACTGAGCCACCTACGCTCTTGTATTACGTTATTAAAATCTTTGTTACAAATGTATTAAGTCATACTTAAAATTGGATTTTCTATTATAATTTTATAGTACAGAAAATGTATTGTTTCGTGTTAACCTCACATCAATTTAACACGCTTTGAAACCATTACATTCCGATAAAAATCTTGCTTACAGCGGCAATATAAATAATTAAAATTATATTTAACTTATGTACACATTAAGTTATTTTGTACATATTTTTAAACGAATTGCTAAATTAAATTATGATCGCCCACTGTTCGAAATACGACCTTAAGTCATTTAAATTCGTACTTTGTAACGGTTTTTTTGTCAAAGGAAAAGACCTTTATGAAACCTAATTTAACTCTTCTACGATACTTATAAGGTAGTATTTAAAAACCTTATAAAGCTTGTACATCCGAAAAATTTCAACGAAAACATAACGTACAGGTGTATGAAAAAAGTTGTGTAGATTTTATTTATAGCATAAAAAACCAGACTCCAGCTACAACGAGTCCTGCTAACTGAAGCGTTCCTATGAATTTCATTCATGCGATAGTGAATTTGGCTCGCAATCATCAATACTTCAGACGAAATCGAACACGTGACTATCGGAACAGAAAAAATGTTTTTCGTAGGCTCGTTGAATACTTATTTCCCGGTAGAATGCGAACCTACTTCAATTTGAACCATCATACTGTAAATAGAACTCTAAACGTATAGAAATAAGAATTATTTTCGAAAGACAAATTGTAAAACCAAGTTTGTCTGACTATTTCAACGGATCTAGACACGTTCGCACACGAGGTAAGTGAGTGCTTTAAGTTAAGTAAAAATTTCAGCGCTTTTTCCAGCTTGAATTGAGTGCTTTCTTCCTTAACTACGAAAAGTGAACGTTTTCCATTTTATTTATTTACAATTGAATGAAGAATTTAAAGACGTTTAAAGTTACTTTATGCATATATTAGAATCAAGTTATTGCATAATGGGTTCTTATATGTAACACAAATCATCTCTAAAAATATTATTAAATATTAATACTTTTAAATAACAATTGTTTCATTCAGTCGACTATTTTATCAAAATAGTATTCAATGTATTATTCATATACATACAATCAATTGCTAAAGTGTTTCATACAAGTTTAACGTCTGAGCGAGAGTCGATTTTCGAAATATCATTTTATAAATGGCAACACTCAAAATTAACTCCAACAAAAAGCCTTCTGTGCTTTGTGCATGCAATTTGGTGCTTCGTATTAGATATATACATATTATATGTGTACGGTATTATTACTATACATAGCAAGACACTCAAAGTATATATTTCTCGTTCTAAATCTTCGGCTAAGGCTACTTAAGGATTCTGAGTGCGGCAGTAAGAGGCAAGACTGAAATACAGGCTGCATAGAACTGAAAGTACAAAGGCCTAGGTGGTATAATCTTGGTATAAGGGGTCATGAAAGAAATCTAGTGCTCTAAGACGCAGTAATGAGCCGTATTCATAGTATTGCTTTGAAACTCGAGAAGGCAGAAGCTGAACGTTAGATGGCGTTGATGACATTGAAATAACCTTGATTGATCTATTAAAAATACATATAATTCAACATCTTACATTGAAGTAATTTTATAAATGTAAAAGCATGGATGTTTGTTAGAAAGTATCCCCAAAATCTTCATAAATCTAAATGAATTTTGGAATAGACGTATGCTCTCTACACTATTACGTTTAATTTTTATCGAGGCGGTAAAATCCACGTGCGACAACTAGTCTAACATAAATATTACATCATTTTAAATAGTGAAAACGTCAAAGAAACTACAAAACTAATAACGGACTAAGAGAATTATTGATGAAAATTCAGTCCAAACGTATTACGTTGCCTAGATACTGAACTCCAAACTTTATATTAAATCTTGTAAACTTATTTGAAACTCGACTTCTGATTTAATTTGTTACAAGTACGACCCATTCTATTTACCCTAAAGTAATAAATTGCATTAAGTGTATATATATAAACAAATACAATAATAAAAAAAGTTTCACAGCCAAATGTGATATACAAGTTGTAAAAATAGCAGTATGTAAGGATGTTACATAATTTGCTTACTACATTTATTATTTACCTTTACTCTAATCGTTCTCTAAATATTATGTAACTAAAACTATCGGTACTGAAAAATCTTTTGTTTAAGTTTCAGCATTTAACAGAAGTAATGTTAAAATGTTCAGTTAAATCCGTGTTCAGTGCCAGAAGTAAGTGGGTTGAGAAATCTTTGTATATCTTTTTATTAAAGCCTCCAGTGAAAGCTCTTGCGTGTCGAACTTCAAGTTTCGAGACTCTCAACTTTTGTCTTAAACGTTACTTCACGTTTTATAAGCTACTACTTTGCAACGCTATTACAATAAACCTTCACGACCACATTACCCTAATGGGGTAGACGACATAGTTCCGCTGCTATCATCGGCTATAGATACTTAAATCATAGTTTCATATTTCATACGTATATTATAAGTATGAAGGTTTAGTTATATGGGTGTTTGTAGTGGGTCTCTGCAAAGCACCTAAATGGATCTTAATTTATTTTGGTATAGACATAGGGGATGGTCTGGAAGAAGAAAGGAACATATAAGCTTCTCATTTTTATTTTTTTCAATTCCGCGCGGACAGAGTCGCGGACGTTAGCTAGTTTTATATAATTTAGTAATTTTAGAATACCAAGTCATAGTTTTACTGTGAATTTCTATACCAAGAATAAATTTCTTTCAGTCAAGTTATGGATTGGTGTCAATTAATGGTAAATTAAGATTGCGGTCCTCAATAAATCGAACTTCTACTATAAGTTAAAATATGCAATCTGAATTAAAAAAAAAAAAAACAAAACATAATTAAAGACTACAAAATAAAGAATTGTCAAGAATCTTTCGAAAGTTTTTTTGCCGGAACAAAAAGACAGGTTCCACCGAGATTTGAACTCGGATCGCTGGATTCAGAGTCCAGAGTGCTAACCATTACACCATGGAACCAGCTGTAGAGACAGCTCAAAATGAGAAATTGTATAAATAACCTGTCAGAGTTTCACTGAACTGAATTTTAACGAACAATACTTTTTATTCGTTCAACTTAAAAAATACGAATGTTATTTATTTAACTAACAAATTGAAACTGTTGAATTTTTAATTAGTTATACATAGGTGTAAAATCTATAGTTCCAAGATATTGATCTCAGACATTTACAAATAGAGGAAGTCAAAGGGGAAAACGTTACGATGATTAATTATTTAAGTATGCTTGATGCAGAAATAATTTTGTATCAGGAAATTAGCCGGTCGTTGGCACGGTTCCATGGTGTAATGGTTAGCACTCTGGACTTTGAATCCAGCGATCCGAGTTCAAATCTCGGTGGAACCTATATAAAATTATATTTTGAAGCAATATTTTTAAATTCTTTTGTATTTGGACGGTTTAGATTAATGTCGAAATAAATTTCACAAAATGTATTTTTAATACTTTTAGAAATAGACTTCTGAGCGATGTCAAGTAAATTTTTTTATAAACATCTTTCTCACAAACATTAAATACATTTTTCCCGGCAGATTAAAATATATTTTAAGATTTTTCACTGTAATTGTTTAAATAAAACTTTGTCAATATGTTGTGTCTTTGATTGAAGAGATTTAAATATTTCAGTTAATCATTTATCACTATGTTAATAAGAAATCTGTCTAAAATAAACGCAGTCATTAGTGGGGCGAGCAATACTCGCGGGTCAGTGATAAATCTTCGCTTTAATTTGGCCTAACTGCAGCCGGGTACGCGGGGCCGGTCGTAAACTTCTAAGTGACTGTTACTTTGGCAACTTCTGCAACAATTAAAACTTAATAACTTAATGAACGATAAATCGAATTTTAACTGCGCCAATCATTTTAAACCAAGTGACTATTTCTAAAGCTTTTAAACTAATTATTTTATTAAAAACAAAAGAATATCATCGCCATAGACGGACTACAAGCAGATTACACGATGAAGTCCTCGATATATAAGCACCAATAGCCTAATAGTTAAGGGAACGGATTTCCGGTCACGTGGTCGAGAGTTCGAATCCCGCCATTCGAATATTGTCGTAAACCATAACCTAGCACAAGCCTAGAGCTTAGTTGTAATGGTTAAAGAAATATTAGTAAATTAACATAAATTTTATATAAATATTTAAAAAAAAAATGTACACTAATCCTTAAAAGTGCCAAATACAAATTGTATTTTGGTAAATCAAAATAAGGGTTTATACTGAAAATAGGAATTCCGTTAAAATGTGTGTTCACGGTTGGATGAGTTCACGAAACTGAGGTGCAAGGGATGCGCTAATCCAAATGGTTCCATATTAAAAATTCTTGGAAACGCTCACGTGTAATAACACGGGGAATTTATGAAGATTGCACTGAAGGTGCTTTTAAAATATTTAAAAATTCTTTATATGCTAAAAATGTGCACGATTGATAAGAAAATGTTTCCTATTTCAAATAAAATTCTGTATAAAATTCGATGCAGACATACGCCTACGAATTACTCTATTATCTTTATAAAAACATACTTACCTTTCAATTCATTTAGTAGTTGTAGTGACTGTATTAAATAGAACCGAATTCCGGTTTCAAGTCAAAGATATTTCTGAGCTATCATGGTTTAAGCAATTGACATTCGGGGCGTAAGGTCGATTATTCAAAATGGCCTCAACTAGTCCGCCGCGACGAACTCAGACTTGTATTCAAATGCTAAACTATTTCGAATCGAACAGTTTAACTTTTGCTAAGAACGTGATAGAAATAAAATCATTTCTAATTTAATTCAATTCGTCACTTTTTACAATTATTTAAACAAACAATAGTCAACTTTAACTTTCCTGTCCCGGAACAATTTTATAGAAAAACAAATTGTTGTCCATCGAAATATTTTTTGCCACAAAAGTATATTAGCACAATTAAAAAAAAAACAACAATATTGAAACCACTACGAAAATGATTTCAAATCAAATGACATCTTTCTTTCTAAATATACGCCAATAGCCTAATGGTTAAAGATACGGATTTCCGATCACTTGACAGACACTTTGACAGTTCGAATCCCACTATTCGACTAATGTCGTGGGCCATATCGTAGCACAAACCTAGAGCTTAGTTGGGATGATAAAAGAAATATTAGTAAATTAACATAAATGTACTAAAAATTTCACACACACAAAAAAAAAATTGTAGACTTAAGGAGATCCTATATATCTCGATTTAGCCGCCAATCAAACGATATGTGAAAAATTATAAATATACGACTTTAAAGTTCAACCATGGAAGTAGTTATTGAGGAAGTGAGGCTTGAGCTCACCGCAAAGCGATAGGACGGGGCTGAAAGGAGCTGAAATGAGGCCACTCGAGAAAATACGTGGCGAGTCGGACTGGCCGCCTTCCCTATGAATAAATAAGAGCCTTACATTGCCGTCTTTGACTATGTTATATGACAACATGATGCACATTTAATAGCTGAATCAAAATATTCCATCGCAGTATAAGTCATCCGGAGATGTGTTTTTTTTTCTTTACTGTATTCTTACGTAATTATGTTACTTATGCCGATCAAAATTAACTAGAGAAATATGTTATAGCACCTGTGATATTATTAAATCATAAAAATATTAAATTCCAAAGTAACGTTTTTCTCAAACACGTTTATAAAAAAGTTGGAAGACGGCGCTTGTAATCCGAGAGCTTTTAACCTAAAACTGAATAACCGGAAATGCTTCGCTCGAGATATATTTTAAGGATGCTCATATGAAAAAGGACATGGAATTAAAAAAAAACTAACTTAATCTTTTTCCTGACACATTCAGTTATATAATAATATTAAACCTGTCACCATACGTGTAGATGTCGTACACGAAATCTGTACTAAGAAATTTGACTAAAAAAATACTCCAATTAACATTGTAATGTTCAAGGATGTTAAAAATAATGAAATCAAAGTATCTTTTTAAAATATACAATCAGATTTGTGCGTAGATGAATAAGGAAACATAAAATAAATGAATTTAAAATGGGAATGAAAGCAGTGCAGAAGGCGGAAGCGATAGTCACGTGCACTTCAGGATATCCGGACATCTGTTGATTTACAGCCGCTCAGCGCCGGAAGTGTGAGCGAACGGAATTAACATCACTGAATAATATAATCCACACTATTAAACCAATGATATTGCTATACATTTTCACCTTTAAACTATAATTAATTATTTATACCAATAGCCTGATGGTACAGACTACGGACCTTCCGGCCATCAACCTGCCCTTTTCCCTATAGAGAGGCGGCACAGTATGTCCAACTCTTCGACACATCTCTGTCAGCCGTCATACCTGAACTCACACTTCCTACGCATATCATCTTTATCCATGCCTTCTTCTATCCTTCTCCACCTTTATAGCCATCCACATTCAAAGTCATCACCTTGTTGGTTATGTGCTCATCATCTTTTCCCCTAACATGTCAATACCACGCTAACCATTTGCTTTTAAATGTTTCTTTCACTGGCGCTTCTTTCAAACTTTCCGCAATATACACATTACTACTACCGATCTACCGATCGTCGGTTCAAATCCCACTATTCGACTGATATTGACTATATCCTAACACAAACTTTTTCAAGCTTACCAGGATTGATTACACGAAATATTAGTAAATTAACAGAAATCTACTAAAATTTTAATGATAAAAAACTGCATGTAACTTTTTCTAATGTTTTAATTGAATAAACCATGGAAGCAGCTAGAAAGACATTTAGAAATTTTCAACCAACAGATTTAAAGGAAAAGTTTATATGTATATAAGGCAAGCGAATATAGCGGGTGGACGGGATAAAATTTATTTGCCACACCTGACCTCACACGAAATGCACTGCATCTTTTGTTAGCCACGAAATTGCTTGGATATATAAATTTGTTTTACTTTCGTAATAAACGGAAACTAAACTTTTCACAAAACAATAATGTTATCTACACTATTGTAATCTTATATAAAGCGTAAACACTTTTCAACTTTATTATGTAGAATGTCTGACACCACGAGATAGATTAGAATGATTCTTTTTGAACAAACGAGCTACACTTATTTCAGGTTTCAGGCTATATTTAACTTGGAAGATGAAAAAGCTATTTTTAATAAGAAATAATGTTCCAATTTAAAACAATTAAATTTTAATCTCAGCTGAGGTACCGAATACTGTTGATGGCATTGGGAAAGGCCTATGTCCAACAGTGGGCAGACGGGGGCTGATGATGATGATGAAATTTTAAAACAATAATAAAATATAAGTAATATATTAAGTTTTAAAGTATATTACGATAGTTAAGTAATTAATTGATCTATCGTTTCTTCAAGTCGGAAAAAAAACATTTGCATGTAAAATATTTCCTAATAAG
Source organism: Papilio gigon (assembly GCA_027563995.1). Lineage (NCBI taxonomy): Eukaryota > Metazoa > Arthropoda > Insecta > Lepidoptera > Papilionidae > Papilio > Papilio gigon. The sequence goes on along the minus strand of JAODUI010000001.1, from coordinate 1,119,035 downwards.
AAATGATTAATTACTTCTATAACTATAATGACTTAACATTTTCGTTAGTAAAACGAGTGTTGGTTAACGTAATAAAATGAAAGTTTGTGTTCAACAAAAGTTTAGTACATAAGCTTTCATGTTTTGCATACCATCGAGTCTGGCGTGAGTCGCACGGCGACGAACAAAGGCGGCTGAATCAAAGGAGTTAATGGAACTCGAGTTAACGTTAACTGGTACAGCCTTTGACAAAGCTTTCTTAATGCTGACTCATCAGACGGTTGTTGTGTACGATACTTTGGACGTTTTGGGGTAGACAGAGAATTGACATCTTAAAAGGTGACGATTGTATAATGATACAGATGTGTTAAACACTAAAACTTTAGAAAGGAACTGGCATGTGTAATTTCTTATTTCCATTGAATTCGACTACATGTATAACCAATTAAATTAAGGTTATACATTTATGTGTGTAAAAAGTATATTAAAATTGAATAATGAAAGTCGAATCCTTTCATAAGTATGACATGTTGTTAGGAAGTAAATAGTTACAACTAAATAACCTAGATGTCGCTGATAGGCCACAGATCAAGACCTGGGTGGACGAGGGGTCAAAAGACCAAGCGCTGCGCGTTGGCGGGCTTACGTGATTCACCCCAGTCGCCAACAGCGACATCTAGGTTTTCTAGATGTACCAATTTACTTGATGACAGTTTTTATTAAGTATTAAGTACGTCCGTATCTCGTTCTTTTATTTATTTTCTATACTCTGATAAGAATTTATAAGAAAATATACAATTTATTTGCAGCCATCGCCGGAACTCGTTTTACGCATACTTAAGCACATATTTGTCGTAAAATATTTTCACAGGATGTTTGTGAATAGCTCGGAGGTTATTCCGCACTTGCGAATCTCCACGGAAAATGATTTCGGCTATTTTGTAATCCAGAATAAGAAAAGCCTACTACGATAATTGACCATTTCGATTTTACAAGAAAGTATTTACGTTCATATTTTATTTATGTATCAACAATTGTAACCAAACGTATAATTGCTATTAGAAAAATGTTTCCCAAATAAAATACTTATAAATATTTATTAAGTTTATCATTTTACTTAGTTTTCAATAGAGTAAAAAATAAAAAAAATCAAAATCGTTGTCACGAAATAATCATGTTTTTTTTTTAATTTTCCTTAAAATATAAACGATAAAGGCAACCCTTGAACTTTTCAATATGAAAAGCTTTAACGTAATTAAGACAAGATGCCAATTACAACCTCAAGTGCTTTTACCAGCAACGAAATTTACAAGAGAGATGTTTTCAGAGTTTTATAATGGAATCGAGTTATTAAGGTTAACTTGATTTTTTATATTTTATATCTTAATAAATTTTAAAATTTTTCTATATGGCCGAAATCTTTTGCGAAAATACCTTATTTTTTCCTGTTGGTCATGTTTTTATGTTATTAAGAATCAAATAATTAAGAAATATATAAAAGATCTTTAAGTACATAAATGCGGTTTATCACAAAGTCATCAATCTAACGCTGCCGTCAAAAATCATATCCTGTTAAGGAAATCTGACGTAACCAGTGACGGATATTAACGCTCGTTCTGAGATTTAAAACATAATTTACAAAATGGCGCTAATCTTTGATGAAAATTAACGATTCCGCAAAGTTGTAGCATTGTAAGTTTGCCGCATACTTTCTGTCAGGTACGTAAAAAATAAGTTGGCAATTTTTAAATTATTATGAGACCAGCTCCAAAACATTTCAGTGCGAATTGTGATCCTCTAATTAAATCACTCGCCTACTTTATAAATATTCATGGTGTCTTACCGGTGCGACGCGGCGGTGGCGTGTCTGTCCGCCGTGGACAAAGAATATTCGAAAATTATGAGCACATTCTATGAATATTCAAAAATGATACAAGTTTCAGTTCCTAACAAAATTTGTCTGCAACAAAAACTTTATTATATTGAAAAAACTTAGTCAGAAATGTATACAGATAAATCAAATGATTGTATCGATGTGTAGGCTATATTGTACACGTATTCGCCATGTTACTCTGAACAAACCAAACTTTGAGGTTAAGTTTATCTACCCTCAAATCCATGTTTCAACTAATTTAGATTTTTTACAACGTGGGTTGTTTCCTAACTATATAATTAACGCATCCGTTTATTATTTGATTCAAAAATATTATAATTGTTAACTTAACATCAGTCATAATGTCAGCTTTAAGTTTTCACTCTTCATGTAAAATAAACTAAAATAAAAATTAATCTAGGTCAATTTTTTAAAAGAAGTGCAAAAGCGCCGTAAGCTACTATTATAACGTAACCCATTTTTATGAGCTTTTCATTATAAATAGGTCTAACGCAGTTTCTAAATCATTTTTGTGGGTTAATTTTATACACGTCAAACAAAGAAGCTTTACTCTCGTGCTGGTATGAAACAGATTGTGTTGGAATGCAGTAAACAATAGGTAAGCGACGGTTGTACTGTCACAATTTGTGTTGCCACATGCATTGAAACAAAAGATTTTGTAGTCATTGATTTACCAATGAACTATAAATCATTATCAACCTATGATTTACATTATAATATACACAACTTACTCAATTATTTCTAACCTCATAATGTCAAAGCCATAATTATATAACATTTAAATGTAGTGTTTCAAACAAGTTTTACGTCTAATTGAGAGGCAATTTCCCAAATGTCATTTTGTATTGTAAATAACAACAATGAGAAAATTAACACCAACAAAAAGACTCCGGCAGACTATTATTTGCCTCATTGTGATCCATATTTGGCTATAGATCATAAATCTATGCGTCCATCTATCATACAAACTTTTTTTTAATCTGCTACTATAAAACCTTTGTATTAACAATGCGAATTTTATGAAGCAAGTGTGTACCAATATCCCTGCCCTTAGTGTTTATAATATAAGTGATAGATAAGGTTATTTTCTACATCTAACATCTATAAACACGCAACAGTAATTTATTAACTGCAACAAATGTGCTGCGCGCTGCGATAAAGCACTTTGTGCCGCATTAACAAGCCGCCGGTACTACGAATTTGTTTGTACGAACGCTCAACGTTACTGTTACATAGATTTATTTTTTATAAAAACAATTGACTGACTTTTTCTTATTTTAAATTAATAGATAAATCGTTTATGTCGTCGTTTGAATGTGCGTGTGTACAAAGGAAGTGTAGATAGATTGTGTGAAGGATAAACCGTAAGTAGAGAGTGAATTCAGTGACGGCTGATAGAGATGTATGGAAGAGTGCTTATTGTAAAACGTAGAGAAACATCAGGTTTATGAGGTGTGTTTTGTTAAAAGTTCGACGTTGTAAACAATTTAATTCGTATTCTATACCTCTGATTATATAAAATCCGTTTTCCATTTAATCAATGCTGTCCATATTTCAATAAAACTATCTCTTTGAAATGTCGAGTCTTTTTTATTATTTTCATTTTATATATCATAGTATAGTAACCAATCAAACATATTGTATAGAGTTGAGTGTTGAATTTGTAATTCAAATACGTTGTTGTGGTCGCTCCGTGTTCACACGAGTTCCACTAACGAGATATATTCAATCCAGAACACACTTGAATATACTAACCCTTAGTAATACTTAGTATTCCTAGTCCTGTCGTCATACTAAATATAGTTTGAACAAATGTAGAAAACCAAATACTTATTAAAAAGAAAATTACAGAATTCTTCATTCGAATAATTCTACCAGAGACAAAGTGCAACATTTTAAAATTAGAATCAACAGAATGTTTTTTTTTTTTTTAATTTGGAATTTGCAAATATAAAAGTAAATTAACCGTCGCGTTGCTGTAATGAATGAATCTCGTTGCACGGGCCACAGAACGGCAGCGTTGGGAGATATTTAGAGTTCACTATTACAAATGTCTTGTACACAATTAATTAATAACATTGTTCAGTTCGCTCGACAAATGAACACAAATTCAATTTATGATAACCGGTTACGAACAAATCATTTTAAAAGTCTATTTTTTTTTTTTTTTTTATCTTTCAAAGAAGTAAACGAGCAAGTTAATATTGACAACATATATAAAAAGAATGAAGATTGTAAAAACGGGGCACGCAAAGGACAAGAGACGATCTGTAATATGAAATGTGTTCTTTTTCCTAATTGATTTCTTCTTTTATTTTGTCGTTTTATGCGAAAACATATTAAAACTCCTTGAAACTACAGAAACTGCTTGAACACTCTTATCATCGTTCCTTTGGTCGACAAGGGTGTTTCTTCGTCGCTGCAATCTTCTGTGGTCGTAGTCATCATCAACCCGCATCATAATCCGGCGCCACTCTTCCGTGGTTGTTGCCTTTTTGGTGTCCGTTTTCACTACAAAAGACGACCTTTCATACCTCTCATCAGACGAAGTGACCACTCCAGGCCCGTCTTTTGTTACGAATGTTAATATTAAGTAAATTGATTGTACATTATCAATTTCTCTTTAGCGATAAATTAGAAGGAAGTATATTTAGATGGTGAAGTTACCGTCTTCACATTAATCATTAAAGAGTAACAAATTCAGAGAACACGGATCATTTAAATTTAACGAAGTCGTACCCTAATCGAGTCGTTAGCTGCAATGTTTGAAATTCGTTTAAAGTTTGAAGCGGTCATAAATATTTGATACGCTGCCTTCGACTTTTTAAGAGTAGGTTAATTTTAATGCCCAATTTACTTCAAGTAAGGACTATTATCCGACGCTCTTACGGTGAAGGAAAACATCGTGATGCAACCTGCACATATCGGCGAAGAAATTCAAAGATAT
>JAODUI010000001.1:1069167-1092040 GCA_027563995.1 Papilio gigon | reverse complement strand
AAAAACTCATCAAACAAACAACTTCTAGTGACAGCATTAGAGAATTTAAATACAATTTGTTCATATTGTAACATACAAAAGTTTAGAAACCAATATTTTGAACATTTTGTTTGTAAGCAAGTGCTTACATCATTAACAACAGCATTTACAGAACTAACTGTGACACAAAGAGATAGCTTATCAAAAGATGAACTGGAAAGAATCATGGTCATAAGTTTACAAATGTCTTTAGATATGGTCAGTTTTGAAAAGCCTATAGAAATATTTGATGATTGTAATGATAATGTACTGACAATCATAATTACTGTCTTGGAGTATTATAAAGTGAAACTTGTTGATGAAAAGGAAATTGACTCTGATCTTGTTGATTTATTGGAATGTATTAATAACATACTTGGTATTGTACCAATCAGTAAAGAATGCGAACCTGAAAAATACTTTAACACGTGTTACAGTATGTGGAAAGCTCTGCTATCTATAACAAATGTAAATCAAAATGGCGACAGTAACTTTGAAGAAGTAGATAAAGAGGAGTTTCAAGAATTTGTTAAAAATATGAAACCGTCACTGAGTATTGTAATGTGCAAGTACATGCAGCAATGTTCTCAAGAACACTTGTTTAATGTATTGGATAAAATTGGCAATGAACATAAGGATATTTTAATGTCACTTACAGATGAAAGCATGAAGATTGCTGTCTCTAATAGAATTTTTGATTATACAACAAGAATAAATGAGAATTTAGATACATAGATGTTTTTGGTCTTTTATTGCAGCCTTTATAAACATATTTTGGACCCTTATTGTTGGATACAAAGGTGAAGTAATGCAGTATAACTTAACCTGTAACTCCACAATCACCTTTTTCTTCGATTTTTACCAATTTACTACTCTGATGGTTGAATTAACTACTATGTGGGTAGTTAGTAAATAAAACGTCGTTTATACGGGATTATATATTTTGTAGACATTATAAAGCAACATTTACATTACCATAAACGAGTTTCGTACCGTCGCGAGTGCGGCGGACTAAAACTATTCGAATGTAACAGTACATCGTAACAACGCTCGCACGGCGGCCATCTTGGCCTTGCACACTACACATTTGCTCATCGCATTAAAAAAAAAACGTACACCACAAATACTGAAAGGGAGAACAGAGATTAATAACTGTATATTTTACATTAAATGTACTTATAAACTAACTAACCACGAGCCTACTTGCCCACTGCCGGGGCCGAATCGCACAATTAAATATCAATTCGTAAATATTTAGAATATTATATCGTTAAAGAATAAAAACAGAATAAAGACTAGACTTTACACTGATCAACGACAAAATGGCTAACAGCAACAAACCGCGAGTGGCGCCGCTCTGCGGGAGGCGGTGGCGACCTTAAACTTAAAAATAAAGCGACGCGCGTTGCCACTGGCAACACCGGTCCAGACGCACCACGCAGCCAGTTACTTACTTTATCGTACTTTATAATGACATTTTATAAATTCCTTATCAACCAAACTTTGATACTATTTTGCGTTGATACTACTCGCACCGTCTGGAGAGTGTTGCCAGTACTCTACTCAAACAACTGAGCGAACAAATAATATAGCATCCTTAAAACGTAACATGTGACCGAGTCGCGTCGCCGCCCCGCAGAGTACTATATATACACTACAAAACATACTTGATACCTACTCAATAAATTACATAAATAATCTGATTTTAAAAACAAATCTTAGGCTTCTGATAATATTTATTGATTGTCGAGTACACGACGCCTGTGAGCTACGCTTGACGCCGCACAGCGACCGTCCTACGTCGAGATGCCGGCTGCTTTGACAAGGACTAGACTTCGTTTCAATATATAACACCTTTGACCTTGAACATATTTTATTGTAACTACCTTGTAGCAAGAAGTTTATTATTTTTTACAAGAAAAGTTTATTGTGTTCGAGTCAAACAGTAGGACGGGTCGATGTGCGGAGTGAAAGGAACAGGAGAAATAATATTTACAAAAAGAAGCGTAGACAGAACAAGCCCGCGAGTGATATGAACGCGTAGTGAACCCCCATTTGTACTGGCAGGGATATGTATCTTGTGACATTGAACAGTTAACATATTGCATTGCTATTCTTATATATACGTTAGAGCATAATTTACTTTGAATTTCAATAATTAATATTATCCACTTCAAGTTTCGTCACACACGACTCTACGAGACAAAATTGTAAATACTTATCGTATAAATAGTAAACGTGAAATTCCAACAATACTTTACGATAGCCAAAACCCATCCAATTTGTATATTTTTTTGAAATGGTCCATTTTTGGCACATTATCGTCCAAATATGTGTAAATAATACTATGCGACGCGTGGTATGGCAACACCCAACGCTATATTTGTAGGGTTACTACAACTTTTAATTTGTAAGCTATTTTTTATCTGATACCGTAAGATATTTTAATTTTCTAACGTGGCAACACTTTCTTAGTAACCCCACGTATACGCCCGTTTCAAATGTTACCATAGATATTTCTTTAAATTCTGTCTCATCTTAGTACAATGCAATTTATATAAACAATAGATAAATTGCGTCTTTTGATATTAGATTATAATGTGATAAAAAATAAAGCCTCTTTAAGATTAGATCGTACTGTGCAGATCTAATGTGCGTGTTTGAAAGATGCATCAAATTCAGAAAAAAGGTTTTTATAAATATCTATGGAACGTTTGGAACGGGACCAAGCCCCTTACGAATAACATCTTTGGTACATATTTGTGAGCAAAGACAATCGAATATAATCTGTTCGAATATAATATAAAGACAAGCCTTAAAAGCGACAAGGATGCTCAATAACACGGAATACTGTCGTTGCCAATAAATAGTGAACGTTACGTCTAACGTATTAAGGTTTTAATTATTTTTTTCCATCGATTCATGTTTCACAAAGGTCGATCGTGTGGACCTGAAGGCGATCACTGGAATGTTCACATCGACACACCGCAGTGCCCGGCGGACACTTTATACATATATTGCTTTACTTTAAGCGTATTAACTCCGAGTAGGCACGACATCTATTTTGTACTTACACGAAACACTAAACACGATTAGATATAAATATATATTTAGAAACAACCTAAGTCCCCGTTTTCGTTGTCTTGAACGGACTGTGTTGACAGATAATGGCTACGGGGTCACACGATGACAAGTTTGGGGGCATACATGGGTGTACGACTGTACGACTAGGGGGCTGTCAATATGTCGGGTTATAATTATTTAATTATTTCGCAATGGATCACTGAAATATTCACTAAATACTGACATACAATTGTAACAGACGAAATAATGTAATTATTTTAAAATAAAACTTCACGATTGCGAAGATTGGGTACGATTAAATTAATCGAGAGATCCGAGAAAATTAATATGAATTCTAATGAACGCGAAAACCGTATTCTTTGCAACATTTTAAAATGACACCGTAAATAAATTATTGTCACTGAAAATGTGAACACAAGTTCATGGGCAAAAATATTGCAAATAGAATTCTCTACTCTGTATGCAGACATGCCGTAGTTGTATGAACTTATTAGACAAAACTCAATCCGACAAACGAGTATCGATTCACATTTAGCAAAATACAAATCGAGTAATGTTTCAGTTAAAACATCGATTAATCGTCTAACTGTGGATAATCGAATAGAATCGAGTTAGAGGCGTACGTTAAGACGCGGGATAAGACGTGACAGGGGAACAACAACACTACAATAAACGAGATTGCTCTCCGTGGGTGCGCGAGGTGCGGCGGGGCCTACGCCCCGGAGAAGCCGTACACCTCGAGGACTCGTATCTCGAAGTCCCCGCTGGGGCAGAGCGGCGGGTTGTTGAACGTGGAGCAGCGGTCAGTCTTGCCGAACCTTATGTTCTCGTCCATCCAGATCGCTTGGCCGTCACTGCAATATTAAACATTACAAATTAAAGTTCGCAATATTTACGTGTACATACTATACGTTATGACGTATGAACACAGACACACGCTCGCCGCTAGAGGTAGCTAGGTCGAATTCTTTAATTAGCAAAATGTGGAATTAATTATGTTATTTTATTTTGTCCCAGCAGGAATAATCATGTACACATTGATCTGGCGCCTGGTGTATAAATGAATAAATGAATACGTATGAAATAAAACAAAGACCGACATAAGTTGATCGCCAGGGATGTTGCACTCTACCTACCCGCCACCTATCGTGATCATGGTGTTGTCCGCGGCCATAAACAGCGAGTTGGCGTGTGCCGTCTTCTCGCCGTCGCCCTCGCTGTCCTGCAGGCAGCCGACCCAGGGGTACTTGGCGCGCGCGGGGTGCAAGCTGCAAGGGATAGTAAGCAGCATGTGAGACTAACCCGCCGCCGATGGTGATCATCTTGGAGTCGGCGGCCATGAAGAGCTCGGAGCCGTGGGCGACGCGGTGGTCCTCGCCCTTGCCCTCGGCGCCCGCTCCGCCCGCCGCGCTCGCGGAGCACCCCACCCACGGGTACTTCGCACGCTCCGGGTAAAGGCTGTAATACGCACGCCGCACTGATTTAAGCTGGGTTTACACTTGGTATGCTAAGAATAGGCACTAAAGTCATCAGTCGTTCTAAGCTTATTCCGTATAGTGTAAACCTGCTTTACGTATGATATAAATTTGCAGTAATCTTCTCTCCATTAATTGGTTCAAACTGAACCGTATAAAAAAAATATTCCAATACTTTAGTATGGTAAACGTAATATTAAAATTTAATTATATTAATTTTATGAGACGGTCACCACTCCCACATTGAAGGCCGTCGGTCCATTTGTCATAAAGAAAATTAACAATGTTTTAAAATAAAAATAAAAAAGTGACAAATAAAAAAAACTTATAAATTGAATTAGAGTATTAATGTAATTAAATGTTAATAATATTACTAGAAAATACTAAAAAAATATATAAATAAATAAGTACAGTTTAGTGGCGCGTGCAAAGTAAAGACTAAATAAATAAATAAGACTAAATTATAGAGAGAAGATAGTGCAGCGGCGGTGCAAGCAAACTTTACCCGAAGCGCTAGAAGTAACAAGATTAACTAATATCCAACTGAATCTTGTATTTCATATTAAAAATTCCAACTTAACCGTGGGTTGCCACAACCGAAAAACAAAATTTATTGTCTCTCCCTTTGGAAAAACAGAGTTTTTAAAACAGGATTCAGTTGAATTACTTACTACTTACTACAGCAAACGAAAATTAAGAAAAGCAATTTTAAATTATATGTAACGAAAATATATAAATTGTAATATCAAATAAATTAATAAGACGTAACAAAAAATCTTTTATTTAATCTACATTTACAAAATGTATTTTTTTAGACCTGACATAAATTAGAAAAGATACAAAATCTATATGAAGATATAGCTAAAACGACTGTTATAGATTAAGAGTTGTCACTCATTGTAATCTGCACACGCGTGGACTACGAGGCGGTGGCTCGTCGACCACGCGTTGCCGGATTGACCCAACGAGCGTTCCAGGCAAACTAGCAGCGGGTTCCAGCTGACGAAGTTTTAAGTTATCCGCCACCCAAATACTTTCCATCACTATAGCATATGCTTTGCCTGTAATTACCTGAAGAGGAATGTCTCTCCGGTGCCGAAGTACGCCTGCCGGTTGCCACGTTCATCCTTCTGGTTGCGTTCGAACCACCGCGTCGAACAGTACGCACCAAACACCTAAGAGATTACATTGTTCATGCATTACATATTGATATTATTAAGAGATCAATGCTGCAAACTGTTTTAGAACTACCGTCTGTTTTTTTAATTAAAGTATAAAAGTTTACGATAAAAATCAGTCTTTTTTATAGCCATCCGCAGAACTAGAGGAATTACATATGCATTGCCGATCTTAAATAAGGAGTTACGCTCGTTTCTTGAAAGAACGAAGTCTTACTAGTTTCGAAATATCGCCAAGGACAGACTGACAGCTGTAGGACGCTTCAATTTTGTATTTAATGGCCAGTGAGTATCTCCTGAGAATTACTTTTCGATCTGTAAGGAAAATATAAAAATACTCACTTCGTTATTGCACGTCTTTATCATAAGCAACGTCGGCTCGTGATGCTCGACACGGACGTAGAAGGTGGTCAGCGAGCAGCCGTGCTCTTCCGTAGTGTACAATAGTACTGGCTGGTACATCGTGATCCTCACAGGCAGCCAGGACCATAGAGTGAACAGCTGTAACACGGAAACATAGGTCAGACCATAGACTATAAATTGGCAGAATTTTATACTATGGTAACAAAGAAAAATCATCTATGCTACTCTAAATGATATTCGAACTGTTTAAAATTGTTTTTAGAATTACTGAAAATATGCAATAAAACGAATTCAAAAATAATTTTGTAAGAAACATTTTGCTAAATTCTATGCGATATAAAAAGGACAAACATAGACAAGAGGACGACACAAAATTAGTTGTGTCATATTAGTCGACATCTACTTGTGCGGAGTGCGTAGGTCCAATCCTTATGGTACAACATTGAGACAGTCGGATTGCACGAGCGTACATACAAACAAACATTGCATGCAATATTAACAATGGTACTATGTAGACATTAAATACAGCCTTATGTACCTAGGAAACCAAAGAAGCCGTTTAGGTAGATCACGTGATAGTTTACAGACTAATAAGAATTACGACCAAAATTAAACTAAAATCTTACGAAGCGAATGTGATTAAGTTTGATACTAAAGTATTCTGTGCAAATGAGTTTACTTATTTGGAAAAGATAGATGACACCTCTACGGACACTAACAACTAGCCACGCAAAGAATATGTAAGTAAATAAAAATAATCTAAACAGTTTATTGTGAAATATTGAATTGTGAGTTTCTTTTAGTGTCTACAATTAATTATTAATATTTGTCGCGGTGACATTCTAAAGATAACTAAAACAATTATTATATTACAATCCCGAAAAATTAATATTCAAACATAAGAAACTCTAATTTACAACACAGTCATATTTTAATTTAATACTTGATTGCATTGTGCTATCACTATTTAATCTATGACAAAAAATAACCATAGACTAAGTGTTAAGATACTTCCACAGGTTATAACAAGTAAGCATAGAGTACAACTATAAACAACCAATGCCGCCGCGACATCTACAGCCCGAGTTAGTGATATTAACATCAACCCTAGTCCGGCAAACCTTCTGCCTGAGGTCAGACGAGTGCTGGCGCTGGTCCTTGAACACCGCGTTAGGGAATGGGAACCACAGGGCCAGGTGGGAGGAGCGGGGGCTCTGCGAACACCGAGCTACATCATGACAATGCTATACAGCGTCTACTTGTCAAACACTGGCGATACAGGTAAAAAAACTTCATTTTTTATTGTTTATGGTTACGATTGAGTAGTCGGTCCGTTTCGTGGCATATGTCATAATGGTATATTACTAAAGTGAAATTCCTAAGTGTAGATGATTTAGATTTTTTTTAATACATGGCATTTCGTGGGTTTAAATAACAAGTAATGGATCATGTTTAACGATATTAAAACAATATTAAAAATAAAAACTTTTTAAACCAACTAAGTAAAGGTGCCATGATTTTATGGTATTTTAAAAGGAAAAAATGAACATTTAATACATTTATATAATACACACTGAACAATGTTACAAATCGTAGCGTGGGTTTACACTGCAGCGACACTTGTATTGACACATATTGTCTCTGCTTTTTCAAAGAGACTTTGAGGGATGACAGCTGTCAGTGCAGTGGAAGCCCGGGGATATTTCACAAGTACATATACTCAATAATATACCTTGCGTCTTAGGGTTGATGCTTATAGATATAAAAATAAATATTAATTTACATAATGTATTTAAATTGTTGAAAACATTTAAATTGACAGACACTGATAGAATGACGCACTAAGAGACATGAAATGTAAAAATTTTCATGCAAGTTCTATGGTTGATACAGAGTACATTAAAACTTATTACGTAACAAAAATTATAATAGTACAATTAAATATGTATAAAACGATGCGAACATTTGAATCTGAACCAACCATTTGACGTTTTAGGCCGATTAAAATAGCTAATAAATATAACAACGAAAAAAAAAAACGAAGCGACGTCGTCGAATCTCGAAGACTTCTTGTAAGCTAGGCTATAAATGAAAAAAATAAATAAAAAAAAAACACCTAAGTGTTAAGCGGTGCATCTAAACATCGATAATGTCGCAAGCTACCAACGGAGCGACACTTATGATTTGTGACTTAATACTACTTAGGTCTTACTTCGCTCAGGTCTAGAATCTGCGACTTGATCGTTTGTATTGGGTAAACGCCCATCGACAGGGCGCGCGGGCCCGGCGAGTGGGAGCCCTAACGGAAAATCGACACACTGTTAGCACTCACACGAAACAATCAATAACATGCCACAGTCACATCACTAGTCGCGATGCCCTGCTCGCTAATGTTAATTCCAAAAGCTGTGTTCATCGCATCTCCTGTTACTTCAATAAAATATACATTTTATAAAACTTCAACGACATCTTCTCACACGCATGCCAACTCTTGACGCGTTTGATATTTTTATTAAAAGTTCAATCCTTATTAGGTGATATCCTCAAAGAAATAAAATGACACTTAAATACAATGACAAAAAACATGAAGATAGTAAAAAAATCTGACATTCAAAGCTAAAGGTGAAATGAACGTTGATTTCAATAAAGTATCAGAAAAAGTATCTAAATTCGATCATGATAATGTTTTGTGGAATGATCACATCGCATAACACAACACCGTCATCGACAATCTCGCGACACAGACTGGAACACAACATAACTTCGTGGAGACAAAGAAAGGTCTGAGATGTGTCTGGCCACAGAAAGAGACACGTGTGGTCCGGCGGATCTGTTGGATCCGGGGTCTGAAGTTAGTCATGTTAGGAACGCAATCGAATGATTTCATGAGAAAGATAAGCCAAAGCCACGCCTAATGCTGTCGTGTACGATACCATTTGTTTGCACGTTTCCTCAGACATTCTCTGCAAATCAAGTAAAAACAATTCTAAACACATTATAATCGGTCAGTTGGTCTGTTCTGTTGCGTTTGGATGCAGTGTGTTTGGTGACGTACGTGTATTCGATGAACATGTCTTAACTTTAAAATCTTTTAATTCTGCCAACATCAGAATATTAACAAGTGTAATTGTAACATACTTCGTTCGATACATATTAAGATGATGTTCTATCTGTAAAATAAGATTTTTGTAATCATCATAAAATACTAGTCAACTCCGTATCAAGTATAACCAATTGATAGGTAGTCAACTGTATGTGTAAAGACGGGTTTCGACGATGCGTGATTCTACTGTAGGCCGTGGGAACAAGGTTTACTGTATCTGACAGCAGTAGGTAACATCGAATCGTAGTAACTGTGCGCAGAATCACGCATTATGGGAATGTGTTTTAAGGGTTAGAGTTTATGACATTAGCGGTATTATACTGACCTCTCGGATGGTGAGGGTATGAGACATCATCTGTATGTTGACTTGCGACTGGCTGGTGGGCAGGTTGTCGGAGGAGCGCGACCGCACCAGCCGCGAGCCCGTTATCACTTGCTTTGACTTCAATGTCATCTCCGTCTTTATGAACACCCGTGATATGTACTGTGAACTGGTTACAAAATTCCCATTTATACTCTTTGATAACAAAAAAAAAACAAGTTTTTATTACAATGTTTCGCCAGTGGAAACGATTATAAAACTGTCACAAACCTCAATGCCCTTATACTGAATGCGGTGCGGAGTAGCTTGGTGGGCGAGGCGGGCATGTTGCGGCAGAACTTGTCGATGGCGTGGTCGACACCGCTCTTACTGGCCTCCGCATACCACTCCGAGCTCGTGTTTGTGCAGTGCTTGTGAAACAGGATCAGGATAGCCAACGCTACCCTGTAGAACACCTATCGAGAAATGTTTGGTGAAATACTGCTTTTATCTAGTCCTCATTTCTAGACAATAAATTGACAGACTAAAATTACCCCAAGTTCAGGAAGCCCGACATTTTATTGCCAATATTACAACGACTTTATACGTAGAATGAATACAGGTAATTACTTTAATGCCCTCATTAAAGAAGCAGTCGAGGACGCGGACGAGGTGCGGGAAAGGCAGCGCGGCGAGGATCCACCACTGCCAGTCGGCGTAGATGCGCTCCGGTCCGATGGCGGCCGACAGTCGCGACAGCTGCTGCGCGGCCGACTTCTGCAAGCAACGCCCGCGTTACGGGTACTCGCGACAACACAATAGTTACAGATATACGCCTTTACACCTAACTCGGCGTTATATTTTTTTGTTCTTTGACTACATATTCTTTAAATTCAATTCATTCATCAATAATTACTATAAAGAAAACATGCGTACTAATTGACAGAAAGCGAAGTATTAATTTTGACAGATTATCTACCTAATTCGATTTATTGACGTCACTACCTCGTTAGTACTGTTACAATACTTAGTAAAATTACATAAAGAACGTCTTTGAATACTGCTAGGTACATAATATCGAACGATCGCAGGCTACGTATCTGTTTTATCGGTCCCTTGAACAATTTAGGATAAATCTAAAATTCAAGTAGGCTTCTTATCGTGACTATACAAAAGTTCCTTTACTGGATGTCGCTTATTAACATTGAACTAAAGAATGTTACACACGCACATAAAAACAAAAAAAATTGTCGTTCTAGAAATATATCGTCGCTTTTATTCACTTTCATATTAAAAAAAATGTTGGGAATTAACTTAAGAACTACTGATATTATTTTAATATTAGTACAAATAAAACATCTGTATTATTATTATACTCGTCGATAAAGCCAAAGTGGGCTTTTTGGTAAAAAAAAAAATAGTAGCATGTAAACTCGACTTTATACTGTTGCGTGTCAGGGCGTCACAATGCAATCTCACGCAACGAAAACATCAGACCTTTTTATTACTCGAATTACAATGTTTCTGTGTTTACTAACGTACAATGTATAATACTGAAAGTAAGGCACGGATCAATAAAACTATTTATCATTTAGATTATGAATATGTCATGAACAAAATTTTAATATAATTACAATGGTATCAGTAAAACCAAGACGGCTTCTTATTGTATGATAAAATTATAAATAATGAAGAACAAAGATAGGAATGATTCAAAATGTTTTATCTATAGAACTCTATCTAACAGAGGAATCTATTTGTAATAAACCATAACTAGTAACCGAGGCTGAACAAATACCGCAACAAAGGGCCACCACGTAATCGAACCCATAAATATTTGATAAGAATGTCGAGAGGGCAGAGATAGTGACCGCGGGTATCGATTCCCTCGCCGGGTGAACGACACCGGGATAGCAAATCGATGGAGTAACTTTGGACTCAAACCTCTCTTAGATTGTCATATCAAACTTTAGGAAAATTAATCGACCTCACTTTTGCTATCGATCGTAAGATTTTGCGGAATTAAAAAAAAATGTATAGTAGCCTATGGGGTGTTCGTGATAGTAATCTATGTTTGTAAAAATTCTCATCCAGAACCGTTTGGCGTTTTGGAGTTAAGTAATAGCATCTATCTAGATTTAAATAGGTAGTAATACAGACTATTGCAACGTCTGCGAGAGACCTCATCAAAGAACAATGAGTCGCATTCATTCCTGTTTAGGTTTAGCAATATTTCTCTACAGTTTCTTGCAGGTTCGAAGCTAGGAATATAATCGAAAGCAAATCTTACGGCATGTTTCTTTGCGATCTGCATCACCGTCTTCCAGGTGACCTCGTTGTGCAGTTTCGTCTGGGTGATGAACATTTTCTCCTTGGACGCCACCAGGCTCGCCATACAGTGGTAGCACTCCTCCTCTGTAAACAAAATACAATGACGTGTAAATTACATTCTACATAACAACTTTGTTCTTACATTTTGTTACAAGCTATATAAGGAAACGTCATGTTATAAACACCGGGACCGTAATTCAACCAGTCACTTTATAATTTAACAGAATTAATGGCTTGAATGATTACACAAACAATATATTGTGAAAGATAAAATAGACCAATACTAACGCTAGTAATTTATAAAGGTAATAAATAGTTAATAACAACATTTGTAAGGGTTTATCAAAGAATAGGAATCGCTGGAGCATAGAGACGCGGTGGGCAATGTAGCACGAATGTATTCAATTATCGCACCAACTGGGCGGGAACGGCGCTTGTACTCGAAAGCAATTACCACGACACACAAGAACACATTTCATTACGTGATGACCTTAGAAAATAACAGATTGTTTCTATCATTTACGGTATTCATGCCTTTGTGACTCTTCTACAATATTGTAAATACAAGAAATATTGTCTATAAGATGTTATTGGATAGATTTTTTTTATTAACGGTATGGACGTTATAAAAGTGAAGCCAACACTTTATACCCTATTTTTAAGAAACCGCCTGGGATAAACGTAAAAAATGACTAAAAACATGTGGAGAAATACTGAATAAAGCTTAAATGAGAATTTAAAAAAAAACATTATGAATATTGTTCAAATTCCGAACGATGGGCGGCCACTAGAATCTGTTAATATTAAAAAATGTTGTTTGAAAAAACGTTTTTGTACTGTAATATCTGGGTAAATGTAGTTTTTCTGAAGACATAAATTTTCAAAGCAATTAAAATCTGTGCCAGGTTAAAATTAGAAAAGTTCTCGACATAAATACACGTTGAAGCCGCAATTGAAAGCTAAAGGCTGCATCGCATTGCAGCGTCGCAGCAGTCATATTGAAGTTGTATTAAGGTCATTTAAGTAAGATAAGTAAAATATACACTGCACCAATTCTTTAAAGCAAAAATTTGTACGATATTATAGGAAGCGGCAGTAGACTATCTGATCATACTTATATTATAAATGCGAATCCAGAACGGTTTAATGGTTTCTGGTTGAAATTTGGCATAGATATAGAAAATAGTCTCGAAGAACACTTAGATTACTAATTAAGGTTTTTTTAATAAGGGCGACCGGCGTCGCGGGCGATAGCTAGTATTTTCACAATTTTAGTTTGTGATACGGAAACTTATCTATCACTTATCTGAGATCATTGAACTAAAATTATGTTTTATATCTTGTGTTTGTCTATTAGAATTGTGGAGAGAAAACATTGTACCAAGTGTACTGGGATATAAGGATGGGGTGGCACTCTTAAGGAGTGGTTTTATAATGAGCTAATTAAAAAAATTATCGGGTAAATTTAAAAAGATACCGAATACAGAATTTCCATTTGAAATTAATAGGAAAGGTCGAGGCCCATTTGAGGTTAACGCGGCGGTTACCGAGTACTCTGTTACTAAGTGACTCCCCCACCACCGTCTCCCCGGGAGACGGTAGCCCCGAAAAGGCAAACTGTACCGTCCATTAACGTGAAACGAATTTAATTATTCAGAACTTTTACATGAAAAAGCAATTTTACGTTAGACGTTTCATCAAATTTTGTTCACCAAATTTTTAATGGAAAATCTCTACTAAGAACATACAATTTTAAATATTTTCAATGACAGTGGTAATTCAAAATTTCATTATGATATACGTCTATTCAAATGTACTATACTTCAGTATAGTTCATAAACGCGCTGCAGCGTCTTCCGCCCGCAACCCTTAACACCCCGCAATACCAAAAATTATGCTCAGCGCAGAGAATCAATCTCAGTCCCTAGACGTCAAGATATTTGACAATCTCCCCATTTTGATTTCAAAAGTACCTTACCGTACTAACGGACAGGTTGTAACAAAAAGATAGGAAATTTCATTTATTTATCTATAATACAATAAAACAATTTAATGTTATCAGATAAAGGCGCGTTCACGTGTCCGAGGAGGCCGATAAATGTTTGATTGTCTGTTCATAAAACGTGAGCGGTCGGTCGTAGCCGGCAGTAAAATTTCTACGCGTTTATTGCTGCCCACGCCCGCAAGATTGCACTAATATCTGATATAAACCAATCTTATATACCTTGTTATATACCAGACTTATTTTACAATCGTTAATCTACAATTCTGATTGTACTATTTATACTTATTACTAAACTATCGAAAACGATTTTAAACTGACAAAAATAGGGAGCAAAAATTACACAAGATAGACCCGGTAAATAAGACAACAATTGAAAAACCAGCGATAGGGGCACGTGCCAAAAATGTTACAAATGTTTTTTGAGATTGTACCTAAGTACAGCACGGACGGGTCCAATATGTTTCTCAAAACAAATGAAAGAAACAATTGAACTTCCTCAAAAGTTCACCGAACTTTAATTGAGATTAGTCTGGGTTTGACTTGTGCTACAATTTACTAAACCAACATTTGGATGGATCGACACTTTAATTGTAAATACATTTATAGTGGTAACAACACATTGCTGGTTTGGCACCGCGCCAGAGAGAGTTTCGACTTTCTACATCACATAAATTCTGGTAACAACTGCCTACTTCACGTTCGATCAGAGGTTACAATAAATTACAATTTGTATTTTAAACCAATAGGACGAGGTCTGTTCATATTTATTGAATAAGAAAAACTGTGTCAAACAATAATTTCATTGTCATATGGGAATTAGCAAAATTAAGTAAAAAACCTACTATGACAAAGCTTATTTACTCGTTGTCAATAAAAGCTACACAACTATCAAAACCTACAAATAGCAAATAGACATGTATTCAGGCCGCTATTATTCTAACAGTCGTACATATCTGTGACTTATTTATAGCATTTTATAGCACAGATAACAAAGGTCGTTTTATACACTGAAACATTTCGATTAAGGTCTTTGACCTCTGATTATAATTCACGGACAAACTAATATTGATCATAAACACATATGTCCACGGTCACGTGGCTAACGAACGTCAACAAAACCTCCACCAATTGACCACGAGGTAATTTGAAGTCAATTACAAAGACATAAAGATGAAAATAACAAAATCAAAAGGCTTTAGGTACGTTTACGTGACTAACGTGTTACTTTTGTAGATGCTATAAAGCTTTTTTTCTTTTGCTACTCTAAAACGGAGTGAAAATGTACAATTATCTTATTTTACCATCGAGGAGTACAACTCCTAAATATTCCAAATTCTAAAAAAAAACAACTGTAGCCGTAGAGCGTTTGAAAATACACACTTCGATAAATCATAAGTAAATAATATAATAATAATAAAATGTTTTCAGCTTTCATTTTCAAAATGTTTGAAATTTTCCATTAAACCACTAAGTGAATCACGACGTAACACGATTTATCAATTTATTTAGCTTAAAAATTTATTTTCATAACGTTCGGGAAAAATTTGAGTTCTTCGTGTAAACGTATACAAATTTAAAAGATTTGGAATAAACATTTTACAATCAACAAATATGTTTTTAACACTTTACATTTGTTAACTAACTTATACTGACTACAACAACTTTATTATCAACTAGATGTTAAACCTGATTTCGTCCGCACGGAATTTAAAAAAAAAACCTTAGTAAGTAGCCTATGCGCTAGATCAGACAGGTATCTATCTCTGAGCCTAATTTCAACCAGATCCGTTTCGCTGTTTTGTAGTTATCTGGTAACAAACATCCATCCACCTAAATATTCGCTTTAATATTACTAAGGGTAAAATATTGTAAAGTAAATATTAATAAATTAAATACGACGTTTTCTAAGTAAAGTTGAAAATGATTTAAGAAATCTTTAATATCTAGAATGAGGTTAAAGGTTAAAATATAAAATCATTCACTTAAAAATATTGATAAACGCTTAGTAATCTACTTAGTTAAAATTATCTCAGTATATAAAATATAATTACAACCACATAATGTTATCGTCTGTAAATAAATGATGACTGACGAACCAAAAGTTGACGAAAACACTGACGACAGTCGAAAATGTCACGGATCACGATCTTTGCCCATATCGATAAATTTCTCGTCTCAACATTGTGACGTAGCGTTGAACATTTGACACTATCGATGAAGTTAGTCATGACGTGTCAAACCTGTGAACATGTTACCGCTTCTATCAATATTTCCAGTTTCTCAACTATGTTCGTTGAAGTTTACAAATGATATAGTGCGTTAGGAAATCATTTTCTTATTTACGCTATAGTTTTTATTTATCTTACCTGAGAAACTGAGTATGCTGAAATCTATTGTTCCTTTTTATTAAATATTTTTTTATGTCACAATAAGATAGTTTTTTTTAGACTTCTGAAGAAAAACAGTAAGGTAAACCTAAACAATGTCGCACATAATTACAGTTAGGCCTTTCTCACCTTTTATGAAATTATGAGGATTTTAAAGTATTCAGTTTGTAAATAAACACGGAAGACAGGATTCAGAGAATCGTATGTAATTGGTTAGTAGCATCGGATCATTATCGTAATGCTTTGCTGCAGACTTGATTTACCAAACAAGGATTGAGAAGATTACGCGTAACTCTTAAATTGTCATACGTAAATATCCGAAATGAACAATTACCTTTTTATTGCTGATTTATGAACTTGACTGGTTCTTAAAAATTACGTTTTTCGTTTAACATTCTCTCAACTCGACTTATAATTTTTAAAGTATCAAGATATTATTTGGTAAGATAGCGCAACACAGACATCTAGAAATACTTAGTATAAGTGAATCCGTTGTAAAATTTACTCTATTATCCATAACATGTCGTAACAACTTAAGTAACTGGACGTAGGCCTTCCCCAATGTCTACATAATACATGATAACCATATACACGTAAATATAATTATAATTCAACTACAAATTAACAAAAAAGGTAATACTTTGTTACCTACTATGTAATTTTGACATATAATTCAACAATAGTTCACGAATCAATTTGCAAAATGTGCCTATACCGCATGTCACACGTCATTTACAAATCCATGACTGACTATAAAGCTTTTCATACGAAAATGACAGCAATTATTTCGATACGTGCCGTTATAAACGTTTATGATCTCTCATATAAAATAGCCCAGGCCACGCATGTTTCTCACCTTGACATTGTTTGTGAAATTCGGTTATTACAGCCAACATGAAAAAAACTCAATAGTAACGTATTTCTTTATCTGCTGAGTTGACGGGAAAAAGGTTTTCGAAATAATGACAGGACGCAAGAATCGAGTCGTAAGGACTCATTAAAGCGTAATCAGTCAATTTTCTGCGTAAAATAATAATATTAGCCTTTCTTTTAGCAATGCCGTGTGTGTCTATTGTGTGTAGGTCATTATTAAAAAAGGAAATGATCATTATGATTGAAAACCAATTTTGTTAAATGGACGTCAACATACGTAGAACATCAATTTGTGACGTCTCGTATAACAGTGATAATTCGATATTAAAAATAATTTTTTCAAGTTTAAACTTATTTAATAAATTGCCCGCGACATACGTAATGATCCGTGTCATCCGGTATCATTCCGCTAATGTCCTAGCAGCGGTGACGTAACGCTATCATACGTGACGCCTCACACGATTCAGCTCGTCAACATTATCACGCAGCCACGTGCTTACAATGATTCACATTCTTTACGATACTCGATACATCGTAGAAGAGATAAAAATAAAACTAATTAACGGACTATTTCATTCACCATCTCATTTTATTCGTATCATTACAAATACCACTCTATTCATATTAAATAACGTCAACAAAGCTTTTATAATATTTTAACAATCAACCGACCTCGAAGCCGTCTCGATATCAAAAATACGAAGTGCAAGATACAAGGTAAAAACTAGGTTATTCAACTGAGTTATTCAACTAAAGTGAGTCGTTTTACGTATATTAGATAAATTGTGACGTGTATTGATAAATTACGTACGTCGATGATAACAATGTATTATATTTAAACTGGAGAAGTAAGCCGCACTAGACGTAAATGAGAATGGATTATCATCACGTGGTTAGAGTAGGGCATGGAATATCAAACATATACGCACTGATGCATGTTGAACGAATAAACATGTCTAGGCTACCTGACTTACAATCTCGACCAGTTTGTACCCAAACATAGTAGCAAGGTTTGACACGCCCACACAACACCTGCGCTGCGCTGCGCTGCCGAGGACACACGCCCCACCGAGTCACCGCACCGTTACACTGACGCCAGTCACGCAATGTTTACGATCGTAATTGTTTTTATTTTTATATATTTTTAAATCCGTGCCGGCTGACAGATGTAAGGAAGAGTTGTACATACTGTGCCGACTCTAAGAAGGGAAAAGGGCAAGTTGATGACCATTTTTTAATATATTTCTTACTTTCTTATACTGTTTCAAATTAATTTTCAAAATATTTTAAATAGTTTAAGATAATAATAAAGGTACAAGAAAACGGGCGATGGATGAATAAACAGAGAAAGAGTTTTTCGTTTCTCAAAGTTTAATTTGAAAAAAAAAAATGATAATTATTTCAGTATCCATCTGGTATATTTTAAATAAGCAATGTTCCCATTCCTCACCGCGCCGCCCTTGCTCGCGGATCAGAGTAAATATTAAAATCTTTCTTTGATGTGGTATCATATAAAAAAGAGGCAACTTTTACAGCTGGCTCATTTCAAGCGCGGATCGTAAACCACGTAATGACTGCCATTATAAAACTAGTCGAATTTGCATATGCCTCGTTAAACATTATTTTGTCGACCAAAATTAAAATCCTATTGTGTATACTGTTTTTATCATTGTGTTACGCCAGATAAATTCCATGTTATTATTGTTTAATAACGTGTTAATTATCAATCTATGACGAAGGAAATCTGGAATATTTGAAAAAAAAATATCAATATAAAAATTCTGTTATTTTTTCATTTATTACGTTATGATTATATATTCTACTGGTAGACCGAAGCACGTGTGGATGGATTGCGTGAAAGAGGATATGCGTAGGAAGTGTGCGAGTTCAGATATGACGGCTGACAGAGATGTATGGAAGAGTAGAACATACAGTGCCGACCCTCCGTAGGGAAAAGGACAGGTTGATGATGATAATGATAATTATTATTTTGGTTACATAAATATTAATACGATAAAATTAAAACTAATATAAATAATATAAGATTATTATTATTATAATTATCTACCACAGATGATTATCAAAAAAATCCAAATATACCTACTATTACGCATGACAATATAATTTTACTTAATGACTACTGACCACGTTCAACCATGATACAACACGCAGACACGATAAACATATAAAACAAGGCCGTCTTACCTCATTAGGGTAACTCAACATACTTTGTATGTTAAAAAAACTAAACTAAACCATAACATTGATATAACAGCATACATACATATATAGATTGAAGTACACTGTCAGCACATTCCAAATGACCTACGTCAACTTCGACCGTGTTAATGAATTTATGCGACTTGGACTTAATGCCACATGTCACGTATCAAATCAACCCTAAGCGACGCTGTTAGTGTTCACTTAATCACTCTGATTGTATTAGGCAAAATTAAAAGAGCAAAACTAACTAGTACACCAATATTATTGCAATATTAATAAAAATTTTAAATTTAATTATTTAAAAAACACAACAGACATTTTTTTATTTAATTCAAAACAATTTAAAATATACGTAGTATAGTGCTGTGGTTAACGCGCTAAGTAACAAGTAACATGTCCAAAACTGAATCACAAATACAACTACGGTTTTCTTTAACATCGGGCGATGGCAACGACCTCCATTTTTATAAAGACATGTAAAATACGTTTTGTGTGGAGCGCGTGATGTGTTATGCAAATGTCCACGCCGGCCTTACACCGCACAAATGAGTAAGACAAATTTATCTCACCTAACCATTGGAACAATCCGATACGCTTTGCTGCCTCTCTAATAATAAAAAATAGTTATATGTAAAGAACAATTTCCTTTAAAGATATAGTGGACTGCCAAATGTGATTCCAATCAAACATGCACTTACTTCTTTTTTTTATAATTTGCTAACAGCTCATTTCTGAACGTAATACAGGTTTTTCCACTTTCACTGTCTTTATAAATAAATTTATGTCATTGAGATAAGATGTGTAAATCTGGACGTCTTAATCTGAGACTCAGTGAATTTTAAATAAAATATAGTCCCTTTGTAATAGTTTAGCCACCCGTTATTTTGTTCCGTTCTGTACCTTAAGTAGATTGGTCAGCTACCGTAAGAAAACGCCTTCGCAACCGAGTAGCGGCTGGCCTTTACATTTAAAAAAAAATCTTTCGTAAAAAAAGACATTTTAATATTTTTCCCTTCTCCAATGACAACAGTTTTTTTCGTCAATTAAATATATACGATGAATTACAACTAGTGCAAACGTTGCGTGTTCTCAGATCTGGTCTAAGGCCGACTAGCGTGCTGGGTCACGTGTGCCTATGATTCACTGTCCTGTGTTCTCACGCGCTATTTCATTGTCTCAATATAAAGACTTGAAGAAAAATAATTAAGTCGTATTTACTTATATTTTTAATAGGATGAATAGAATGAAGTAATCGCTCATTTCGAGGTCATTATTAAACACATGAATTAAATTGCAACTGAATGCTTTATATAATAACTTTATCAACTACTAGATGTCGTCTGCGACTCCATCACACGGAGTTGTAAAAAAAGTTGTAAATACCAAATTTTCTACCATAACTTGATACTAAGATGTGAAATTTTAAATTTGCAAAGCAAACAAAATAAAGTCTCTCTCATAAGAAACAGTATTTTTATTCGTATGATTGATATGAATTGGATTTCGGAAGTGACATGCTTTAGAATGTAATATACACAATCAGTTGGTGTAAACTGTGGACCAGACAAGCTATCGGTGGTGTTGCTCGATACAAGCTTTGATGTAGCCGTGTTTACGTGCGCGCGAGCTTCCGCTTTTATAGATTGGCTTAACGCAACATCCACCATTTTTTATATTCCTAGTTTTTTGTTGCTTTTTTCATATTTGAAAGGTACAATAATGGATAGATGGAAAATTGCTGTTTCTGGATATACGTAGAAATGTTTTTTTTTTTTATCGAACGCACCATTTCGCTAATATGTACGTGCATAGTAGGGATTGTCGACGAGAAGAATTCTATTTTGACTTTAGTTACCAAAGTTTGATCGGCATCAAAAAAAATCAAATCAAAAGCACTTCCGTTATAAAATTACATCATAATCAGCTTTAAATGGCTTTACTCTTTAAACACATAGAACCGTCGACGAAGCAGAGATTTCAATCGGTTAAGCCGTCGAGTTCGCTCGAGGGCGTTCGGAGTACCGGACGACCGACGGTGGGTAGAGAGGGAACAGAGGGAAAATTGGGGAAGGTGGTTGGGGGGGCAAGTGTCTGAGGTCACGACCTATATACTACATAGTTAAAGCCGTTCCCGGCGGAATCAAGTATGCGCTGCGAGATGAAAATGTTCTGCTAACCGCGAGCCAAGTGTATAGAAACAATTTAATGAAATTCCCGGTGTACGCGGTTAAATATTAAATGCAGATCTATTTTCTATTCAATTCTCTGCTAATATTTTTCTCTTCAAAATTTACATGTGGTTGTTTAGCCTCTTGAGCTTTCTCTCACCACACGTATTACTTAATTCTTATTAAACTAACTGATGTTATAAACAAGTAACTTTGTATGGATGGATGTGTGTTATTACGTATGTCCGGAAAATTTAAACGGATCTCGCTGACATTCAGCATAGATGCATATCATAATTTAAAAGAACACACAGGTCACTTTTTTTTAATTTTCGCGATGTCAGTGTCACGAATGGCAGCTAATTAAAATGTAAAATCCTGTATCGTCTTAACCTTCGCCAAAATATTTCACAATGCCCATCAAGTACTGTAGCCACAAGAACATTTCAAATTGAATGAACCACTTAAAGTCGTCTCAAGTTTTTACCAACGTCACAAAAGCACTTGACAACAAAGAGACGTAGCGGCAATAAACTACAGTCATTGATTGTCCGCACACGTGCGTCGGAAATTCGAACTGGCAGAATATTTTTTTGTGAACAGGAAAACATCGTATCGTTTAGTACTAAATAAACGTAGATGAGAAACTGGAATCGTTTAATAATAATACAGGGAAGTTGATAATATTATAATTGAGAAAGTTCGGATAGACGGATGGATGTTTGTTGCCACGTTTCTCCAAAACGGCTCAACTGATCTCCATGAAACTTTCGGAATGCGGTAGACAATTGAAAAAAAATATCGGAAAAGAATATTATAGTTGAAGTAAATATGATTTATCATTAGAACACCATATAGTAGTGTGCGATGATATGAAGCATATTCCACGTGTGAATTGCAGTAGAAGATCGGGTTCGATGAAATAAAAAAAAAAACAAAATTGATAAAAGCGAAGACGTGTCCTTGGTAACAAGTGGCGTGACGTCACAATGCGCTGGAGCGCGGAAAAAGCGACGCGAATGCTAAACGCGTGCTCGAGTATCTTTGTTCAGACATGGATCGATTTTTTATCTTCCATGATGACTCAGCCATACTGGATATACATTTATATTATTCGTACCCAAAGATAATTAATGCTCTTCTTTCAGTTTGTTTACAAATTTTTCATTTTAGTAGCAAATTCGATACTATGCGGAAAATACTTTAAGAAAATTCTATACACCAGCATTTTTCGATTCAATTAAATTCGATCCAAATTTTTTAATTTAGTTGGGTACAATATTACATAGTATATATTACATAGCATAAGTCCTATAATGAAATCTTAATTCCGTGTCTAGTTATAGTGTAGCTACAAATTGGAC
>JAODUI010000001.1:1045598-1069051 GCA_027563995.1 Papilio gigon | reverse complement strand
AGTATATATTACATAGCATAAGTCCTATAATGAAATCTTAATTCCGTGTCTAGTTATAGTGTAGCTACAAATTGGACGTCTGAGTGGGACGGGCGTGTCGCAGCCTAGATCTAAATTATGTCATCCGACGTTTGAGGCGCCGTCTCCGGGACTATGAGGGCTATTACAGCGATGCGGGCGGGGCGGATACGAAGGCATTACTCTACTTTCACACGAGGACAGAACAGTGAGCAGTATGTATCACTTCACTATCCTACTGTACTGCCTCGTTTCTTCATTACTCCAATGATACCGCTTGTTACGAGCACGATGGTTGAAGGCTTCACGTAACTTTCACGTTATGCATTAAGTTTCGTATTCACCATAGAGTTCTTGAAAACATTTTATTTGATAAATCTCTTGCGGATTTCTTTTGATATTATCAAAGAGTACTACGGTGAATACCAAATACCCACAGAGAGCCTAAAAATTTGTGACAAATGAAAGTATGTTTGCCAGATTCAACTAGAGTTATCTTAATTTGTTACTCTTTTGTATTAATATACGTAACTGATATATTTGGATTTCTTTGGCAATGAGACTTTAGTATCCGAGTATAAAAGCGGTAACCAGCACGAGTGCGGAAGAGGAAATCCATCGGTCTCAGGCGAGCGGCCGCGCCACCTGGAGGCATGTGACGAGAAGACCGGTTTGTCCGCTATTTTTTGTTCAGCCCTTTTAACCTTTGCGGTCGTGAATAAACTATGGTATCAACGACTTTGTTCAACTGTGTTCGAAATTAAAAAAAAACTTTAATATACAACCGTATAGTATTCTAATAGCAGCATCGCACTGAGGCCATTCATCCGTCATGCTGGATATAATACAATCAATCGAAGGTCTGGTCCCCGGAAGCGACGTCGTGAATATAAATTGGCGTGTCGTATGCGTTCCGATCTCGGCTCTCTAGATGTAGCGGTGACGGGAATAGACTATTCGATAAAATTGCGACCGCTTTTATAGATCTTTAAATACACAAGATTGAGGTAGCCGTGTTATTTAGCTGTGGCTTTTACGTAAGTGTTCATTTATAGGATTTGTAAACAATCTGAGTCGACCTATTTTATAAGGTAATTGATAAAGCTGGACCACGTAAAGTGACAGCCCAATAAAGTAAGCTAATATATTCTATTATACAATTATTTTTGGTGTGGGCCATGACCGGTTGATCATGGCCGTTAGGTAAATCTTTTGATGCAAAACTCCAAAATATTAAAGACCCTATATGTGAAATAAATGCGATTTTTGCTCATTTCCTGCATAGGGTCACAAGACTGTAAACACTGGAATGTTATAAACTATAAAATATTATTATGTAAAAATATCAGTTATGTACTATCGCCTGTATGTGCGCAGCTAACAACGAAACAAGTGGACCGTCAAAAGGTGTGAAGATGTCACTAAGGAGGAAATGAACACTCGGGTCCATCCGGCGTACAAATTGACGCCACTGATTACCTCCTCCTCCTGCGGGGGCACCGGCCAGGTGTCCCAATTCCTGTCATTGTCACACAAGTCCGAGATATCTTTGAACGATCAAATTATGCGAACTCGGACCGAAATAAGTGTGCCATATCGGTCACATTCCAGTCAATTATGCGCGAGCTCGCGCCTCAACGAATGAGACGTACCGAATTGACAGCGCGACGAACGCAATTCAAATCTGTGGCGATGCGATCAACATTTATCGTACCAAAACGGCCACAATAAAACGACGAGCTATTTTAGATTTTATTACCGTGGAGCAGGTTCCATACCGATTTGGATGTAAATGGAGCGTGGTCTTTTGATACAAGCCAAAGTTAACTTTATAGGATTAGGTTAAAGTTTAAAATCGGCTAAAAGTGTGGGCAAAGTAAGCCAGAGAGGTAGCTCCCGCAATTTGCCTATTGCTCAGCTCAATTATCGCCCCCCGCGCTCATTACTGAATTAAGGCGAGAGCGACAGTGTATTTCGTGACGCCACTGCTATTGCTAAATCGGGAGGAAGTTTTATGTGACCTGTCCTGTACCTGTCGCTTCCCGCTAGGGGACCCTAAATTTCAATTACATCTGATAGAGCATTATCAAATACACTTTTCTATCATTAAGTTCATAGCTCTTGGTGAACTCATTAAAAAAGAATAAAAAAGTATAAAGGAAATGGTTATTCAGGTGGAGCATTTTCATGATACATTGGTAGCGTTAACGAGGCGGTGTAAAGCGATCATTACCGCAGAGTATAATTAATAAAGCGATTGAACCCGGATAATAAAATTAACAGCGCCAATTCCTGGAGCTGTGTGCCCGGGGAAACGGAATGAGCTTTAAAATTAATTGCCTGTTATAATGAAGCTAGTAAGATTTTACTCGCGAACAATTCATAAAGCAATATATAATCCTTACAGTAATGTATAAAGATTTAGTATAAAAGTTGCTTTAACTCCAACAAACACAAGCATATAAGCGTACTTACCAGGCATAAAATGCAGCAGTGCCGCAGTGATGGGGTACAGGCTGGGGCTGTAGGTGATGTCGGGACAGGCGTAGCCCAGCACGGAGACCACGCGGTCCGCGACCGCGCGCCCCTTGCGCGTCAGGTGGTAGCCGAGGCAATGCGTCGCCTCCACAAACGGCGGCAGCATGATCGGCTTGTCCGGCAACTCCACTGTACCGAACACCTGCAGGTACAAGAAAATAATTTGATACATCTGAGTTTCTAAGGTTCTGCATATAAAATTTAAGTCGTAAGTTTTTAACCATCAGCAGTCGTACAGATGTTGGACTGCATCAGAGACAAATGTATAAACATGAATTTCTTTATGGGAGTGTTTTTAAGAATTGGTATTAGAATATAATTAGAAATAGATGTTAGTTCATTGTTAATAATCTAAAATATACAATTAACCCCAGACCTGCAACGAGATATTACAATGATGGCGATATCAAAGGTTCAATACAAAACATTTGAACTGAATGCTGAATCGCTTGAGTCACTCGTTTCTAGAAGTATCACTAATAAATTGGCCATTTCTTGTACTATATTTTTATAAAATTTTCCATTCAACGTTTGCGAATTGATTGAATAAACACACGACGTTGATGACTACCTGACTGTAGACAAATTCGCAAGTGCGCTCGTGATTATCCACTTTGCGCTGCCACTGGACAGCCGGCTAACTGACCGTCACTAAATCATTCAATTGATTTTAGTTCCAAAACATTTACAACAAACTAAAAGTAGAAATAATATAAGAATCTAAGATGTAGAAATGCGGTTGAAATAAAGTAATTACAAATGATCAGCGAATCAGTATTTGATGTATAACACAATCGATCGACTTTAAACTATTTAACTTTTATTTCTTCGTTCATGTAAGATAGAATTATCAAGCTGTTTAGTCTAAACTACAATTAATATTTTCAATATAAATGTAACCGCTCATTAACTATTCCTAAAACTGAAACACTTAAGTAAATAGTTGATTACATTATATGCCTTCGTAACAACGAGTTGGTTGAGGTATTAATTTTACAATATCGTTTGTATGAACAATTAATGATATTTGCATTACCAGTCATCGACAAACACTGACAATATTTTAGTCTGCGATAAGGAAACTTGTTTTAAGCCACTGTTTAATTACTAATACAAATACAACTCGGAAACGAACGTGACTCGAATTATTGCTCATTTACATACTTACATTCTGCCTGTACATAGAGACATTAACTAACCGTGGGTTTTATATAGCATTAGTTATTTCGCATTACATCGACCCCGTGGAGTTTAAATGTGTAATCAATCATATAATCTTCAGCTTAGACATTAAATGGGTAAATTTTAAAAAAACACTGAACACTAATTATTTGCTCGGAAAACGTTGTGTTAATTACAAGTTCCGTTGGGCCAATCGGCCTATCGATCAATCGTTAATACACAAGTCACCCTAAAACCATACCCAACATTTGAGAGATCAAATTGGAACATTATACGATAAGGCTTTTAGTATAGCAACAATCTCACTAAAAGAATCATAAAATTTTACTGTCGATTTCGACCAAAGAGATAAAGTCGAGCATCGTATAGGTTTATTTGCGAAACGCTTTGAGCGTGTCCAAAACATTCCATTACGTGTCCACTCGCCGGTGGGTATGGACGTTCGACTTCAACTCGTACGTTCTATTTCCACATTCACTTCCGAACATCATGAATAAAGCATTTTATGAACGTAATACATCTCACGACACGTGACATGTGGACGGGAAACTAAGCCAACTTCAGAAATCGCTTTATGATCTGAATGTTTCATGTTTACGTACTACACCTTAAAGAGTTTTCTAACGCATATTACTTAAAAACTTGCCAATGTTTAAACAAAATAACACATAATAAACAATAAAAAAAATCTAGTCTGGACTTCCGCTGTTTAAAAAAACATACCAGTGTCAGTTAACATTAAAAACAAAAAGTGTACATATTTCACATTTGACTCGCTTTGCCAAAATAGTTCAGTTTCAGAACGTGGGCGTATTGATTTATAAGCTTGAAAAAAATATCAAGCTCTCTAGTGCCCTCTGTAGCGTTGTTTCGTAAACAACTACATGAGTTATGTCCATCACTGGCTCCTCTTGTTATGAACTTCGGTTAGTGTGTTTTCTTTGATGTTGCCTTTCGCCGATGCCAATATGTTACCCGCGGCCACTGCCAAATTATGCGCGGATCGAACGTAATGACGCAAATTATAAACAATTGTTACACATGCATTGTGTACATGCATTCACGCTTAAAATAGTATTGTTGTTATCTCTTCAGTCCAACCACGAGCAACATCTACACTTGCAAGGTTTCCTTCGCTGACAGTTTTACTGAGAACTTTGCTCTGGGACCGAGAGACCCTTAAAGGTCAGGCTGTTAAAGGGGTAAGGGTATTCGAACATTATTATAAGTACGGGACGAGAGTAAGGTTCAAAGGGCAACAGAGACGATCCAATTGTGTCGCTCTAACCTTTTTATATTTAAGATTACACTCCAATATTACAGCGTAAAAATATGTTTTGTACGTCAATGGCACAGATATCACGTAAAAATACTTGTATAATGATAATCGATGTATTGTTATATATATATATAAAAATACTATAAAATTAAAATGACAACAAATTTTAAATAGAACAGAGTAAAAAGAGAATTCCCAGCACGGCACGCTGTCACTGTCGACCCAGACGCCCCCGCGCGCCGCCGGTCGTCCTTCGCCAAGTCAAGGCCGCCACAGACCAAACACATCAGTCGAACACAAAACCATTTAAACCAGTCCTACAGCACCACACCCGAGATTGTTGTTAATGATAAAAACTTTAAAATGGCCGTCGGCGTAAATATTTGAATTAAATGTTTGAGGAAAGAGCAACATTGAAGTGCTCGAGTGAAATGTAAACTTGTTTTATAATTACACCGAGTTTTCGTTATGTGGAATATAATAAACATTAAAGAAAAATATTCAGACTACATTGTTACCAATGATATTTAAATTAAATCAATTTATAAACTATATAATTGATGCTTTGTAAATCTAAGCTAATAAGATTTGCCCACACGTATGATTGGAGATAGGGGTTTTCGATAGGATCGTGTTTATTCCCGTTAGATGTTTCTACAAACAAATGCACTCAGGGCGCGCCTTGATATCGACTCAAATATTTTATGCGTTGTTATTGAAAGCTTTCGACACACGTTCGCTAATAACAACTATAAATTATTGAGATAAACGGCCGAATGGTTCGGCGCGAGTTGCAAATACGCAATCGAACGTCCTTCGAAAACAAAATACAATCTCACGACTATATTAGACCAATGGTAAAGTCGGTGATAGACTTATTTTTATCCTTATCGACCCCCACGAATATAAATATTCTATAAATGAATTATTATTTTAACACTATAAAAAGCAAGTAAACTTTTCTGGTCACACGGGTTATCACAAAAGTGCGAACAATCTTTAGCGGGTACACTAACAAAGAGGCGTACTTGAATCATCTGGGCTATAGTCCCGGGGCACAGGGGTCACAATGGGCACGTGGGCGAAGCGCTAAGGCCCCAATTAGTGCAGAGCCAACCTCGACGCGACCTCTTGCCGCCGACAATCAGCGGACTAATTCAATAAAATGCTACAGACAATTACGGAATTGCAAATTTTGTGTAACGACGTATGTTTGTTATACTTGTTCCGTGTTGTTTACATCTCAGTGTTTACTTTTGCTTTGTGTATATTAAGGTTGTGTAAATAGAAAAAGTTTATTTCGAACTGGGCTGTACTAATAAATAAAACACGACTGATGTTAATTGAGACGACAGAAGTTATATTCTGCAACTTTAGGTGATTATAAATTATCCAGGAATTATCTCTATGAGATTGAATAAAATTCGCTACGTGCGGTATTGCGTAATACCATAAAATATTCTCTAAAAAAAAAAACAAATTTTATTATCCAAATAAAAATAATACATCCAAGCAATTTAAAAGAATAAGGTTTACGACAATTGAAATGCGCAATGAACTAAAAGCGATTGCAAAATTTGGCCCGAAATAATGTTGGATAAGGATTGAAATAAATACGCTGCCGACGTTACACCGCTCGCAAATAAGATCGATGTTACTATTTCGGTCGGAGCGAATCCACAAGGCGGATTCCGTCGGAAATAACTCCACGCATACATACAGCACCGACCGCCTGTAAATCTTTCGCGGCGGCAAGTCGATTGTGAAAAACAATCCGACCACCTCGACAGCTACGCGTTACGTCACCGGCCCACAAACTAAACTGTAAACAATGGACCGATAACATCGCAATACATTTGAATAATAATAAAAGTGTACGGATAAGAGAACGAAAGATCAAATAGTAAGAGAGCGCACTGACAGTGCAGGGGCATGTCTTAAAGTTTCATAAGCTACTGTTGACTGACAGCTGAACAAACAAAATGACAAGTGTGGTCGAAGATATTTGCATTGACGTAGAATATAAACTAAGAAAGTTCATGTACTAAACCTACTGGAAGGTGTGTATGGTTTTTAATCATACAAAATAAACATAAAATCTTTTAATAACACATTAGCTATAACAGTAGAGAAGTAACCAATTTGAAATCGACACCATAGACTTTAATGAGTTAAATTCCAATTTTGCTAGGTTTTATTAAGCTCTGCCCTGCCTACTTTATTACCTGGTAGATGTGTAATTTTTTATCTTATTTATAAATAGGATAGACGGACATGTTTATTCCGTGGTGGTTAGTTTAACAAATGTTAACCCAGCGATAGCGTTATCAAAGCTGATAGCGAAAATACTAAGTAAATAAGCACAGCTAATATCGATAACTTAATTGCAGAACTGAAGTTAAATCTTTATTGTTACCAGCATTACGGACATTAGTATTTTTATATAAGTATAGGAAGGTACGTATCAATTATACCAGGGAACAGATTAAATGAAGTAATCGTCTCGTTAATGGAACAGAGATATCCATGTATTACAATCATTCCGTCCAACGGATACATCAATTACAGAGTGTTGAGACGGACTCGATCGCGTGCGGCGACAATTTCCCTATCAATCTAGTCTAGAGCAATGTAAACATATGCAGATAACCTCCGGCGTTGTTTACCGCGCCTAGCTTGATTGACAGCGCGATACCGAGATACATTTGACCCGCGGGCTATCTGTGGCTCAGCGGCTGCAGTCCGCTGCACAGTACAATTACGTTTATCATATGTTTGTGGGTCATTTACGCTTATGCACTTCGCAGACGCAGCTTATAGTGTTGTTTTATTTATATTGTAATCGAAACTTGCATGAATACGTAATGTAATGTTTTATAAATATTGAATAATGTCTGGTTGTGTAATAAATTCTATCGAATTGCAAATTGCTTTTACATGAGACTTTAAAACGTCATAAGTAATATGTTCACTGTTTACGAATTTTTTGATCGGCAACTGAGCTAAGAATTACTTCTGCATTCAACACTATCATATCACAAAGTAATATTTATTGTACGAAAAATTTATATGCCGCTTATAAAATACGTCAAGATAATAAAAAATATCGTTAGCTATCAGTGTATCAGAAAGGATGTAAATATCAAAAGGTCGTGGGCTAAAAGCTTCAAGGTCGTGTGGGTCTGACGCGGTCAAACCTGTCCGTGCAAAGGGCCCGGTATCTCGAACAAGAAACACAATGTGCTGACAACTAAACATTCAAAAATCAAACATTATATTTAATTAACAGGCTGAAATTGTGTTTATAAAAACAGTATTTTCTAAATCACCACTAACTGAACAGAATAACTTTATTTCGTAGCCTAAAGTAAAAAGTTTACATCACAAATACAGATGTATTCTTCTGTCACTTTAACTTCGCTTTTAAGCTTTTTTGTATTTTCAATTCACTTTACATTCAATTGTTTTGAATCAGGTTGCAATAACTACGTAGTATAGATACGTGGATCCATTTTATATCGCCCTTTCGTAATCCGTAGCGAGATACTTCAGGGATAATTGCGCAATCATTACAGTGAAATGTCTCAAACACTCGACGCCCGCGTTACATCGTGCCGCGTCTGGTTCTGATATAAATGGCAAGAGAATTGCTAATGGTGCATTAGTTAAATTGGTACACAATGATACGTATCTATTGGATTTATATGTGCATGAAAAACATATTATAAACATCATTCGGGTTCATGTTTAGGACTAAATTTTAGATTAATTATAACCACACAAGCAAAAGTTGGGTAGACTTAAAAACGTATTTATAGTATAAAACTATTTAGAACATACTTTGTGCACTATAGTGTTTTTATCAAACGACGAGTCAGCCATTTAAATGTTTTACCAAAAGACAATACAATTAAAACATAAGTACTGTGTGACGTGAGACACGTCTCTGCTGGTGTCAATATTTATATTGATCAGATAAGCGCATGTAATAAAGTAACAATAAAATTATACGTATTTAGGGATCGCTTTGCAAATAAACAAAAACGTCATAAAACTTGGTTATCTTATCTTATATAATGATGATCAAACGCGATAACGCTGTGTCACATTCAATAATAAAAAAATACATACATTTTCGTACTTAACGTTTTGACACATTCAAAAAGTTGTACCTCCAGAGTACACCTTAAGCATTCACTTAAATTCTTATTATAAAATTAAATTTAAATAAAAGACTGACTGAAAACGCACAATTTTGGTTAAAAAAAATTACACAACCACCAAATAAATTAAAAAAAGAAAAGAGCATAAATTGTTCCCTAGATTATATTCAAGTACTAGCTGACCCTGCGAACTCTGTTTTGCCTTAAAGGCAATAAATAGACAATTTTTTGAATTTGTTAGGAAATACAAAAAAAAAAAAACATTTCCTCCTCGGAAAAAAACTCTCGTATGGGAAATGGAAAAGGGCTATTTTTAAGTCTTTCACGGAAGTTTTTTCAATTTTTCTCACCTTTTAAACCATCCCTAGATCTCCTCGAACATTCCAAGACCAGGATAAATCCGTTCAGTCTCGAGTTTTAGCGAGACTAACGAACAGCAATTAATTTTATATATATAGATAATACTGTAACGACATCGAATAAGCCTGTATTAACTATGCCGACGGAGCGGAGCTTTTGAATACGGAACATTTTGCACATACATGAAATTGGTAAACTAACAAGCGTGTGCGAGGTAATAATATTTTAATATCAACATCGTAGCCGGTAGCCGACGAAGGAAATATTACTTCTTTTATACTATAAATAACACTCATTAATTTGAGTACTAAGTTTTTATTCGCTAATCCCAAAGTAGTTGGAGAGTTTAACCATAGTTTTTTTATACTGTTGACCCTGTTGTAATGAGATAAAAAAATAATCCTTTAATTTTATTTTACTATGCTTTTTTTTAAATAAAAATGCACATAATTCTCATTCGAACATGAGTTGATAGTAATTCTGTAATTACACTTAAATTATTAAGTCAT
Source organism: Papilio gigon (assembly GCA_027563995.1). NCBI lineage: Eukaryota > Metazoa > Arthropoda > Insecta > Lepidoptera > Papilionidae > Papilio > Papilio gigon. The sequence continues at coordinate 1,059,002 of JAODUI010000001.1, read as the reverse complement.
TCTGAGTTAGCGATAACGTTACAATGATCGATTGACCTAGGTCAGAATTTCAAGGTATATCAGGAGGAACGCGGACGTTTGGTAACATTTGGCTGAGCAAGTGACAGTTTACAAAGATGCCAAATGTCTGATCGTCGGTGTGTCAATATAATGATAAATTTACTGCCAAACGTAACAATTAATTTCTTGAATTAAACTTTGTAGGTACGAATAGCCTGTTAAATAAATACACTTCATATAACCAAAAAAATATTATTTCTCTTGATAATCGATACTTATACGAAGTAATACAGCATTCGTTATAAAACTTTGCTAACTGGGTTACATTCTTTTTGGTCAATTTATAAATTGTTGGTTGCTTTTTGTCGAAATAGTTTAGTAATGATGCCAGTTAAGTTATAACATCAAGTAAAAATCCAAATATTAAAAACGAAAATATTTGAAAAGCCCAGGCATTATATAGTGGTCATTTGTAGCGTAGGCGCTTCCGTAACATCCCACATGTATCAAAACTTAATTTTGTCTTAGTATTTTCAAAGGGAATAATGGAGACCACAATATAATTTTCTACAATTATGTCGACGGTGGAATTCTAATTGTTTTACTATTAACTTGGCAAAACCGAACACAAGATCGGAATGTTTACACCAAATTCATTAATAGCGTAGGAAATAGATACTCTTATTACTGCCATAAAACCGCTATCAGCAGTAAAACGACACCTGTCGTCTCTACTATGTACTACTGACTAGACCAGACGGCGCGGTCATGAATGTGGTGTGCGCAAATTACGCGATGTATTATTCACTTTGCTTTAAAAATTGCCGTCGTTTTACGCCCCGGTTATTCCCAGCATATACACATAATATGCATAGCATAGTAGTATACATCCTGTACCCACGTATGGGATGCAATTTGTTACGATTCTTTGCAAATGTAATAAATCTTACTAACGATAGTGCATTTAATATGTTTAACAAAAATAAACAGCGATCGAAATCAGGCAGACTTCCAGATCAGCACTGGCAGTTTCTCATCTTATAAACAAATAGAGATGATTTCGGAAACAGAACGTATAATCGAATGTTAGGATATACGAAATCATTTTATACATTTATCTGTCAATCTGTCGCTACGCTGATACCTTGCAGTTAAGAACCAATGCAACCGTTGCACATAAAAGTAATTGAATTGCAAATGCCAGAGTCCGTAGGCTCTAGCGTCAATGGCGCACAATCCACGCGTTTTGCGGACATTGCTGGCCTAGGCTAGACTTGGAATAATAAAGTTACCTTGTTTTATTTATATCGTCTAGACATGTGATTTATTGAGAAAAGATTTATAGAATAATAAAAAAAAACTAGAATTGTTCTATCGTTCGTCTGACACTAACATGTACATTCTCAAAATACTTTCTACATAACATGTCACTCTTATCATATCTTATCAATTAACTACTATAAACAAGAAAACAAAAAGAACCAATATGAGTTATCTTGACTTATATGTAATCTGAAATTTACAGTCTAAATACCTGCCGCTTTTTCAAATTCAAATTCTATTCAGTTTCTATCGAATTCCCGCTTCTAGCATGCAACACATCGCACAAAGAAAATTCGGACCTAACGAAGAAAAATGAATTAAGAATCATTAATGACTATTTAAAGAATTTCATTATTCATTAGAACGCACGTATAAAGGTGACAATGTAATTTGTTCATACCCTACTCTCCCCACCTTGTAACTCGCCCACCTGACATGAACACAACTGATGAGTGAAATCTTTTTCGGATTGACGAACTGATGATAAAAGTAAATAAAATCAAATTAGCTTTAGAGAATTGACAAGTGAGTTATGCCAATATTACTTGAGGTTATATTTTGCTTTAGGTTCTGTTTGAATCACTAGAATGTTCTTGAAACGTTGAAGGGATCGCTACACAAACAAACGTCACTGCTACTTTGACAACACAGTTGCACTTGCGTGGGTTTGGTATTAACAGTTACATATTACTGTTGTATTACAATTACTTTATAGACGCTTATTGTGTCCTTTTTGCTTGTTTTCTTTTTCTATCGAAATTAATTAAATAGAGTATTGTATTGTGTGGTAATGTGTTGCCTAGTAAACATTTTTACCAATTTCATATCAGAAACAATCTGATAAGATAACATGTTTGAAGTGAGATTATTTGATACATTTTAAACAAGCGTCTGCTTTTTGCTTGTCTTATGCTGTCATCCATGACAAATACGAAGATGGTTCTTGAAGAATCTTCTAGTGTCTAGATATAAATATAGTAAAATTAATTACAGAATGAAAGCAGCACAATTTCGTTATAATGACTTTTAGTTATAGAACCGTTTTAAAGACCAATCAACAATATTTACTAGCGTCTCGAATGTATGGCTTGATATAAAATTAAGCAGTGGTAACACTGGGCGTGCGTTGGGCACGTGACTACCGTGTAACAGAGGTGAGGTGAGAAAGCAAAGTGAGTTGCTATTTTTGGACTTGGCTCGCGGCCACCGCGCTCCGCGTTACCTATGTAAGACAATTAATGCCTTCTGGGATTTTTGTAAAATGGCCGGCGGTATTTTAGTGTTAATGTCAAATTTGGTGCCAAGACCGAGAATAGCGCTACAACGGGCCGTCGAGTGAGATAATTACGAAAATGTGACGAAACGACAACAACTCAATGAAATGGATTCATTAAAGTATTATCCTTTCTCTTCAAATCGATGGTTATATTTAGGAATCGGATCAACGCATTGGCACCTTTATAACTATTGCTTTGGCAGCTTGTGTGAGTTAAACTTATATATAGTACGTAGCCAAAACATTAATCTTTAGCAAGAGTTGTAAACAAATGTGTACTAATTATTAAAATGGTTTTTAATGCTGGCGGAACAATTGTTACCAAATTGCGTTATCGTTGACGATATTGTTGACATCGTTTTTACAATGTCAGCAAGAAATTTAAAAAGCAAGTAACGACTACAATACGTGAATGAGTGTGCACAATCTCGCAAACAACATCACCCAGTTACTTAACATGGTGCAATCAATATGATTTACAAGTTAATAGAAATAATCTGTCATTTGTAAATAATGCTGCTTACAATGACATGGATAGATTTATTACATAATAAGGATCGTATTAACCTTTTAACGGATAGAGTAATAAATATTATTATGCTTTTTATCAACTTTAACGAGAAATGCTAACTATCTTAGGACTATTGATGAATATAAAAAGACTTTAAATAATGTATCAAAAGCTTTAGACTATTTAACAGTTTGAAGACAATAATAAATAAACGTTTATTCGCCCTAAATAAAACGTCTAACCATAACAGATACAGAAGTCGAATTAAGCGGATTTGACGAGAGGGGTAATATCCTCTTTGCGTCCTCTTATGCAGGCATACCGTGCATATGTCTATGGGCATCGGTTAATTCGGTATTAGCGCATTCAGTTAATCGCTTGCTTTTTAATCATCTTATGCTATAAAAAAATAAACGACGTCCAAATTACATTACAAGACCGAAATCAAAACCGAGACAGTTATTAAACTAAAAATCTAAAGCGTGAATGAGAACCGGCTGCGTTGAAAGTGAATTCATCAAGAAGAGATTTAGCAAAGGCCCGGGGTTCAATTAAAGCCGCGCCGCGCCGCGCCGGCCTAATCGGATTGCTCTAATGGGATTACGGAATCCGAAGACGCGAAGCGCTCAGCGTCAAGCGGATTCCACTGAATATTTCATTTAATATCATAGCCTTCGTCTGAAATATTTACACAGGGTATATTTCAATTATAGAAAACCAGGTATTCTACGGATAAAATAAAAGAAACCGCAAACTTGTAAATGTAACACTAATTAAACTTCAATGTAACTCCAGCTTCAAATTCACAAATCCGTTTTGACATGGAACGATTGTATAGAACTCGAAGGTTGACAAATCGACCATGGGAACTATTCTGGATATGACAACAATTACAAATATGTCATGCGTTGTGGTTCATGCTAAAATGTGTTGGATGGCACATGGTCGCGAGGTCAAGGCGCCGCGGCCGTTGGCACAACATATGATATCTAGACAATGTGATTGAAAGACGGTAAAGAACGCGTGCCTAAATATAACAAGACGAATTAAAATTTTAGTTAGAACAATCGCCCAAGGAATCAAGTCATTTTAACAGAAACTTTATCTCGCGTTAACAGGTACAAAAACAAATACAATTCAAACAAGTAATGGTTTCCATGACATTTGTCTCAGTTAGAATCTCTGTGAATTGTTCAAAGATCTTTTCTCTAACATTTTAGTGAATTATAAAATTGAAACAACTCATATCTACTTTATCTCAAAAACAATTCAGCAAGATAATGTCTTCAGTTCAACGTCATCAAGTTCATTCACAGAGGTATCAAACATTACGGGAGCTGCATACATAAACACTACGTAAACATTGTCTTCGGAAGTGAGTACCGGAATGGTCGGAGCAGGAAGCGTGACATCAGCGTTGGAGGCGGATATTTTGAGATGTGCATACCTTCGCCTTCGCTTCTCAGAAAACCGGAATATTGGCGAGCGACCGGCGCGTGCCCAACTCTTTGACTCATCGCTAGAGTTCTCTGTGTGTTTGTCATCGAGCACTTGGATAAACAAAATCTTTAGCCCTTTATATCACCGTACAGTTCCGGTCGTTCAATTTATTCACATATTCAATGACTCTACAATGTACAAAGACTTTGTTGTTGTTATTTACAACTTAGTATTTATGCACAATTCGTTTCAACATTAAAATTATGATACTTTTACAATTTATGTGTATGTACATATGTACAGCGATCATGCGCACAAGCGAAGGTGATCGGGCGTCAGTTGACGGCGTGCCAAGCGCTGGCCGAAATAAAGTACATAATGCACTCGGCCGCGACCGGTGGAAACGCCTCGGGGCATTATTGGCAAATGCGAGATTTCATCGAACACTCGGCCGCGCTGCACCGACCCAAGGCACTTCTCACATAGCGCATTGTCTATAAGTCAATAAATCAACATATCCCGTACCATTTGCCAATGAAAATTATAGAAACATGTCTTCTCCAATATTAATTATTGAGACTAAAAGATTTAAACAAACAAAATGAACTACATTTGCAGCCGTGTGACTAAGACTTAAATTACACAAATAAAAAAAATGCTAAAGTTTAGATGGATGTTTGTTATCACATATCTCCAGCAAACTAAACGGATATCTCTATAATTTGACAAATATGAGGAACCCATTGTTACTGATCAGGTTTTTTAAATACCGTAGGGACGAACCCGATGGTTACAACTAGTATGAGATTTCAAGTTCTCAGGAACAAACAATTAAGTCTACTTCCTTAGCTTATATCTTGCCATGAGATGGTCCCGCGACTGTCTCAACACATCGCGACCTTAAACGGGTCGTTCGTTGAGTAATATGTAATTACACTATCTACAAATAATGTATCTAGTACACGCGACGCCTTAACGCGATCGAACGCCCAGTCAAAGGTATGTTATTGACTATTAAATCTTTTAAGAATAATATAATAAAACCTATTTTTTTAAAGACTAGTGACTCTTTACTCACTTAGTGACAACATAAATGTTCATCCTTTTGTTGGATTGATTACAGTTTTTTAATACTATTTTTTTACGTCATTGATTTTGTGCTCTTTTGTAAATACGGAGTGTCAAATGGGAAGTAATTAAATTAACGTAGGTTAAGATTAAGGTAATGACGCCTTGTCTGCGGAATGACGCATTCTAATACGCCAGCCGCTATCTGCGTCAGCCGAATTCTGACATTAAGATTAATAGGATATGTATTTTAAAATATTGATTAATTTCATAATCAAAAGCATTATTTAAATCACGTGTCTATTTTGAATGATTAAAGGTATTTACATATAATTTTTTTTTCACGCTACAATATTCCACTGTAATGAAATTTTTCATTGGCAATAAAAATTAAACCTCTAAATGATAATATGATACTAACTAGCCCTCGGCCAGTATGGCTGACTGTGTCCTAAGTCACCCCATATATAAGGTGAGCTCCGTGCCCTTCGGTGAGGGCGTGTAGATGATGAATTGCAAAACCACTTCATTAGTACATCGCGTCATTGTTAGTTATTAGTAAACATGATGCAACACGATGCAAGATGAGACATGTTAATTACAATTAAAACTCTATCATTATCTTAATTCTACCGCTTGAATGATACGCGCGGGAATATGACTCATATAAAATATCGATTCATTAATCCTTTAGAACTGGTAATTAGTTATTTATGATAAAAAAATATCGCTTTGTAAAATTTACTTTACTACAAAACAACTGATTAACGAGGTCTCTATCACAAATCGACTTTGCGCTATATGTTTAGTAAACTTTTGAAATCTCACAATATATTCTCAGTATGTTTGTTGCATAGCCTATTGTACAGGACGTTTTAAATTAAAGCAAATACTCGGGTAAAACAAAAGGTACACACTTCAAAGATTTAACAAGGATAAAACATTTTACGTAATCTGATTAATTAGATTTGAATTTTGTTATAAACAATACACGGAATTTGGTTACAAACGTATACAATTTTAATTTCCCGAGAGACGGCTTTTGTATACCATTGTTTGCAACACAAATTCGCTAACGTAATTTGTTTTTCGGTAAACCTGACAATACAATGGTACATTTATCGCTGGTGAGGGCAACGATCCTAAATTCTATTGTAATCCGAAATTTAATAGCATCTTTTTACATTTTGTTCCTGAAACTACCTTAATTGCATAAAAATCTACATACAAAACCAAATATTTTAGTTTTATCATACTTATCGTACAACATATTTAAAAAATGTAATAAATTTATTTTTTCGTATACCCGAGACGTTACTTTGGTTTATGTTGGTTTCCTCCACAAAGCCTCTTTAAATAAGAATAATATTACCTTTCAATGTTGACATATTGTGTTTATTTACTATCTTATGTTTACAATTTTCCCGCGAGTCCACACGTCCGTGATGGCGACAAAAACATAATCGGTTTGAAGCACGGTCAAGACAATGAGTTAACCTAATCACTTGCCATAATCGATAGGCACCAGCTGTGCAGTGTAGGCCAGCTACAAATTTAGTTTCTACCAAGCGAAATAACTTCAGATAATTTGTAACATGTAATCTTACCATGACACTTAAAAATTTAACAATACAAATTGTTTCGAGTTAGAGGTATTTAAAAGTAAACATGTCAATGTAATAGCAGACCTCAACATCTTTAAAATCTATATATTTAATACCGACATTTCGTCCATTTCATAATCGATAAGATTTTATTTCCAAATATTTTTTTGGAAATGCGTTAATTTCTTTGTATCTAAGATATGATAAGATCAAGAACATAAATAATGAATATTTATCTTTGTAATTCATATATCGAGATTCTAACAATATCATGTTGACAAAAAAGTGTGCAGTAAGCCTTAGCGGGTTGTTTATACTGCTCACTAATTGCGATGCCGTGCGCGGCGGCCGGCCGCGGACGCGCGTTGATGTCGAACACACGGCGCGCCCGCCTTATGTAATTGTAGAAACTCTGCGCACACTACTTCACGCTGTACATTCATTTTGACAGGACTATAATATTTTAATTATTTATTTAAATGCACAAAAATGACTACTATGCATGAAAGTTTTTTTTTAATGAATTGCCGATTGTATTTTCATAGTTTTCAATTATATTACAGATGGAGCTTCAGCGAGAAATATCGCAGTTACAGTAGCAGGGACAGAGATAACGAATTAGAGAAAAAAAAAAACATCTTTATAAAGTCGAAGCGAACATAGTGTTGAAGGTGAACAGTACAATCTCGCGTAACTATTACCAATGAAACAGAAACAATGATAAACGAAAATTTGTAAGATTAATATATTCATAGTTGAGAGGTGAGTGCTTAGTCACCCGCGACGACACTGTGCGCTATCTTATCTAAATCTTGTTTTCGCCGAGCGCCGCGCTCCACTGAATCAATATTGCCGACAAACAAAAGCACTAGGAAACATTTCGGGTGACCACGTGACGCGCCGACTTGCACGCTGTAATTTCATCTCGAGTCAGTCGTCACGTACGCGCTTACTAACTTGACAATGGAGACCGCACTTAACGAATCCGCAAGCGATATTCATCGCATCGCATACTGGCACTAAAGGCGATATTAGCGTGAACCGAACTTTATCTTACGAAATAGCTTTAGGCTACCTGAATGAATATTACGTCCTCGATTCGACGACCTTCGGACTCAGTATATGTTATCAGGGGGCGCGGTATCTCAGCAGAATTCTGGCGGCGACGAAAAAAGTAAATACACGCGACCTTGACGTATATGTTTCGCGAGATAAAATACGAACACATTAAAATAAAAGTAATTGTATAAGCGAGGAGGACTGACCTGCGTGACCATGTCCCAGTAGAAACCATCGAGCATAGACTTGCCATGCTGGTGCTGGCGGCAGAGCGCAGGCCAGAGCGCTGCGCGCACGGGGCTGTTGATGGGCCACGAGTTCTCGCGGATGACGAGCTTGAGGTCGCGCTTGCGGCCCTGCTGGAGGAGCGGTTGCACCTCCTCGTAGGTCTTGAGGGGCGCCTTCTTGCCTGCGAATAAAGGCGAGGGTAAGCACTGCGTCCAGACCGGCGCCGGCGTGTGGTCGCGCGCGAGCGATTCGTCGCTCGGGGCACGGAACGCGGCCGGCTCTATGTACATGGCGGCTCGATCGCGTCGCACATGCTTCCTGTGCGCGCGCGCCGGCGGCACTGCCAGCCGAGCGCCGCACAGCCGCCAGCCTCCGGCCGAGGTGCGCGCGATAGCGCCCCGGCACAACTGTACTTGTTTATCTGACCGTGCAACGCCGCCGTGGCCGAATGGGCCCCGAACGCGATCTTATCTTCACTTATACATAGCTGACAAAAATGCACTTAACCTATTAATGTTATTAAGTGTATTCTTAAATGACGAATTGTTTTAATGAAATTAAATTGGTACCATTTAACTAGTTTTAATTATGTCCTATGACAACTTACATTGACTATGATTGTTTGCATACGGAACAGATATCATATTTAAAGTATACAATTCAGCTTGAATACTAAAATATAGACAATGTGTCAGATTCCCAAGAATAGAAGTCCTTAATGTCCCTTTGATTTAATTTTGTTTCTTATATATCGTTCGTACCTAACAGATACGCTAAGAGAGAACTATTGAATATGAGGTCATGCAATATTTCTAATTGCGTCGCGTTACCTAATAGCTTAGTGTACTGACAAAAAAAATGGTGGGCTACATTGACAACGTAGTGTAAACACAGTGGCATATCAACATGCAGGAATACAAGAATAGTGGTGAAATAGCGGGAGCGCACGCGGCTCGCTGGACGCTCGCCAACGGTACAAGTGAGTAATTTCATGCAATCAAAGACTTACGTTTTATTTAAAAAATTACCAACACAATATACTTCATACTCGATTCTTAGCAAGAATGTCAACTGTCCTGTTGGATATAGCTCCCGGAAAATCAAACATTGCAAGAGTAGAAGCCATCTATAAAGATTCGTGCCAATGATTCAAAGTACCATTTTTACTCGGAATTATTTTGTTATTGAACTGACTTGGCCCTAGCACACTATTCCCTTGGCATCACGTAACATCATTATAGTAAAGTTCTTAGTGTTCATAAGAAGTTTGAGAATATAACAATCCTAACATAAAGGAGTGAGGTACTCTACTAAGATGTCAATACTTGAAATAAAGAATCGTAATTTTCTTAACATTCCTTGTATTCATGTAAATAAACGACGGGCCAAATATGTCCTGCAGCGGTTGAAGTGTTAAGCGATAGATAAGACGCGGTTATCTTGGCGCAGTCTCTGCGGGCGCACCGATTATCGCTACGAGTTAATTTCAAGCAGTTTAATGACGGAGTCACAACACGCACACCCGTCACAATTGAAATGACAAATATTTTCGTCAGCAACGCGAAAATTCTCAAGGTGTAGATAATAAAAGTTTAAATAAAATGTAAAAATCACTTCGTTGATACCTAATTAGAGTTTCTGTTAGCGATGATATATTATTACAAGTATAAAATACTGTGTATATATAATATATGTATATACAGAATTGTAAAAATCCAATTGAAATGTGAAATTAAACCGATCCTATTTAGATTTACTTCAAATAAACATGTTTGTATTATCAATTCTTAAACATTCTATAAACAGTGTCGGCCAGTACATTGTGCATTATGTTAGTAACAACGGATAATTAACAATTACTGAAAAGAATAAAAATAAAAGTAATTATGAAAAACAAATAACAAAGTAATTACTAAACTACACGAAGTAAATGAAAACTTTTTAATTTTGAATGTGTACACTAGTCATCATCAGCCTGCCCACTGCTGGACATAATCATCAATGCACTCAAAATGGTACTTCAATCTAAACATCTTGACAATTTTAATATGTGCAGTGGAGAAAAAAAGAAACATGAATTCAAATCGATTACGTTATTGGGCGCTATGTAGGTTATCTGCATAAAATTGTTCAGGTCGATAACACCGCCGCTTGCGTAACACGACACATTCTACTTCATTTCTTACACATTTTCCTCTTAACATTATCACTGTATGCACTTTTTTATGACAAAGACAATAAACGCGAATATAGCTTCGCATTAATATGACTTATTAGCAAAAAGAAAAGTGAAAACATGTTTTGTTCTTAGCTATTGAAAATATCAAAAATATGTAAATATTCATCATCCGTCTAAGATCCTCCACCGCTGATCGATTTCCACGATGACCGGTTCTGTGCAGCCTCTCCTATTCAATGTATATATTGGTAAAGTTCAATTGAAATGAGGAATTATAGCTAGATCTGAACACTGAAATTCATTGCAGTACTTACTTTAATAGATTCAGTGATAAGTTAAAAAAAAACATCACACTTGTGACAATGAAATGTGTTACTGAAGAGACTGTACGGGACAGTATATTTTTATACTCATACTTTGGAAGTGAAAACATATTAAAAAATATTATCTTAACATATGAAAAAACAATACTTTAGCTGTAATAACTAATACAATAACTGATTTATTAGTAACTGTGTTTAGCTCGTTATCAGTAACAAAACAATACTCAATTAGAGTAAAACTAAGCAATGTAAGGCCGTGACTTTCCGATAAAGAGGTTTCGTAGCGCATTTCATTTCATTCATCGGCGGCCACCTCACGCGAACTTTTTAAATAAATCATTTATAACGAGACAGAAGAATAGAAGGTAAATATAAAGTTTTTATTCGGAGACTAGAAACGTGTGAATAAAATAAGGGGCATTACAGACTTTAACTCTTACAAGTAATAAAGTGTTGCTATTAAAATGAATAAGTAATAAATAAAATAAATTTTATTGATCAAGAGACATATGAAAATAATACATTTATATAGAACTTAACATAACACAAAAACAAACATCCCTTGGCCAAAATGGAAGACAAAGCTGGTGCCGCTGAAGCCTGTAAGTAGGACCGTGCTGGTTTTTAGCCTCCCCGTAAAAACTGGGACATAGTTCTGATTTTTTTTTGCAATTGTAAAAATATGAATGCTTCACTTGTTTCTAAAAATCTAACTTGTTTATAATAACTAAGGCAATCGATTGTTGTTCCGTCACATAACTCCTAAATATTAGGTTCACGTCAGATCTAAACAAAGGCGCGACCGCCGCGCAAACTGTAATAAAACAGTATTGTTTACACTACGGGTGTTCACGGCAGCAGCTATAAAATGAATAGAGCGGATAAAATTAACATTTAATGGTAGACAGGAACACTTAAATTATCTATAATTTCTTACTCTACATTAATTACTGCGAGTAATGTTGGAATGGTTAATAGTCGTTTATCATGGGCTTAAAATACAATAATAAGTTTAATATATACAATATCTATTACTGTTTAATAACGCTGAAAATTATAAGCAGTAGGTGGTATACCTACTATGCCTTAAGGAATTTTATATCAAAATATTTAAAAAAAACATAATACCCAGATAACGTTACAAATTTAAACAAATGCTTTTAAAGTAGTTTTTTTTTTTAATTGTAAGACAATATTTTTTTATTAAATAGTTTACCATCATACATTAATTCATACCACGACTACTATGATATTTGAAAAAAAAAATCACAATATCCAAAGGTGTAACAAAGCGCGACAAACGCTGCCGCTTTCCCGCCAATCGAGACGCAACTGACATCTACCGAGATTGGTTGCAACGCGTTCGTAATTAAATCCGGCAACTAGTAACTCAACGCAATTCATTTCCCATCGCCATTGAAAGATGGCACCGCTGTGCGAAGCGTATCAACACAACATAAACTCGCACAATAATGCTAAACACGAAACTGAAACATAACATTTTACTAATAAACATATCGATTTGAACATGTTTTAGTGTATTTAAGGATATATGTTTTCTACTTATAATCAGAATAGCTGTTCCCGTGCGGCTTCCACGCATTAGATTCTGGCAAGTTTTTTTTTACCAAAATCTCACTCTCAAGTTTGTAGGAGTGATAATATAGCCTAAAACCTCTCATTAGGCTTGTTTCTACAAAAATAATTATTGAAAGGTCGTGGTTACTAAGATAATAGACAACAAAGTTAATAAAATTTACGCTTTCTATAGAGTACAAGGAGTCATTTTTTTTTCATTACTATGCTCATTTATAAACCCAGCTTTCCAGTATGATAATAATTTAATAAATAAACAAATGTCAAACAAACACATGTTGGCATTTGATAAACTTTTTTTTATGTTGGCAACACCGTATTCAACATAGTGACAGACATTCTGAAAGCATTTGTACGTTCAATGTCAAAGAATAAAACATTTATTTACATTTAACCTGTCTTTATTTTCAAATTAAACAGTTAAATTAACGTAACATATTCAGTTAAATTGAAATACGAATAGTAATCACTCTTAGTAATAATTTAATATTCAGATAGATATCAGTGACAAATCATATTAATTTTAAGAAGAAGTTGCCATTGAATTGTTGTCATACAAAACAATTGACTCACTCTTGGAACTAAAAAAACGTTCTACGAAGAAGCGAGAAAATTCTTTGAAAGATGTAGGAAAATCTGTCGGGAAACGTTTGCGAGTGCCAAGTCAAACGGCGTGTGCCCACTATGTTTCATTACTGAAAAATGAGGAACGAGATTACAACCCGAAATTATACGTCCCGTACATTTATTTTTAGACGATTCTGTGCCTTCGAAATAGTCGCCTGACTTACTACTGA
>JAODUI010000001.1:1019629-1042482 GCA_027563995.1 Papilio gigon | reverse complement strand
ATACGTCCCGTACATTTATTTTTAGACGATTCTGTGCCTTCGAAATAGTCGCCTGACTTACTACTGACTGACTAACTAACTCGTTAAGGGTAAGGATTTCCAATCGCGTAGTCGAAGATTCGAATCCCGGCGTTCAACTATATCTGAAGCGTCGGAATCGGTACGGACTACCGATCCAGCGGTCGTTCGATCAAATCCCACCATTCGACTATTGTCTGAACTATATCCAAGCACAAGCTATTACAAGTGTAGCTGGAATGTTTAGAAGAAATATTAGTAAAGTTACTAATGTTTTAATTTAAAAAAATAATAAACGTAAACTATCGTCGTAAGCTTTATCCTATCACATCAGCTTGGTTGGAATGGTACAAAAAATATTAGTAAATTAACAAAAATCAGCTAGTAATCAAGTTTAGTTTTTATTTGTGCAGGATATTAAACTGCGATTTAATACAGCAATTAATTTCCTAAAAAAAACATTAATTACTTTTCAGACACGGCTGTTATGTGTATCCTTAATTTATAAATATTGAGAAACACTGCGCATTGCGCAAAAATGTGTTTGCGAAATACAACATACAGTATGATGAAAATATGCATTTTATTTATAGTTGGATATCATAGTATAGTTGCCTTAACTAGGCTGGCTATAGTCATTGGTAGCACTTGTAACCTACATACTTTGTTTACTCATCGTGCGATTTCCTAATAGTTTCCCAGCTCAGCGTGTGTAAATAACTAATTGCAAATACTTGCCAACACTGTTTAAGTTTACTGTTTTTTTAAGTAAAATGTTTTTATAGCATGTTCAATATATTTAATATTATGTTATGGCATCAAGCAGAAGAAGCGATGGCTCGAATCATGTTGTCGAGAGTTCGAATCCCGCCATACTATTGTAAAACCATATACAGGCCAACCATATACAGAATGTCAGTAGAATATAAAAAGCTAATAATTTGCAAATGGGCTTTTACATCAATAGTAATACGCCGAGTTGATGGGTTATTTGTTACACACTCCCGCCATAAATATATCGTACCGATCCCAGAGTCAAATTTCAATGACAAACAGAATATCAAGAGTATCCTTTATCGCTGACAGCGCGTCTCGACGTGCGAGAATGTATCATGTGAATACTACAAACAGAATACCTAAAGTGATGGTCATTCAAATGACATTCCCTTTATCATTTTAACATGCAACGTTGGTATGTTAATTTTTTTTTTTATAAATATTACGAAATCAGTCTCAGTCATTCTTAAGTTATTTCATGCGCAACCCGCAATAGAAAAGCTTGTATCAAATTTATCTTTATATATATCGTTTTATAAAATTATTGCCTTCCAGCTATCACACGAACCTCTGGATAGTTATTTTTGTATCTTCCAATCTTATAAACTTACTAAATTATGTGCAGACGATACTGGGCGCGGTACATATAATCGATCACGCGGGTAAAAATATTCAATAACACGGTATAGTCGCAAAGTATCTCTTACGCAACATCTAGAAGCCATTAGACGTAGGAAGCATTATATTCATTGTCAATAAATAACATATTGCCCGCTCAAGTTAATAACGCTTTGTTCATTAATCTCCGTATTTTACAACTACAGATAAGCTTCATAACAAACACATCTTGTCTATTCCATCTCATATTAAATACTGATTTTAAAACTTCACATTGCCCTTTGCAATTCTATTTGAAACAAACCTGATCGGGGAATTACAATGTTTTATTTAAATGAATCATTGAATTCTATATACATAGAGTCACGATTGTTATAGCAATTCTTAATAACATCTACAAAATATGAATCGATCGTAGGATATGAACTATTTTGTTCTTTAAAGATATATATTAATGTAGAGAAAAAAGTTACGGGAAATTCTGACGTAATATTGACCGCAATCAAATGACCTAGGTAGAGTTTGCTTTCTTTTTATGAATGAAAATTTAAAAAGTCAGATATAAACGTGAAACAGATGTGAGCGATGTCGACGGATGCTGTAGTTGTTAATGACCCGCCCGTGGATATGGTTTGGCCAATTTAGCTCTTGATTTAATTACTTTGTGCGCACTTCTGTTACAGATGACATATGTCGGCGATCAGATGAAACATTCTGACGCCTTAATGTTTACTCAAATAATTTCTTTGCTTTTAAATGATACACTGAAATGCAAAGATTTTTTTGGTAAATAAAATTAAGATTTAACTGATTAATTTAAAACTAAATATATACGTAAATAAAAAAAATAATGATTGCGTAATAAAACATTGTCTTTAATACGTTAGAATAGTATACAGCACGCGTTCATTCATATACGGGTTCTAAAGGGTTCCAGACTGCGCACATTTCGCCAGGTGGTGCTGGTGTAGTTCCCCTCGCATTCAATCTATTGAAACCGGGAACGTACTGCGCAATTCTATTGATTATGTCATCACAAAATATGCCTAAATATCATGTAAGAAGGTATTTTTAATATGTCAAGGATCTTTTTAAAACACACACATGTCAAACACAACACATGTGTATGTGTGTACTTGTAATGACATTACATGGTCGTGTTGCAAACGCTTTCATCACCCCTTAAAATAAAGGTACTAATTTCTCATCAATAGGAAATAATCATTCATACATTAATAGCATTAGTTAAACATGAAATCTGTAGATAGGTGATAACATCTCGAGTAGGCACTTAGATTAGATTACTTTAAAACTATTCTGTCAGTTTACTTGCTGATTACATCGAGATAAGTAAATTTCCCTACCACACTACACCCTCATCAATTTAAATGTCAAAAATATAACGAGGTTATCGCTCGAGATTTTACCTACGGCTTGGCATAATTAATACGATGCTTCCGAAATTACTAAGCAAAAAAAAACAAAATTAACCTCAGTCTATTAAACAAAAATTATAGAGTTATTTAAATGTAATTAAACAAACAAGCGGTACATTTTGTGTTATATATTATAATAAATATATAACTGCCACAAACGCTACCTAAAAGCTGTATATAAGCTATTATCCAACAAAATTATTACCTATACATTGCTCATTGTTACAATAAATACAATTTCGATCCCGTGACCTTTTAACTCTTGAGTATTCTATTCCGCGTGTTCTAACCACTAAGTTATATTCGAACACAAACTATTAAAGCATATTGTTTACAACTTGTAAGTGTTAGTACTTAAGATACAGATGAGTACTTAGGCGAGATTTGCGCAGTGATAAGGTAACATTAGTGGAGATGAGGTGTTTGAATTGATAACGCACGATGACCCAAATAGAACGAGGATAACCACGTACACATATAGCAATATTGTTTATCTCTGAACCATTGTTTACAACACTGAATATAGAACTAAACATAAGAAGGAACTATATCTATTTTTTAATATTAGCAGATTTTTATTAATTAACTAATATTTCTTTTACCACTCCGACTGATCTCTAAGCTTGTGCTAGGATGTGGTTTACAATAGACGAATGACGGAATTCGAACTGTCTAAGTGATCCGAAATCTGCACCCTTAGCCATTAGACTATTGGCGGTTTATTTACCAAACTAAGTAAAAGTCAAAAAACTTTAACATGGAACCCAACTAAGCAATTATCAGAGTCTGAGAGAGCGCCGATAGGCTACTTATTAAGTTTTTTTTTAATTTCTGCACGGAACTCGCAGTCACGAGCTTGTATAAATTGAATACCACATGTAATGACAAGACTGAATGACAATTCTTATTTACATACATAAGGCAACAGCATCCATACGATGATAAAGTTCGGTTAAAATAAAACATTAAACATAAATCTAATTTTAGGTATCGGCAGTGATATGACGAACGGCGTCAACTCACATGACCTGCGCCGATTATTTTCGGACGCAAACTTACCTCTTAATGTTTACCAGGCAAGCACGTGGCAAATCTATGTCAGAAAATATTAACCATGTAAAAAGGATAGTTACTTATTAACGTCACTGGCCACTATGTCGACGGGAGACAATAAAGAAAAAAAAAACGAAGAAATTGCTATGACAACGGTGTTGTTGATATTATAAAAAAGCGTCAATTTATTTCGTATTGTAAATATTAATAGTTATTTTAATTAATATATTTACGCATTCCATTACTCTGTTTAGTTTTAATTTGACTTTCGTAATTTAAAATACAAAGTCTGTCATAAGCGAACACTAAATTTTCAACAACTTGGAAATTGCCGAAAATTTTACAAAGACTTTGCGTGTTTCGAATTGTTTACCGTACACAGCGACCGTTTAGCGCAAAGTAAGGCTTATATGCCCCGAGAATAAAAATTAGCGTGAATTAAAATTACATCTTTAAAATCATAGTTATTACAAAACCACTTACGGGTCTCTACGTATAGAAATCGCATAGATATCAAGGTTACACCAAGATAAACCATAGAGAACAAAGTAACACAAGGTACACGTCGCGTCGTGTGTGGCGAATTTGTTTACTCGCCACAAACAAGGGAAAGTTTATCACCTACTAACTAATGGACTACTTTCACGTAATTGCCCACAAATTCCGTACGAATTCAAATCAAAATTACCACACATTGTGTGCCGACATGTAATTAAGCGGCGAAAATGTTGCAACATATAGCCTTAATTGTACAGAAAGTACATTTTTTTTTATAAAAGAAGGGAGCAAACGAGCGGCGGGAACAAAGGTGATCACAATACCAGAGGAACCAAAAATGACATCCACTTATTATAATTCATACATTGACACAGATAATGTAGAGTTTTTTTGAAGACTTCAAACTTTGTTTTTGGTATTTGTGTAGGATTGTTCTTACCATTATAATCTCCAGTTTTCAGCGTTTGTTCCGTGTATGTAATCTACGCAACAACTGGATATATTTTGGCAGGACTTTAATGACGGATAGCTGTTGAATATTTGATAAACACAATACTTTATTCTGTCGCCGTCGCGAATAGCTAGTTATAATAATTAGCTGTATCACTTCAAATGGTTATTTTAAAATTTTTAATCAACAGCCTTGTGGGAACATGTATGTCACATTAATGTACACGATAAGGGCTTACGCACTCCAACGGCAGTCACGTGATCAACTCGGAGGTGACTAACACAGTTTACAATTTGCAATAACAATACTTTATATGTAATTTAAAAAAAAATGTTAAAGATAGAGTGATCCTATTTTATATCTGCAAATGGTCTGTCCTCGTCGGTATTTCCAAACTAATACGACTTAGGGTCCTTTAAGAAGCGAGCGTGCCAATTTCTTAAAGGCCGGCAACGCATGTGCGGCAAAAAACCCCTTTATACTCATCATCAACATCATTATATGTTCTGCTGAACGTACGTCTTCAACGATTGCCACGATGACCAGTCCTGTGCCGCCCTTACACTCTCGAATCCTTCGCCTTATTTAATTACACACAAATGTACAAATCGTTAACATTTTTATTAAAATGTACATAGCATATTATGTACATAATATATATTGTTAGTTCAATACAACACAGGTGTTATGTCTGTTCAGCGTTTGTTTATTTAAATAACAGGTTTATATAGCAGAATAACATCGTACTGAGTGCTAGATATTATATTATTACTAATATCTCCGGCAACAATACGAGGCCAGCAACATAGTTACCTTTATGCATAGCCTACATTCTATACCTTTGTGCTAAGAAATAACGTGGATATCCATTGAATTTAAACTGACGATTGAAATTATAAACACCTGGGAGAAGGGGAATTGCAACAATATATTTTGTACGAGGATATCGATAGTAAAAACCAGTCGTTATACTAATAAAGCCTAAATATTAAACAATTGAAGAGCCATTAGTATATTGGTTATGGGCACGGATTTCCGATCTTATGGTCAAGAGTTCGTAGCCCGCCCATTGTATTATTGTAATAAACACTATCCTAACACAAGCCTAGAGTTGAAAGAAGGTAGGAGTGGTACAAGAAATATTAGTGTTTTAACCAAAAACTCCAAATATTTTATTTAAAAAAAAAATAACGCAAGAAAAGAGGTCGGTTGTAAAACACCCTTTATTTCTTTCTCATTATACTACTCGGAAGACATCTATAATTGAAAAACATCAAGTAGGTCAACACACGTTTACCATCTTCGATCGGAAAAAAAATTAAAAATAAACAACATTGAAAAAGTTCAGAGAAGCATATTGGCTTATGGCCCAACGTTAATAGCTTCGATGAAAACAACAGATTTAATTTGTTGAATCATCTGATCTCGGTGGTGATAAATTGTGGAAAAACTCGTCGTAATGATTACCGAGGAACACTGGCGACGTGATAACATGCAAATATAGGAAATGTTAAAAATGCCGTTTCCTCTTACAAAAGTCAAGGCGAGGTAAGGGCGAGGGACGTATCAGAGCACAAGACCCTCTTAATATACGTTAGTCATCGAACATTTTAACGGTGGCTTAAAATATGCTTATTCACGCTTAATTAAAGCTTTTAGAACAAAAACTTAGCATTTTTTTTTCTAAATATTTTCTTCTCACCTTTGTTGTTCTTATAAACTTCAGATTACATTTTTTTTATCATAAAGTAAAAAATAATTTTAGCAAACTTTTTAATGCTAATAATTTTCAGTTTTATCTCGTTAAAAACACACCAGGTATAGTCACGGTCGTTCGCGGTGATGCTCTTTCAGAGGTATTGCCTTGTTCTTTGCAACGAGACAAACTTCGCCCCTTACAAACAACCGATTAGGTAGCAGGGAGTTGCGCAAACGAAGGGATTGTACTTTATCGTACAGGTAGAATTAAAAGCTACGTTCTTTTGGTTATTATTTCCGTGTCGCCTCGTCAACTGTAGCCTTTAAGTTACAACACCGCGAAGAACCCTGGCTGTATATAAAGTGCAGTGTATCAAATGCGGGTGAGCTATTGTTCGTGTGTTTGCCGATCATGTGTACACACGGCGACATATTTCAAAAACAATGCGCGCACACCGCTGTTTCTGGAAACTATTCAACCGCAAGAAAGAAAACGGTGTGTGCAGTACCCGATGTTAGCTACAACCAGCTATTGAACCAACCGACTAAAGAACTTGCTTCACAGTTCATTTATCCGTTTTCTTTTTCAAGTTTGAAACATATAAGAAATAACGAATTATATTCTTTAAAAAAAAATAACGTTTCCATTACGAAATTAAGGACAGTGTACATTGCCATAACACCAAAAACATATTGTTATTATGATTTTGAAGTACTTAAAAATGGATATCCGCAGTGGAAACTCACGTTTACGTGTGACATACTATGTTCCTTGCCTATTAGCAGCGGGGTAGCCGCAAATGCGTAAACCGATCACCTTAGATAAACACTTCCATCGCGGTATTCCTCGAAGGCGACCACGACAAATACATAGAAACGGCCCTATCCATTTGCTAGAGCGTTGGAATAGGTTAGTTACTCACAAGCAGACTGCGTAACACGTAACCGATATCAATAAATCTGGCATATTTTTAGCGACTCATTTTAAATTTGTTTATAAATAGAGAATTATTCGATACAATATCTCCCATCTCTCGGTCTGGAAACAGTTGAAATATCATAAACAAATGACAAGCGCTTTGCTGTCATCAAAAGTGTCTAGTACAGCATTATTAAAATGAAAATGTATTTCCATCCCTTTCATTCCTTCCAAAAAACTGAAAGAAATGACTACAATAAAAGCATTAGACGTCCAGAACTTGTACGAAGCTGGAAATTATAAACTAATGTCATTTTCGAAATGTGTAAATTCAATTTAATAACTCTAAGTATCGCAAGTAACTAACATTAATGTAAATTATCACGAAACACGCGAACAACTTTCGTCGGGGAAGGTATGTAAATCATGGGCATAAAAACTACGAGACGGCGCTGCGCCATTGTCATACGCAATCAGACGAAACTGATATATCTCTTAATTCATTTATACAACTATTCATTTCATTACATTCCCACACTTAACAGAATTTAAGGATTTTTTCTTATACTGCCAAAATCTATAATTTTTAATTAGGTTTCGTAAACATTGTTTTATTTTTGTATTTTCAAACAGTAACAGTTTCGAGTCAGTATTAAATTCCATTTGTAAGAAATTAATTAAAGTCCCACAAATATAAAATCCGGATGTGCCAATATACATACTATAGAAAAAATCAACAAAAAATTTTGGCGTACTAAATCTAGAAGCACTTTCCGATTTCGTGTAAATATACAAGACCTTGTACATTGCATTCAACAATAACAAAACATTAAATACTATTTATACAAAGCGATAATGTTATTTACTGTCGACACCCGCTAACCGGCACCTTCTGGTTAGTACCGACCTGTGACCGTTTGACCACGCCACAATCAACTCACTACCATATAGAACAGATTTGTTTAGCTTACCGTAAGATTCCACTGTCAGTAGTCAGTTAAAGTGAATGTTAGGGATGACAGTGTCTTTGAATATATGTTAATGTAATGTAAACCCACAGTGAAATGGACATAATATTAAATATTTTTTTTCATGCAGGAAAGTCAATTTTTTATAGCTCTAGAAATACACGCGGAAAAACTTGTATGAAGAAGTCGAGTATTTGCATGTTACTTTACTTGCATAGTTAACTTCATCTATATAAATTATGAATCATAACTCAAATTCTATGATTACACAAATCGTCTCATGTCTTGCACATTAACAAATACCCGTGAAAAGCATATCGTGACATTGTATTTTTTTTATTTAACTTGATAAAATTAATTAAAATTTGAATGAACTATTCAAGACTTTGCAAAATCCGGAATACCATAAACATTACCGCAAAATCCCAAAGACAATAGACGTAATAAATTTCTCTCTTTATTACGCCTACGCTTTATTCTGCCAAGATGGCGTTTTTGTTTCGACTACGTTCGCATTTCAATGCGTGCTACAGTAACAGATACTAGTCAAATTGTAGTGGAACTAAAAGCTGTCAACCAAACATTTATTAGGTAATGAATACCATATACCATGGTATTTACGATTTCATATTAGAAAAATAAAACAACCATTTTTTTATATTCACTTTAGTGTTTAAATTATGGCAAATATAGTTTATATCAGCATTCGGTATATCGCCATATAAAGCCGGTATAAGCATTCTTTCTTCTACATGAAATGTTAAAAGCAGTGTTATGGAAAGTCTATGTACGCATCACAGTTTCGAACCATGACTGTTTAGCAAGTTACAGGCACGGAACAAGCTCATCAAAAAATGCGCGTAAGCATGCCCGCGCATGCGTGTTTTACGCGTAAAAAATGGATGTTAGCCTACATGCATTTGCATGTACTTATGAAATTTGTAAATTACAATGTGTTCAGTGCATTATCTAAATTGCAAATAACTAAAAACTATCTCTGATGATAACTATTTTTTATTTTTAATAATTGCTACTTTTCATATTATTTAACATTAAGGATCAAGAAACAACAAAATAGATAAATGAGATTAAAATAAACTATGAAATATAGAAAATATACATTTTATATACCATTTGAAATTTATTTAAATTTTCTATAAATTTCAACGACAAGTCCAAGAACTTTTCCTGACACATAGTCTTTAAGCCTTTGTTCATAAGCTTTATAAATCCTATATTTAATGTCT
Organism: Papilio gigon; assembly: GCA_027563995.1. Classification (NCBI taxonomy): domain Eukaryota; kingdom Metazoa; phylum Arthropoda; class Insecta; order Lepidoptera; family Papilionidae; genus Papilio; species Papilio gigon. Next base: position 1,032,799 of record JAODUI010000001.1, on the reverse strand, counting down.
TAAGTAAACTAAAGATTATGACCTTGTTTAGATAAATAAAACAAGATGTGTATTGTAACATTGTGTAGTAGAACAAATGAAGCCATTTAAAAACTGCCGTAACAAGATTGTTATAATTATTTGTTCTGATAATTATTTAAGAGATAAGTGAACATTATGAATTTAGCTATCTCAGATTGTCTTGCAGTGATAAGATATTTATTACTTTTATCTGGTCATTTAGGTTTTGATCTTTATTATATTTGTCAAATTTATATTGTACAAACCTCTTGAGATTCACTCTGGATTTATGGACATTGCAAAACAAATAAGTATGTAATGAAAGTAAATATTTGCAATTTAATTTATAATATAAATCTGTAGTAAATTAGTGATGAGTCTTACCTGGTGGACTATCGGTCAGGATTGTAATACCGGTGGGGTCAACATGTGGGGGGAATGCCTCATATAGATCCGGCTCCTCTTCAAGCACGGCGGACAACATCGCGGAGGGCATTCCGGGTCAGACAACACTCACACACTCGCACTATGACTAGACACTACACAACACTGCACCGGACTCACTCAATGTTCTTAGCTCGCTCGGAACTCACACCAATGAGCATCCCTGAGCCATCATTAGACCATCACCCTTTTGTATGTCCCTCTTCGGTTGATCTAAGTCAAATCTTGCTGCACCATTTTTAAGTCTAAAACAGACAATGCTCATTTAGTCACTGAAGACTGAATTTTTAAATCGTTTTATACTAATATATTATCTAGAGATAACTTTTATCTATGTCATAATGAAAGGGCTGGATTTACACGCAGACTGAGGACGGCCAGGTGAATGGTTAATGGAATTGAATTTAAATGTTATCCCAATCAGCTGATTGCCGCCGCTGCCAGGAGGGGCTCGACAATATAAGTCTATTTTAAGAATACATGGCAGCTGATCGGGCACTCTTCAATGTCAGAAACGGGCGAGCGACGCCCGATTTCTGAATACGAAATACGATTTAAAATCTAGGGCGTGCACTCACCGAAATCCTGGCGATAAATGATGCGAAGCAGGATTTGCGACTCCGTATTTACCGCTTTGGTGTCCCTGCAGCAACTAAATCAAGTGGCTAGTTCCCGGCCCAACGTAATCTCGAATGGGATAATAGTTTCGAGTGGGAGCCGACGCTTCTGCTTTGTCACTTAACTCAGCCACTCGGCACATCACACAGACATATCGGATACTGACCATGCACACGGATGCATTGTGAGATCAATCACTGATATGCGGGATGGTTCCACAACCCTTGATTCGTCTAATCAGATTATTAATGTTTCCGGTGAAAGTCGCTTATAATTTGAGAAAGAATTATTTTTTATGTGTTGACAAAATTGGTATACTCTAGGTATATGGTTCAGTGGTAAAAAATTTACTGGGTGAAGGGAGCGGCACGTCTGCTTTATCCGCGATTTGCATGAACGTAAAACGATATAATACGGATAGTTATACACCAGTCACCAGTACACCGTCATTCGGTGTTCGGATTCGGATTAGGTTCGGAGAAGTTCGGAATTGCCCTTACTTCGTGTAGTTCTCAAAGAGTACGTAAATACAAAAAGTCCCATGTTTTTGTCTATGCTAAACGTGCCTTAATTCAATGTATAAAATAAATTTATACCCAGAAGAAATCGAAAGCATTATAAATAGATGATTTCAATATTTCATGATAGCTATTAAATAAACAAAACATGTAGAAGCAAATATTAGTAAATTATCTAGCGCGGTGACATAACGCTAATCACGTTAAGGTTTCGAAAAATAATTGCACTCCTTAACCTGTGACCAAATTTTTAAACCGTTCTAGACTTTGCAAAAAATAACAAACAAGTACAAGTTCACGATCACAAGAAAGTTAAATAAGATTTTTACTCGACTTTAGAGTTATTTATAAACTATTATAAAAACAAAGATTTAAAATCAAGATAATTTTTTGTAAAAGAATGAATTAATTATTTTTCTTGATTGTATGTGCATGTTTTGCAAATATTGTAGTTCCCGAGTGAGAAAAGTCTTCTCTATGGTAATTAATGACATTAGGTAAGTATGACTTAACTTAATCTTTGTTTGATGATAAATGTCATGAAATGTCATTTTGCGATTTCATTTTCGGACAATCGCAATCGTCCAATTTCGTCAGTTTTCAGTTTTGATTGTGAAAAAGTTTGTTTATTGTCTTTGCAGTTTACTATGAATTATTTTCAATAGAACTAATACGTAATAATGTCAACTACGAAAACAGATTGTTTACAAGGTAACATTTATGCTAAGCGTTATATATCAAATCATTTGAGCTATGTAAAATATTCATGAATTATTAATTTGCAGATACTGTGACAGTGTTAATAAATGCTATAGGGGATAGTGAAAATTCTGTCAATAATGTTGTAATTAAGTCCCTAACGAAAATAGCAAACGCATATCCAAATGAAGTGATAGATATATTCAGTGAATTTTATAAGAATAGCGCCAAAGTCAACAATACACAGCTGAGTAACGTAGTTAAGTAAGTATTCAAAGATTACAATGGCAGAAATGAATCCTATAAGGATTTTTTAATGTTTTATTTCTCTCTTCAGTTGCTCTCTCATATTACTATCCATACTACATTTTTGCAACAAATTTAATTTTAAATAGTCATTCATTTGCCTATTAGGAAATGCTTTGTAGTCATACGCTACATAATTTTTTACGTCACATTTCACCACTTTAGCTTATGGCCTTGATTAACTAATTAAGCTATAGATGTTTAATAGTAAGTTAAGATCAAATAATTTTTAATTATCTTGATTTACTCAATGATAAAACTAAAACTGGTTGGTGCCTATATTTAATTTTTATTTTATTTTACTAAATTATAGTACAGCAGATGAACAAAGATTCATGTAAGTTATTACATATTTATTACAGTATATGCACAAAAAAAAATTGTATGCAATTTCTTATTCTAGAATTATCTTTTTGTAATAAAAGACAATGAATATTTATTATAATATTATGTCTACATCTGAACTTCTTGCAAACTTAATTGTCCCACATGGTGGTGGGGCAGCCCTGTCAAACATCTTTATATTTATTTTATAAATATCTGTTCTTTCTCCATACTAGTTGATACTTTTTTTTTCTCTGTAATGATGTAAAGTTCATATAGCATCAACATTAATTGAAAATCTAATGAGTTACCTGTCCATTCTTATACTAGTTAATTAATAACCACGTCCATCATTTCATTAGACCAACATTTAACTTTGATACATAAATAATATTTTATTGAAATAAACACATTATGGTATAATTTAATTACAATGTATAATGAATTATGATTTTAAAGTACAAACAAAAAGTAAACATTTTTTATTTTATTACCAGGGTTTTAGAGCAAACATGTGTCAACCAAGTGAAGAAACTCAATTCAAAAACAGCAACGGACTTAGTGAATGCAATGCTTCGGGCAATGACAGAGAATATGGCATACGAACCTGTCATACAGATGGGAGCCTCGTCTGTACTGGTTGCTGTCAGCCACGAGTACTTGGATATGGTAATCATTTAGTTCTAACTAGCTATTATTGACTTTGTATGCATAAAATGTAAAAAAAAAACATTAGTTACCACTAAGTACTAAATTACATCCAGATCTGTTAAGCCATTATAATAATCCGTCGGTCTTAGATTGACGCTTTATTGCCAACTTATAATACTTGAATATTTTTTCTGCCTACCTTTCTGGCCATCAAATTATTCTATGCCAAATATGTATATGTATGATATAAAAGATTAGTAATGGATTAGTTAAAATTTCTTACAAGACATTTCTGTTTATTAGTGATTTTCTATCTAAAAACTCGTAATTAATTATTTATTTTTTTAAACTATAATTATTCTATTCAAATATGTTCATTTTACTTAATTACCTATGGTATAGGACATAATTTTTATTATCACTAAAGTCAAACGGTAAAACATAATCTACATTCTATTTTTAAACATTACAAGCAGGGTCACTAGGATACATATATAAAGGTTAAGATATATGTTTTCATTCCAAGCTCTGGAACAGACTGAATGATTCATGCTCTAATGTAAATATATTGCCTTTGTCCGCCATGTGCATGATTCGCATTATCTCCGCAGATATCAGAGCTCGCAAAATTTACGACATGTGTTTGGAGATTGTGTTACCTTCAATAAAATAATGAATTATTATTCATGTTTGACTGTGTCAATATATTTTTTTTTAAAAACACATTTATTTTGAATCTGGTAGTGTGATATATTTAAAATTCATATAAAATGCCATTATTTTTTTTTTCCAAATATCATCATTTTGTTAAATTACCAATATTTCTTGGACCATTCCAAATTATTACAATAGTCCAATGGTGGGGTTCGAACCCTCGACCGCGTGGACGGTAATCGTGACCCTTAACCTTTAGGCACATCTATGGATCTGTGTACTAACTTCAATAGTGTTATGTGACACTAACAGTTTATATATTTATAGCCATCCACATACAATCAAGTTATCTCTGAAGTCAATACAAAGTATAAAATCTCACACAAACAAGAAAGCAATAATACATTGCTTGTAATGTAAATAACAATATGACGGTGATAAATTGTTTACACAAATGTGTTAATAGTCTATAATCATATAAATGCAAGTAATATTATTTCACGTCTATGCGGAATAATTGTACGTCCAAAATAGGATTACTTACTATTCTCAGTCCGTAAATAGCGTTTATAGCTTAGACCAATGGATAGAACCATCTTACATGTGCAGGTACTTAGGCTGCTCATCAATCAACTATCGCCGGCATCAGTGCCGCATTATGCCATCGTACACACGCTGGGCACGCTCGCCGCTGTCAACACGCACGACGTCGTGCCCCATATTAAGGAGATTCTGAGCAAAATGCTACCCCTGCTCACACTAGTCAAGCAAGACGGCGTTAAACAAGCCTTCGCTTACGGTACGTACATGAAAACATTGGAAAGGAAAGGTCTCCATTGAAAAACCACCTGATTTTAGGCAGCTATGAGTTACCAATATTTATTAGAACCTTTCTTACAGCATTCGGCCACTTCGCCGTGGCCGTCGCCGAACAGATTGGTGACAATGTCGAGAACGACAATATTACATCCATTAAAGAAAATTTTGTGACGGAATTCTCCATAATATTCGACGTACTATACAACCAGTGGCTCGCATCTCATGAACCTAAAGTATCTGAATCGATATTAGAAGCCCTCGGCCCAATAACGAGGCTGATATCTGAAAGACAGTTCAACGAAACTGTAAACAAGTTTGTCCTTTCATTGCTGTCATTGTACCGAAAACCGGCGTTGAACTTCTATTATATTAGTCAATGTATCTCATATCTGCTATCACCGTCGGCTTTGAACCCTAAATTGACACTGAACGACAACGTAATAACTGCTATTAATCACGCCATGTTCAACTTGGTCCTTGTCGAGCCGGATTACGATCAGCCACACACTGTTAAAAATCATTTCGAAGTTTTAAGATGTTTCGATCACATGGCCGGACAGTTTCCCGACCAGACCATAGAAGGTCTCCTGCATCAGTGTAAAAATAACCAGGAGAAAGATAGAATGAAGGCTGTGATAATATTGACACACTTGACTACTTCGTCGCAAGTTTTTATCGATAAATATGCTAGTAAATTCATCGCCATTCTGAAAGTTATGATCACTATGGAACAGAATGTCAAGATGAAGAAATTGCTCATTAAAGCAATTGTAGGTCTGGTGTACAGAAATTGTATAACGACACCGGAAGATTTCTCCATGATTGAGTTTATCATCAAGCACTGCGGCTACGAGGGACCCGCCAACATCCCTAAACAGGATATTATAGATTTGCACGACACTTGCAAGAGCTCCTTAATACTGATGTGCAATACGGTGACCAGTATCAGAACACAATTGCGTCATCTATTACTTACTGCGTTAACTGTTGAAGAGTTCACTAGTTCAATGGCTACAGTGAGTCATTGTTTAACTTCGCTTCTTCAAAACAATTCCGATGTAATCGTAGACGAACCTACGGACAAAGCTCTCGAAGTCAAAATATGTGCCGATTTAGTTTTTGTTAGATGCATAACACACATCGTCGATCCGAACGAGGAAGAAAAAAATAAGAGCTTATTGATATTCTTGGAGGAATATTCTGGCGATGTTCATAAGAATTTGAAGAATTCTTGGACGGTCGAAATTCAGAGATTATTAAAGTTCGTCGATAAGAATGAGTCGAGAGACCAGTGGCACGGGATGTTGTTGGACATGCTGATATGTGCCATCGAGCAGGTGAACAGCAATAAATGGGTGGAGACGATAGCCACGATGCTCTCGCAACAGGTTGTAAGCAAGAAACAGGCCCCAATGATGAAAGGCGTATCCTTACAGTACTTGGCCATTCTATCTTGCCACATGTCCAATGCTGCGGCCGTTGAGAAAGTCTTGAAACTAATACTCTTCTCTTTAAAATCGATACCTATGGAGAGTTGCGATTACGTCAGCAAGGCAATCGGTATAGCGTCCAGGCAGCACGGGGAAGACGTCATGAATGAGCTAGATGCGATCTATAAAGAGAACGAGGCCAAGAGGGGCAGTAAAATATTTAACTTCCTTTCGCCGAAAAGTTCAAAAAGCGAAACGGAGATTAGTGTAGTGAAATTTGCTTCTATTTCTTGCTACGGAAGCGTGGCCAACGAGTGCCTGGACGTTCATGTTCTGGCGCGTCTCGGAGAGAATGTAACAGCTATTCTGCATGAAACACTAAAGTCTAATCCGCCGTTTGATTTGTGCAAAGCGAGCGTGACAACTCTTTATGAAATAAGCAAAGCGCTGCAACCCGCGTCGCATCACAACATCACATTGCGGAATCGCTGGCAATTGTTGAACGCTGTCCTATCGCAAATCTACAACTCAAACATCGACGGTCGCAACGTGGAACTGTACCCAATAATAGTGAAGGCCTCGAAAGCCCTTACGAAACTGCAGAAAGGAATATTACCTGAGGAGAGAAATAAGATATTGAGAGTTTTATTCAGTAGCATCTTCGAGGAGTTGTCGTCATTTAAGCACAAATACGAAATAGGGGTGAATGGGGATAAAAACGACTCGTTGGCTAAAACTTTGAATGATTCATTGACACTACTGCATCAACTGATTAGAGAGTTGATAATACAATCTACGTGTTTGAGCACGATAGATGATCTGGTCGGACTTTTGATGGAGTGGATACGTAGCGATAACGATGAGATCAGGTCGGCGGCCATGCTGATCCTTCAAGTCGTTTTCGATTCCTACATTAAAAATGTGAAGCTGAATTTCGAAACTCCGAGTAAATTCGGACAGATGGGCTATCTGCTGGGGCTACTGGTGCCGGGCGTCGCCGATACCAACTTCCAAGTGAGACTGACCACAGTGGATTGCATCAAATTGATTATTCAGACTCAACATTTGTACGAGGGTCACATTATCGAAGCGGACGATGAGTGTATGGCGAGTCTCGCTCACTTGCAGAACAACATACTAACAAATGACCTGAACATGATAAGCGACTACTGCACGGCGCTGAGCGATACTATGTCATCGAAGATTCCCCATCATCACTCGATGCAATTCATTGAAAGTTTATTAGAAGGCTACGACAGCCAGGAGTACAGGAGTGTAGGAATCAGTGCGGTGCTTAACGCTCTCTTCGTGAAGAATGGTCAGGATCTGTACCAGAACATCGAGAGGATAGTGGAGGTGATGCTGACTACAATGGACGAAGTAAGCGAAGAAGCCATGGCCCGGCTGCTAGCGCCGCTGACTTCGCTCGCGAGGCACCACTCCAACGCGGTTACAGCTGTCCTTCTGACACAGAAACTGCCCTTGAAACCGTAAGTTTTTCTTTAACCAAAATAATTATCATCAAAATCGTACATTTGGTATAGCTTATTGTTTTTCTTCTAGATCAGTGATGTCATGTTGGCGATGCCTGGCGAGCGATGAGAGTCTGTCAGAAGCTATCATAGACAACTTCCTCCGGCTGATGACGTCTATCGAACTCTACGAGGATCCGTACCACATCACTGAAACTCACATCGCCGCGCTGCAGCCGCTCACTGTGAGTGGTACTCTGCTCACTCAAAAATATTACAAAAAAGGAATATTGTAACGGGCAGCAATGTAGAGTCATGACTTAAAAATTTGAGAGTAACATCGCATCATATTATCGATTGTTTTTTTTTGTATTTACAGTTAATAAGCGCGCTGGGTGAAATGTTACAAGTACCCACAATAAAGCCGCTCTGTATCGCGAAGTTCCCGGAGCTGTTCACCGTGCTGTACACGACGCTGGCGTGCTACCTGGAGGCGGAGGCGCCGGCGTACACCGTGCCCGCCACCAGGGGGCAGGAGCGCTTCGGCTTCGTGCCCAACAGGGACGCCATCAAACTCTCCCCCGCCAAGATCACTGTTAACACCTTCAATGCATTCCTAGATCAAGCCGATTGTCAAAAGGTTGGTGTTGGTGACATGTTTTGGATGTTCTAAAATCTCTTTCGACTCATTTTTGTTTCTTCTGCTAGTAATCTCTTACTATCGCACTCAGAGCCGCTCTTCACTAAAGAAATCCTATAGTATATTAATTCTACGCCATCCGACTGTTCAAGTAATTATTACATGAACGCATATAATAAATAGTAACCTTGTCTAGGTGAGAGAGGCGTGCTCGTTGTGTTTGTCCGTGGAGCACGGCGATAGCACGCTGGGCGAGCTGGCGGCGCTGCTAGCGGGCGCGCTGGGCGGAGCACGACTAACGGGCTGCGCGGCGCGGCTTGCGCGGTGCGCGCGCGCACCTCTGCCCCCCCAGCGCTGTGCTGCCGCTGCACTGCTCGCCAATCTCCTAGATCACCGGTCAGTAGACACAAGCAGTGACACCAAGTCTTATATTATAGGGAAATTTTTTGATCATCGATTAATATTAGATTAATTACAAACTCCTTTACTTTTCTCTTTGCGATCTTTAAAAAAGTAGTCTATTAAATCAGTCAGTTTCGATGTTCTTTCTTGTTCGTTCTTTCTTAATAAAAAAAACCTTATTATATTTCAGCTGCAACGATAACCCAGTGTTGGCGGAAACGATCCTGGCGACGTTGAGCACGGGATGGAAGGACGAGCACCCGCGCGTGCGCGCTGCCAGCCTGCGCGGCGCCGCAAACGTGGCGCGCCTGCCGCCCGCGCTGCGCCCTGCTGCGCTGCCCAACGCGCTCAGCGCGCTCAGTCAGGGCATCGATGCTCAAAAAACACAGTGGGTTATTGCAATCTTTTATCTGTAATTACATTTTTTCAATTTAGGTCCTTCGAGTCGGATATATCTCATTTTTTTTCAGATCTCCGATAGAGAACGTGCCCCTCGCTGCCATCCAAGGTCTGAGCCGCCTGCTGATAGAACTTGACACCTTAGACAGGGAGTTCGATCGCGAGCTGCTCTCGATCTCACAGAAAATACGTCCGTTCATGAACACGGACTGCTCGCTACTGCGCGAGGCGTCTATCAGGTTGTTCGGGATGGTCGCCAGCAGAGTGAAGTCGGAGGCGCTCGTCGACCAAGCCGTCAGCTCGCTGCCCTGCTTCTTGCTGCACCTGTGTGACACCAATCCTGCAGTTGTTAGGGTAAGTTTGATATAATTATCATTTTTTTATTTTGATCAAATTGTCATTGATAAAATTATATAAATATAAATGTGCATAATTAATTTTGTTATTGAAAGAATATAGCAATTAAATATAACAGCCATTGATTTATTGAGAAACAGAACGTGAGCTAATCGACTTTCAATTTAAATAAATAGAGATATCAAACTACGGTTGCGAAGTTAATGTGATAAGACAACTGAAATATTTCTGTAACGTGTTGTATCTACTCACAGTTTCAAGTATTCAGTGCCGTTGTTAAAAATATTCATTTTAGAAATATCTTTGTATCATTAGCTTTTATTCGAAGACAATTTATAATATTTATTAAAAGTATGTGAAGTAATTTTTTAATTTGTAATAAAAAAAAGTCCAGACGAATTTAACTCAAGATTTTTTCCTCTTCACAATAACATATTCAAAGACCAAAAAACATGTGACATTCCAGGCGAGCAAATTCACGTTACGCGAAGTGTTCAGATCGTTCAAAGTGAAGAAGTCGAACGACTTCGTGCAGACGCACCTCGTGGACGAAGGTCGGCTGTACCTGGAGGAGTTCCTGACCGCGCTGCTGCGGCAGCTGGCGGACGAGATGCCGGGCTGCGTGCCCGGCTGCCTGCAGGCCGCCGTCAACTACCTTCACCGCACCAGTGATGAGATGAAGCCACATCCACCGCTGCTGCTAGGTCAGTTATACCAGCTAACGCCCGCGGCTCCGTCCGCGCGAAATTAAAAACAGGCTTTGCGCTATGCCATTCTGTAATCGCTAAAAATTTTATAGTTAAGAGTACTTTCCGATCATGTGGTCGAGAGTTCGAATCCCGCCGTTCGTCTATTGTCGTAAACTATGTCCTAGTACAAGCCTAGAGCTTAGTTACAATGATACAAGGCATATTAGTTAATTAAAGAAAACCTAATATTTCAATCAAAGAAAAGATCTGTTATTTTTTCAAAATCCGCCATATTCCGTTCAGCTGTTCTGGAGTTATATGGTAACAAGTAATCCCTCTATCCATCCAAACTTAGATTATTAAGATGGCGTTAAATATTGTGATATTTTAATTCCGAAGGTCTTTTGTACGCTGAACTCTACCGTATAAAAGAGAAGACATCAGAAGACACGGACTTGGACCCGGATGTCACCAATAGCGCCAGGACACGTCTGCTGCAGCTGATCAAGGACCCCAACCCTGCGGTCAGACAGCACGCTGCGTTCGCCCTGGCCAACATCTGCCTGGTCTGCGCACACCGCGGATGACCAGCGCACGCTCTTGTCAACGTGGCACTCAATCAGAGGTATCTGAAAACCAATAAAGATTTCGATGTAAAAAGATGGGTGCAAAAACATAACTGCTAATGTTTTTTTCCGAAATATGTTAAAATCGCCAATAGCCTAATGGTTAATGGTATACACGGTCGAGTGTTCGAATCTAACCATTCGACTATTGCAAACAATACCAACAAGTGCTTAGTCGTATTGGTACAAGGAACATTAGTTAATTCGCAAAAATGTCTAAAAATATTGCGTACTTAAGAAATTTTGTGAAGTTACATTTTGAAATGTTATTAAAGTTGAGACGTGTTTTGAAATAACACGTCGCTTGTTATCGTAGTGTGCAGTGAGACTGAAAAAATGAAAAAAATCGAATGAAAATACTATAGTAAGTTTAGTAAGTTGATATGAAATTGTTAACCCTAGAGTTGAATTCAATGGAAATGAGAAATTATACTTGACATATTGCTGACGGTGTCAGGGATGATATGAACATGTCTGTTAATAAATCTGTACTACAGCGACATAAATAAAAAAATGTTTAGTATAAAATTTCTCATTTCCATTGAATACGATGTTCGTTATTTTTAATTGTTGTTAAATATTATAAGCTTGTTTATATATTAAATGATGAAACCAGTAGAGTATGTCGCGAGATGTTTGTTTTCCAATCAAAGTTACCATGGATTCGAACTATATTAAAGCTTCGACGAACTTCGGTCGCGCAGTTGTTAAGCTCTTGTTTACATTGTCCAGGTTCGATACCCGCCCTGTAACATTTTTGATTTTCGAATTTCATATGTACATTCTTACGGTAAGGCCTCTGTCCAACAGTGGACAGACAAGGGCTGATGATGATGATGATTTTTACGGTGAAGGAAAACATTGTGATGTCTACAGTCTGAAGATATTTAGAGATATGAGTGAAGACAACCCGCACTGGACCGGGTTGTCTATGGCCTAGTCACCGCTAATAATAGGGTAGGCAGCGAGCCCCGCAGTGGGGCGGGAGCGGATGGTGATCGCTTGCTTCGTCCTCTTTGATATAGCGGAGAAAATAACAATGTCAATGCATTGGAAATCGACACCAGAAACTCTAAAATCAATTAAAATATTGTGGTTTTTCACGAATGTTTCTCTTCGTCGTGAAACTCGACACGCGTGAAATTTAGTAGGTTTTGTTAAATAAAAAAAAATCTCGAAATTATTCCATATAGTGTATTTATTTAATATAAAAAATATTGTTATTGTGTCATCCGATAATTTTTCATTGAATATATGTGATATTTGGATTTAAGTTTGATTTAATGACCGTTTTTAATAATTTTGTGTTTTTTTTATTGTTTCTATTGCGCTGGTTTATAATCATGAGAAGCCTTATGTAGTTAAGTACTGACATTAAATCTGTATAAATATAACGTATGTTGCTAAGCTTACAAAATAAACAATTTGAATCTTGAAAGATTTTATTTAAAGTAGACCTTTTTTCATTCATAACATTTTTTATTTCCTAGACCTAGATTATTTTATTATAATAATTTAAATTATAACTAGAAGAATATTACATTATTAATAATTTTATTGAGAATTAAGATTGATTTATTCATAAACAAAACCGTTACCAAGGGAGGTTGTAATGTTTTTTGTTTTTTCTATGGTCATCAACACAACTACTAATTTCTCGTTGACTGTCAAACGAAAGTAAATGAATCAATAAATAATTTATTTCTTGTCTCGCTTCGGCTTCGTGTAGAGCCAGAAGACCTTGGTGGCGTCGCAGTGGTCCCTGATCTGGCGGCGGTCCCACGACATCGACGCCATGCGCCACTCCGGCGACACCGGCGGCTCCTTGTACTTCGCTATCGTTAACTAAAAAAAAAAAAAAAAAGATTTATGGATAACTACAGTCTGCGTCTCCGTCTGTGATGACTTTTGTATTGTCATGGTATATCGTGATAAATTAGCATCAGGCACTGCATATAAGGCATTGGAGAAGCCCAAAGTCCAGTTCTAACTTAACTATCTGTTAAAACAATTACCGGAGAAGTCGGCGAATACTGTCCGAGCAGCGGCGCCACGACGTCCGACACGTCGGTGACAGCTTCGAAATCTGTCGTCATTCGGGTCGTGTACGAACTGTTCATTA
>JAODUI010000001.1:999206-1019529 GCA_027563995.1 Papilio gigon | reverse complement strand
CTTTATCAGCCGGATCTGAATTCGCTATCTTGCGCATTCATCATCATCATCAACAACCCTTGTCTGCCCACTGTTGGACATAGGCCTTTCCCAATGTCTTCCACAGTATGCGATCCTCCGCCTTCCGCATCCAACGACTTCCTGCCGTCTTCACTAAATAGTCGGTCCACCTGGAGAGAGGACGACCCACACTCATGGTCCCCAACCGTGGCCTCCACTTCAACCTTACGCATATTATTTTTCAAACAAACCGCAACTTCGGACTTACTGTACCTTAATACCCATGTATGTTCAATCTCATCACATTTTCATATTTAATTCTTGTCAATTACATTTTCAGGTATTAACCTTGCTGTCGTTTCCGATCCTCATATTTATGCTGGTGGAGTCGAGGACGACGGGTGAGATCACTGTGACCACACTGACGTTGGAGCCCAACTATCATCTGCCGATCACAGTAGCTCTGAATGCAGTCGACGTACTCTTAACTATTATACTGTTGGTGGGAGTACATAAGGTAATTCTGTCAATCATCATCATCATCATTATCATCATTACAAGCCTAATGTAGTCCACTACTAAACGTAGGTCTCCAATTAACGGATATCTATTAATGTCAGTATTGAAAACCAGCTAATAGAGATGTATGGAAGAGTACTCTGCCGACAGTACAATGAGAGGAGGACAGGTTGATGATGGTAATCATCATCAGTGCAAGGACTTCCACTCCTGAGAAGTATACGAATCGAATCACAATTACAATGTAATCGGACAAAAATGACTCAGGAAATTCAAGAGTTCTGAAGAACAAAGAGAAATTGATAAGCTTATGTTCAGATTTTTTTTTCAATAGCGAAAATATAACACGGAATGTGGTTTCAAGTAAAGCCAAAGGCAACGTTTTTATCTGTTGAATTGTAATTTCATTTTATGCCTTTATTTTTCAGAAAAGAAGAGATCTGCTAAAGTGTTATTTCTTCGCGGGGCTGGTGTATGTTTTGTTGACTGTCGTGTTGGACGTCGCGTTCTTCAATTTTGATGATTATGTACAAAATATCAGCTACGTCTGCGTCACATGTTAGTATTATGAAAACTTGATTTTTAAAATACTGACACTCTTCCAAATCGAATTGCGCTTCTATTCGTTGTCACGAGAATCAAAAAAACAAAATGCACTCAATGTTTCACATATCTTTTATAGTTAACATTTTAATTGTCAGTTAAACTATACAGTTCTCAGTCTTGTCTAAACATGTACAGTTCTAGCTGTACTGATCGATTGATTGAAAGGTGTGGTTAATAAAAACGGAAGAGACAATTGGCTTGTTTGCTATGAAGCTAGCTTGTTGGCTCTCTCAACGTATCTATGGTGACCCCGCCTTTCGTTTGCACACTTCTCTTATAAACAATTTTCGGCAATGGAATTAATAGTATCAGATATTTTGCTGAGTAACACTCTCGATGTTTGCAATGACAGATCTTTCACGCTGTTTTAGATAAAGATTCTCTCACGGCCTATTTGTTATTAAAGGTATGATTCACCGTTCAAATATCTTGTTTAATGACGGGTCCTTTGTCTAAAATCGGAGCGAGGTGTTAATACAATTCCGAAATTTATAAAACATCGAAGATAGATAGGTTATTGTCAAATCTACTTTTTTTTGGTTCACAGAACTGGATGAGTGAAATATTCTAAAAGTGGAATGGCGTTTATAACATGCGTCACTGGTCCAGACAGTGGCGGATTTGTACTTTGAATTATTTCTAGTTATCGTCAGTGAATATTTTGTCAGGGTTTGTCGCCCCAGGGCCGGAGCTCCTGGGCCTTAGAGCAAATCCGCCACTGGGATCAACGTAATGTGTCTTCAAAATCCTATATAAAAGCCCCATGGCTAAATCCTGCATCATTATTATATCAGTTGTGGCCTCCTTCGTAATTCTTAATACATAGTTTCTTGACAGGGTAACTAACATTTCTTGTTTATGTTCCAGTGTACAATGTCTATTTGCTGTACTTGGTGTACAACACGGTGTACATTCTACAACAGGAGGCGTTAGTTCAGTACGTGACTTATCATGAACAACCGCCTCTGTAGCAATGAGGTACAATCACACTGACATTACATTCGTTACAAACTATCTTATCGTTTTAATCTACCTATAATGTAGAAATTTAAAGGATTGCAAGTCTAGTCACTCGAAGGGTTAACAATCTATATTTATAAGCATGGAACAAAGAAGGAAGAAAGTATACAATTATTTTATATCAACCTACAATGTTTCGAAGCGCCAATAGTCCAGTGGTTAATTTACTAATATTTTTTTTACCACTACAATTAAGCTTTGGGCTTGTTAGGATGTGGTTTACAATAGTCGAATAACGGGATTCGAAGTCTCGACTACGTGATCGGAAATCTGTACCCTTAACCATTAGGCTATTGGCGGTAAAAAATGCGGACTACCGATCTAGCCGTCATAGGTTCTAATCCCACCATTCGACTATCGTGAACCATATCCTAACTAGTGTTAAAGGAAATGTTAGTAAATTAACAAAAATCTATTAATATTTAAATAAATATAGCAACGTAAGGGTTCCAAGAGTTGGTGTAATCATACACCAAAATCATCATCGTCATCATCTGCCTTTGTCTGTCCACTGCCGGACATGGGCCTCTCAATAATTGCTAGAAAATTACAAAATGAAACCAAAAAATTACAAAATTTAGATGTCAATAAAAAATTTCACTCTTCGGATCTGAGCTGTGACGTCACAACATGGCGCCGGTTCATACATATTGTGTGAAACGCATTATACATACGCTTAAAACCATTCAAATGTTGTTAATGAAAGATCTCGTGTAACGTCTTCAACAGTTGTTACAGAAAAGAAGACAATTGGTTACAAAAGATGGCAAAATGATGTTCCCACGACTCTCGTTTCTAAGGACGAGTTTCTTTTATCAATAGAATGGGACCTCACTAGAGCTGAACACAGTGAATTCAAGGCAGAAAAAAACATTAGATTTAAGTAAAAACTAAGTTTAAAAAAGAAAATAAAATGTTACATTTAAATATGGAGGCGTATTTTTAAGTTGTACTTATATGTAATGCGTAAATTTAATTTGGAGTATATGAATATCAAAGGTGTAGACAGAGACTATACACTTATATTACAAATTATTTGAATTAAAAATAAAAAAAAATACTTTCTTTGGATTTAAATAAAAAAAAATTGGAACATATAAATTTGCAAGGTAACGAGCAGAATTATGAGAAAGCAGTTAATTTCACTTTAATAATTATTTGATTTTAAAATTAAGTTTATTCAAAAAATACGAAGTAGTGCAGCTCTATGAATATGTTGACACGGTTTTATCGCATCTATCGGTAATGGCGGCGATGGCGGCAAAGTCAGTCAGCATTGCAGTGCGTGGCGTGTCGGTAGTGCGCGGGAAAATGTCGGCCACTGTACAAACTAGTCTGAAGTAAGTTACCACGAAGAAAGTTTTTTTTTTTTAATTTAGAATTACGAATTACGTTATTTTTTTTTTTCAAATTTAGAATTATATTACGCGTCGGTTATTGTGAGTTGCCAGTGTTTTATTTCTTTTCTTTTTAATTTCGATTTTTTAACAGTTAGTTAAATTTAATTATAATTTGGAATTGGAATGTATTATATTAATTTTATTATATATATTTTAATTAATTTATTTCTATTATTAAAAAAAAAAATCAAGACCAAATTAAAAAGCAACAAGCATTTAATTTCTTTTAAGATTATTTTCGGGAAAATGTTATAGCATTTTGTGAAGTTTCTTGAATATGTTTTTATTTTTAAATTCTGAACAATCTTATATCATGAGTCTATGGTGTGTAAAGGTTACAAAATAGAGAGAGGAGGAACGCAACTTTCTCCGACATCGCAATATTATCGCTGGTTCAAACAAAGTTCAAGATCATGACAAACAAGAAAATTTTAAACGATAAAAGAAAGCGAAGTAACTCAATATTTTAACTATTTTTTTCCGAAAAAAAATATTTGACCATCCTTTTAATTTTTATCGAGATCAGAATTTCAAAATTAAGTATCTTATATTATTATTACCAATTTTATTATTTTAAAATTATACGACCTTTTAATGGAATATCTGGATAGTTTATAATAATTTCATCGCTTACACATCTTCAATTTTAACTGTACAGTTGAATTGTACAGATAAAATTTATGTTTAACTACACACATAAGATTTGACCGTAAAATTTGACTATTCATTTAACACTAAAGGAACAGGCTTAATGATTACAAAGGATTATTTTTTTTAATTGAATTACAACCTCATTTTTTTTATACATTTTACAAATTCTGTACTATCAATGGAACAATTTTTAATACAAAAGTAAAGCGTTTTCGCCCAACAATGGACGTTGCCTCGACGCGGGTCGTGCTCGGCTAACTAACAAGGTCAATAATTAAGCAAAGACAAAAACAGTCATTTTGAACTGTCAAAATTTTTATCACGCTTTTGCAATAGATTTGTAAATAGATTTTAAACGATTTCTATCGTAAATAAGACATAATTTTATAATTAATTAAATTACTAAAAACCTTCGTGAGACATTTCACTATACTTATAAAACGGCTCAACTCACGTATAACTGAGCGACGGGCTTCAAACGCGCTATAGTAATCAATCCCATTTACCCCGAAGAAGAGCCCCCGATGGGCTCGAAACTAGTCGGTACCGACACCGATTTGCACGTGATATAAGCCGTTTACTATAGAATTTCATAGCATTGGTCGGATTATAGATTTGGTTTCTTGTGTGACGGGTAGTAAAAATATATTGAATACATTGTCACGTAAAATGAGATGAATACATATTGTGGTTACAGCTTCGTATCAAAACACATTTCCGTGATTATAGTTATATTTATAAATACTTCTGCCCGCAATTGTGTGCGCAATATTAAAAAAAATAAATTCAGTAAGTAACCCAAACAGTAATCTATCTCTGTCAAATGTCAACAAAATCCGTTTAGTTTTGCAGTTATCTACACACATCCATCCATTTAACTGAGTAAGATATAAAACTACATTAATATTAAAGTGTTCTGTTTTCCTTTAAGATGAGGCCTGTACACATTCAGTTTTAACTGAACTGTCAAACTGAGAATCGAACACTTCAACTGAAATTTAAAATGTGTGTATTTTGAACCAAATGTGTGTACTATGCTTGTTATGTTTATTTTTTGGCATAACTTTACTGACAAGGGGAAGAGGTTGAATAATTGTTATAAATCTGCTTACGTAATACTTGAACGGAGCCCCTACATTTGTAGTTTTTAAGTTTTTTCTTCGTATATAACTTTAGTATTAAACTGTCTTCAATGATGCGAATAAAGCGATTAAATTCTTAGCTACGTTTTCATTTTCCTAATGAAACGACGGAAACGGTTGTTCGATAATTGAACGTACTTAGCTACTGAGTTATTATTGCCTTGTCAAACGATTGATTAAATTCTACGTAGTTCATTCGTAAATTACAGTTTAATGTTGCATTATTTTTAAACAGATTTCAGAGTTCTGAAGGGAATTCTTCAGAAGGTACTCCGCCTTCTGGAGGAAAGACAGGGTTATATTTCTTACTTACTAAAACACCTTCGGAGGCTATCGACAGGTGCGACTGTTCGGGCCCCGTCATCTCCAAGGGAAAACACTGAGACCCTCTAAACAACCTATGTCACCCCTAGTATTTATTATTAATTTTCTGTTGGTTTCCTTGTAGCCTCATAGAGTAATGTCATTTGTTCCTTATTTGCCTTACGTAGGGTTACGGATGGATTGTTTTTATACTATAAAGTGTCATCTAAATTCGCCAAAGCAGACAAGTGCCTGCTGCCCATAGATACGCATTTGCAGATCCGTTGCCTATCTTGACTCGATAGAAGGGACGCATAGAATGAGAATATTTCACTTTATGCGTCATTTTTTTTCATTTTAAATTTACTTTCTCTTTCTGTAAACATCTTAATAGAGAAGCTATGAAAAGGGAAAGGGACTAAAATCGGTTGCCGGTACGCGTGATTTTGAGAATGGACAGTTGCTGCCTTACACTGTATTTTGGTCTAGCTTATTGATAGTGTTGTATATACTTGTGTGTCAGGAATATTATAAATGGACAATAACTTACTGGCTCATCAGTACAGTCTTATAATAGTTGTCCATCAACCATGACCCGTAACATTTAAGATAAACTTGACAGTAAACAGATATAAAACAATTTGTACCAAATATGTTATTTACGTTACACACTCAATGTTTTAAATGTAAACATTGATAAGAAATCGTTTTGTTAAAACTTAACAAATTGTGATGATATGAACGATGAGGAAAAATAAAACACATAATTTTTCTTAAAATAAACAAAAGACGTTTAATTTTTTTTATCACAGTTTTTATCGACAATAATTTTGTATGGATCATGTGAAAGAGGGCATGCGCAAAAAGTCTGTGAGTTCAAATATGTCTGCCCACCAGAGGTTCGTCAAAATAGCATGGTTTTTAATTTCATTTATAGTTAAAAATCTCTACACGAATTAGTATACGAATTTGCGTTTGTGTTGGGGAGATGTGTGGGCATGTTGTGATTCGACATAAAAACATAATGTAGATTGAAATTACATAATAGCGTAGTGTTTTTAAATGTACAATACTTGTGACGTCATCGCCAGCGGAGCGTGGAGGCTGTCAAGTTCATGAAACACCGCGAGTTCATCACTGAAACATAACCATCCAACTAACTTTTTTTTCGCACCTCCAGACTCACAGTCCTTTTTTGGCTTTACACTGTTGTTTGTTTTTTAATTATAGCAAAAATTAAGTGCCAATAGCCTAATGGTTGAGTGTACGGATTTCCAATCACGTTGTCGAGAGTTCGAATCCCGCTATTGCAGTAATGTAAACCATATCCTAGTTGAAGTGGTAAAAGAAATATTAGTAAATTAACAAAAATCTTCTATTATTTTATTAAAAAAAATATACATAAAAAAACTGAGTTCCTAATTTTATTCTAAATTCATGTTTTTTCTTTTTTTTCATTTTCATCGCATTAATTTGTCAGGCGGTAACTTGTCAATTCTAGAAACTTCTTTTTAAAAAAAAATCTTGAATTTACGTTTTTGTAACAACCTGAGATTTTATATACAAAAGTTGTTTACATAAATTAAACTATGTGTTACTTTGTGGCGGTAAATACGTAGTGCGGTGCACGATTTCGTGTGAGTTTTGCTTTAAAACAAATGAATATATTTTAAATGCGGTTATCATAATCACGTCGTTCACGTTTCTATCAATATACAGCTAGAAATATTACATTATGTATTGCGTAACAATTATTAATATACCAAACCATAGAACTAACTAAAAACAAAACAAAGACGGAAAATCCTGTGTTTACGAATGATATGAAAAGTAAATAAAAACCCAATGATAAACTTAATTCATGTTATAATAAAGGAAAACGAAAATGCAACCTGCAAATATCTGCGAGGGAATTAAAAACTATGTTTGAAGTCACGCCCTGCGACAGTTAACTATGGTCTAGTCATTGTTCATGAACCCATGTGAATTGACGACGATGTTCTCTACTTTAAAAAAAAACAGTGAAAAGCAAAAGTCACAACAATAGCGAATCTCATTACTTTAATATTTGTCCAGTGATTTTAGTATTATAACCTCTTTGGTTGACAAGGAGTTTTCATTCGGCCATAGTGGTCGTATGTCACTAAGACATTACAATTTGAATAAAAAAAAATTAACATCGAAACGTTGATTTGAGTTTTATTAAATAATTTAAATATTTATTGCTCAATATTAGTAAATCCATACATACAAACTTTCGAATTTATCAGTAGTATTTCCGGCTAAACAATTTCTATTGAACATCTGTTTCTCACAAGATCATTACCATATCGGACAATTAAGATCAGATTGAATATTTATTATTGTAAATAAGATTTACATAATGAGGTTCATTCAATTCTGAGTAATGCATGGGATTTGAGTTGCGACGCGACTTCTTTGTAAATTTTTTCTCCTCGAATTTTAATATTTCTTCTTTTTAATTGATCACGTCACGTCTTGTCGCTTAGTATCTCATTTAGGTCATTAATAATAATGTTTGCTGGAAGACCCATTTTTAAATTAAAAGTTTGTTTCATGTTAGTTAAATTAATTATGGTTCTAGTAATAAATATAGACCGTATTTTTTAAAGAAATTGTCGGATTTCATTGATAAAAGAATTATTTAAAATCGGTCTAGTAACTTTTTGAGTTAATTTATTACGTAAATTCTCTTTAAAATTTTAGTATAGACTTTCTTAAAAAAAATAACATGTTTTATTGATTTTAGTTGCTTTTATTACTGTAGAATGTGTTCAGGAACACTTGCATGCATGCAATTTATAATTTTTTATATTTACCAATCCTTAAAATCCCTTCGTTAAAAACCACACCATAACTGGTAGAGACCACCCGAGTCGTCAAGGACGTCTGGATGTGTCCCACGCCTGTAGGGCCTCGTGTTATACAACACGCAGTACAAAATTTGAAGGCCACAGCTTAAATCAATATCAAGTAAAGTTATTGTAATACTGCAACTTTGCTGTTGTTATACTCTTACAAACACATTGTCATACCTCATACCTTTACAAAACAGAGATGGTAACTGTTTTAGGCAGATGTTTGTGAGAATTTAAACTTATACTCTAGAAGACAGCTTAGCACAATATTAAAAACAACTATTTCAAAGCCCTTAACATTATTCCAGCGAAATCAACAACTAAAATACACTGTGTGCATTTATATCTTTTTCAAGTAAGACAGTAAGACAGTTGCTGGTGTATAATAATATAAACAAGTCATAACTACCGTCATTACTGTTTACGTTGGTTCAACGTCGAGCTCGTTAATTACAAGTTTGTCAACATACGCACAATTGAATACGACAGGAAATTACTACGTCCCACTATTTAACTTTTGACCTGACACTTCACGCGACATAGTGCGGACGGCAGGAAGTCGTTGGATGGTGAAAGAGGATCGCATACTGTGGTAGGAATTGGAAAAGGCCATACTAAGAATAGGCAGACGAGGGCTAATGATGATGATGAAACTTCGTCACTTACTTCCATAATTAAGTGAAACAATTTGACAAAACGAACAGATTAGGATAACTTTGAAAGTAGCGCCAGTGATATAAAAATTGAGAAGCAAAAAGTTATCGTGGTATGGACATGTTATGTGAAGAGATGAGCACAAAAACAAGGAGATAATGAAATTGAATGTGAATGGTTATAAACGTTGAGGAAAAAGGAAAGTGTGGATGGATTGTGTGTTTGTATGGAAGAGACACATGTAGTGCCGACTAACGAAGCCCGTTTACAATCGGTACCGGCAAATCGTAGACATGACCAATTGCAACGATAATAAATTCATTCACAATTTAAAGTGTCAAATTACAATAATCTAACTTTTTTTACATGTACTTTGACTGTCGATATCTGTGTTATCGATAAAGAGTGCGCTCCCGGGCACCGATTACAATTACCAATGAAAAGTTACCTTAAGGAATTGTCATAACATCTAAGAAACTATTCAACTTTATATTATTTACCTGGACGTATTAATAATAGACGGTGAACACAATTTGTCGGTGATGTTCACCATAATACGTTCAGTATAAACGCTGTCTGACGTCAGAGTAGAGATTGGCCCGTTTAACGAGTAGGGCACGAATGACGGTCATGAGAAAGTGTACGTTGTCTGTATAGAATAACAAAGAAACGATTAGACATCCTGATTCTACACGTATAATACCGACTAAAGATTAACACGGTGTTATTTTGTTGGTAAAAAATATTAGTAGATTTTTTTTAATTTGATAATATTTCTTCTAAAGTATGTATGTTAGGATATGGTTCACGACAATAGTCGAATGCTGGGATTCGAACTGTGTTCTTAAAGGTTATTGAATCTGTGCTATTAGTCTATGACTAGAGGTGGATGAGGTTACTTTTGACGCGGACTTTGACAGATGGCGCGTAAAGATGGCGCTTGGCGTTCTAATAATAATCAAACATAGTTTTAAATGTCATTTATCGTACAATTGGATTGGATTACAATAAAATATTTTGCCTTCACCGACATTTTGTCTCGTTAAATTTATCAGGCATTTGAAGAACGTCAGTCGTAATGTTTACATAATTATCTTAATTGATATTAGGATTTCAAACTGAGGAATCTTCGAATTTTGTTATTTATTTAACATAACCTAGTCTTACCTCAGATACGAAAATTGTTAAGGCATATCTTTGTATACAGTTCAAGAGACTTATAGTTCAAAGACGTACCACCTTGTAAACATATTATTAAGATCTTTATTTTAAGTTTAAATACTTCGTATGATATTTTTGCTCATTAGTCTAATGCGAAAAACATTCTTTGTTTGCACCACAACAATTATCGCGCGATTTATTTTTCTTTAAGTTTTTACGACTGCCTGCAACTGGCCAGTTCGATTTAATTCGTACCAAAGAGGTTGAATATTATTTCTCATCGACATTTTTAAATAAGACCATCTCCGAATAAGGTGTCATGTGTACCGCGTACCGGGGTGTTGTATGAAATTCTGCACACTTGCGTCGTGCGATGTGAATCAGAGACAATAACACGGCAATCAATAATATTTCCTTTACATTGAGTGTGATAGGAAGAGGTGACAAAGATGTCTCGTAGCTTCCGCTGCTGGTTCCCAGACATCAAGTAATTATCAGTGATATGATGTAGGAAAAGATCCCGTAACAATGTCTTGTGTATTTTTTATTTGTAAAATTCAGTTCAATACATTATAAAATTTATTTCTTTTGAATTGAATTTAGTACATTTAATGTCTTACTTAGTCTTTCTTATTAGAATACATTCAAATACACTTGTATTTCAATTAATAAAACTATCATAGTCATTTCTACTTATAAAAACGGCTTAACTCACGTATCGGTACCGAGTAGTTTCGAGCCCATCGGAGGCTCTTCTTCGGGTTGAGTGGAATTGGTACTACAGCGCGTTCATAACTCGTCGCTTACCAAACTTGTCGATACCGACACCGATTTACACGTTAGTTAAGTCGCTTTTAAGTAGTATAGACATCCATTGACTGCCCACGCGGTGAACTGTAATATAATAAACAAAATGTCGACATATTTTCATAGGATTCTAATCCAATGGTCGTAAGTCAGTAGTAACGTTAGACAAGATCTGTGGCTCAGTAACACCATTCTGTCAATGTCAAAAATTATCTCAAGCAAAAACAATCACAAGATCCTTGTCGTATTGTAGCTGTCCAGTTTTTTTTTTAATTCTTATATGTCATTTCTGTCTATGCAGGTTTTATATATTCCTTGATAAAACACTGCGATAGCCGCGCCTCTGTTAGCCCAGTTGGTCACATTTGGTGGCAACTTATAGCTCGTATGGTGACAGTTTGCTATACGATCTGTAAGCTGTTAAGTGGTAAGAGACTTTGATTCTTTACCTGTAGCCATTAGAAATCACTTTCTTTGAACGTGTATGGAGATGCGTCGTGTTTAGAAAGTGAGCACAATGCCAAGGACATTGGAATTAGCTAACAAACGATAAACATTTATGTTGCCAAACAAATGCAAAACGCATTTTATTTGACATTATTTTGACTTACTATATAAAAGTTTTAATTATCAAGTATTAGATAATTAGGTAATATTTATAATAAAAAAAATATCCTTTTATTCAATTCGCAAGAAGGACTGATCTGGTCAAATTTGGGAGAGTATCCTGGATGAGGGCCGGGGACCGATCATTAGGCCTGTGATCAGGTGTGGGCGACGTGGCTGATATTATACAAGTATAAGGATTGCATTGATGGCAACTAAAAAGTGTATACAAATATATTTATGAATTATAAGAATTTGTTGCTGACGTCAATTACGTGTTAACAGTTAACTTATGACCCGGATAATCAACAAGCGACTCGATCTTCCTTATGTATACGAAAGTGTAGATGGATGTTTGTTTTCATCCTCGTTGCATCCAAACTGATCTAGCTGAAATTTATTATAGATGTATATATCTATAGATTATAAATCTACACTATTTATAGATACGAGTACGTATCCTGCAATACTCGGCAAACGATCTGAAGTCGACGCCACTGCCAATGAGATTAATTCATTGAAATGTACGTCTTAAAAGTACGGCGCCGTATTTTAGGAAATGCTTTTAATTGTTAGCGATACCTGATACAGTGTGCGGAGTGTGGGGCGTCCTCCCTCCAGGTGGACCGACGACTTGGTGCGGACGGGAAGTCGTTGGATGCGGAAGGAGGACCGTATACTGTGGAAGGTGTTGGAAAAGGCCTATATCGAGCTGTGACTTTAGAATAAACTGTATAATAAAATAATAATACTGTCACATTTAGTGTCGTATGCACAGTCGACGATTTATCAAGATTTAAATTGCTTGAACAATTAACAATCGCTTGTCAGTCCAAAACCAACATTCAATTAGTCGTTGATTCTGTCAATATTTTTTTTTTACCTTTTGATTCCATCTTGTAATGATTTTCTAAGAAATATCTATATTTAGATAAGTAAACAGAACTTTAGCAAGTGTGGAAAAAACCCCCGTGTAAGCTTATCATATCATCACTTCGTGGTATCATGTTGGTGTTACGTGGTCAGTGGTGTGACGTGGCTTGGCGAGCCGCGGTTGCGTGTTTTTGTTGTTCAATTGTTTTACCTATATTCAATTCTTTAGTAATTCAACAGACGACTCGACGTCATCACTATTGGGTTTATTAAAGGTAGCAATTCTGAGAAAAGAGAACTCCAAAATCTAAGTTCTTGATAACTTAAATGTCTGTTAAGTTTGTTGGTAATTTTATAAAAGCAAGTAAGATTGTGAAGTGGTTGGTTCTTCTGGAAGGAGACGTTGTTGGATGCGGAAAATTGGGGAAGGCCTACGTCCAGCGGTATGTAAGTGTAGGCTGATGATGATGATACCGATGATGATGATGGTTGTGATGTTGATGGTGATGATGGTGGTGGTGGTGATGATGATGATAACGATACTGATGATGATGATGGTAGCGGCGATGATGATGATGATTGTGATCACAATTATGAAGATGATGGTGAGGATGATAAGTCTAATTTAAAGAACTAAGAAAATTGAGCCTTTTTTATCTTAAAAATTAAAAGACAAAACGAAGGCTTATGTAATATTGTTCGGTGGAATTATACAATAACTCTATAATATATTTTTCTTTTATCGTTATGTACTTTGACCATCACACGTTTTCGACTGCGAGCTGTTACTTTGTTATTACAATAAACATCTGACGATACATTTTTTATATATTTTGCAAACCGAATATTCGAAAAGTTATAGGAATACAATACTGTACGCATTACATCGAAATTAACAAAACTAAAATATCTTAATACGTTTCCCGACGTTTGTCGAATGATGGGATTCGAACTCACGACCGCTAGATCTGTAGTCCTTAACTATTTGACTAAGAGTTTCAAAATTAATATAACAAACTATAATTATAAAAGGTCAAGATATTGGTAACCAAACTTATTAACAAGAAAATTAATCTAGAAAGCGAAACGCCAATAGCCTAACGGTTAAGGGTACGGACTACCGATCTAGCGGTCGTGGATTCGAATCCCACCAATCGACTATTATTATGAAGCATATCCTTATAAGATTTTTCAAACGTACTTGGAATGGTTACCAGAATTACTAGTAAATTACAAAAAATCTACTAGTGTAATATAAAAAAATACATCAGTTCAGAAAACGGGAGTAAAGTCAACATTAATTTATATTATTACAATCAAATTAATGCGGTTAACCAAACATCTTCAACTAACAGATCCCATTTGCGAAATAAACAACAGTATAATTATGTCGATTAGATAAAACGTATGGAAAATTATTAAAACCACCGTACGTAGCTCTAAATACTCGACGCCGCTTGCAAAAAAATATGTTTATTTAGTAGTAATATAATATATATATCATAGGTATTATTATCCATTGCCGAAGCCTTCATAAAAAAATAGCGACTGACTTTTTTTGCCCCTGACATATGTGGTCAGAGTCCTTGTTACGGCTTGTTTAATTTTTACTATTGCAATGTAATTATGTTTTATATTTGCCGATTGACTTTACTAGTTCGCGAAGCTACCTTTACGCTTGATGGGTTTAATTTATTTTTAGATAACTTATTTCTTTTTACACTTGTGTAAGTTAATTTATGCTTTATAATGCTATGTACTGTGGATTAGGTACCCTAATATACTAATAAAGAAGTCTGAACGACGTCGTTTTCAAAGATGTTTGGACTAGTTATTTTTTAAAGTGCTTATTCTCGATGCTTACAAATGTAATACCTAATTTACTTAAATTCCTAATTAATTTACCTAATTTCAATTACTAAAACTCATACGAAATATTAAATATACGTTTTCTGAATATAGTTTCCGACACATACTGTAATATGATATTTGCTTAATACGTGAACGAGTTCTTTTTTTTAAATGTAAGTTTCTTGTTCGATCAACAGATGTCGCTTGGTCTTTAAAAATAAAAATTCAAATCGCCATGCAGAGATTCTTTCAATGGTGATCAGGTCTGTTGCGAAACGAATTCTTGTCACTCTGGTTTCCCTTCAAAACGTATAAATTTTTCGCCTTTTACTAAAGATTTCCGTGGAGGGGAACACTCAAATGAGTCTTTAATATTTTTGTACAACTCTGCTTCGGCGGAATGACTATCTCTTACACGCTCTTTCAGTTTAATTAGTCAGTCGGAAAATGAAATGAGGTTAACATTTAACTCGCCAAACAACTATTGTTATTAGCATGAACTTAACAGTTCATAGTTTGCGTACACGGGTACAGAATCAACTGTACAAGCGAGACTGTTCAGGTAAATCTGAAGTTGTCAACAGAGCTTTTAAGCTTCTAATTTTGCTAAGTACAAAACAAACGCATAGATCGAGTCATTGTGCCAAGTGTGTCAGCTTGTCATCACGCGTCACGACTACGCTCCGTCAGCAACTGACGCCGCGTCACGTCACGCCGTCTTTATGGCTGACGCGTCGCGAGGGACGTCACGTCACACAGTCGAATAACATCGCGTCAAACGACATAATGCTAGTGATATGAAAATGTTAAATAAAAAAAACTGTTAGAATGTTACTTTGTACCATAGACAAGATGATGATGAGAGTGAATGTGGATGGCTATAAAGGTCGACGAAGGGCGAAGAAGTGTCGATGGATTATGTCAAAGAGGATATGCGTACGAAGTGTGTGTGTTCAGATATGACAGAAATATACGGCAATATAGTACAGCCGACCCTCTACAGGGAAAAAGATTGACGCTGACCACAGATAATATAGTAGTATACTATAAAATCTTTTAGAACGGCTAATATTCACGTATTATCTCCGGTGACCAGACCAGACTAGGTTCATACAAATCGAGGGTCCTTACCGAAGGGAATGCTTGTTTGGCAGTATTCGCGGCCACGAACCGTCTCGCAACGAGCGTTACCTGGTCTTAATTAATTTATAATTATATTGAAATAAAGTTTTAATAGAAATATCACATTTTATTATTTAAAATGCCAACTTCAAATGGCATATGACCTTCATTGTTTACCGAAGTATTATACGTGGCAGATAGATGATCATAGAATGACAGAGAATGCAACAATGTTGCACCATTTTAAGCTGGATTACGATAAGATAACAAGAATTGTTGGTATTCCAGTTCTTATGAGATTTGGAATAACACGTACCTATCGCATGGAAATATTTGACATCCAAACTGTTACTTTCAATTGTTCTTTTTTAAGAATAAAACAATTGACATTCATACATACATTGCAGCAGTGAATTGGTCTAGTATATCGACAAGCAGAAGGTGATACAAGGCTGTACACTTGAGCCAAATAAATCGGACAGACTATATATGTGGAAACAGTAAAAATGTACAGTTTTTACTCAAGCATAGTACAGTTTTTTTTTCATGAATCTTCATAGTTTAATAAAGCTCAGGAAATAACAATTATTTTGTGCAACAAGCACCAATACAGTAATGGTTAAGGGTAAGTATTTTCGATTTCGTTCCAATCCCACCATTCGATAATAGTCGTGGACCATATTCTAGCACAGGCGTAGAGCATAGTTGGAGTGGTAAAAGAAATATTAGTGAATTAACAAGAATCTGCTAATATTATGATATGTGAAAAAAATATAATTCTCTGATAATAATAACATAAAGGTATGTCAAATTTGACATAATCAAAAACCTTGTTCGCCTATCAGCTAGTTATCATTTGCAACTCCTCGCTATCCACTCATATAACAAAGTCTAAACAATTATCGTATTACAAAAATAGTTTTGACAACGTATAATGAATTGATTGTTACCCGGCGATAAAAACAAATATGAACAGGATTTACTTATTTTTTGTGAGAGAATTGTCGCTGTTTGACTTTAAGAGGCCTTTACAGTTTCACCGGACTTCAGGTGGCCGGGCGTAAAAGGCGCTTAACCTAAACCTCGATTAAGAATAATGAAGCTCGAGGGCTCCTTCGGGAACCTCGTGTTACGTCACGTTTTCTATTTGCTTCTAGTATTATAGATAATTAGATTCGTAGAAAATTATTAGAATACTGCGAAATATTAGCGTGCAAAATGTAAAAAATAATTGTGATTACATTAAAGTGAAAACTTGTAGTTTGAGTAAATGTTTTATGGCCGATGTTTATTTGTTTACAACACGTAAAGGACAAGACGCGTCAAAGATAAAGTGCGGACGAGACCTGCGTCACGTACGCCCTTCTGTAATTGCTAACTGGCTCATTAACTTCACGATTACCTTAATAACTTAGTACATAGTCCACATCTGAGATGTCTCACGTATTTCAAACGTATATTGTTGAAGTCAAAGCCTTTCTTTCTAAACATCTTTCCATATCTAAAGTAAGTAGTAGTAATCATCTTATAAATCATTATTTTATATTGTAACCTCTTGTGCAAGTCATTTCAAATATCTTGACAGCGCTAGGAGTCATTTGTGCGCTGCGCAGTACCAACTCACCACATCCCTCAACGCTATACGCTAAGTTAGCTAAGCTAGGCTATCTTATTCTAGTCAGTGATATTTGAAAAAAGTTCTAAAGTGCTTACTTCGTAACATGTATTTGGATAAACTTGATACAAAACGGTAACTCAAGCGTTTGTTATATACTTAATTACAAGGTGACGTATCGGGTAGTCATCGATAAGATCCGCGTGCTATTGTTAATAACAACAGCTCTTGTTATCACGCTATCACAGTTATCACGGTTATCAAGTTATCACGTTGCGATCGACGCATTGCGCGCCGGGAGGTGCACGCGGTCCGCGCGTGATGGAAATATTTTTGCCGCAAAATGACCCTGTATGTTATATTCATTCCTTCTATTCACTAGCTTATCCCGTTGCTTTATTCACATAAATTCCATAATAGACTGACTGATCTCACAAACCCTTACCGCTTTAGTTTATTAGCGTGACAATAACCATATATTTCTGCATTCGAAGTAACGTCATGTTTAATACATACATACAAATTCTGACGTTATTTTACGTGAAAACCAACAATTTTGTTTTAGTGATATCGTGTAAGAAACATAGTGTCAGTAGAAACCCACTTTAATTGAAGATTTTGTAAAAAAAACCCTTGGAATTATAGAATTACATATAACAAGGAACAATTAGCGACCGGCTAGGGGATTTATCTTTTCAAACGTGATATTTTTTTTTCAATAAACTGTTAAGTATTGATAAAAGAGATTATGTTGTTGCGCAGATGGGTGCGGTCCCACACAGATAGGAGCAATGCCATACCGACTGTTATCACGGCTGTAGGCACAACACCAACATATTGAAGGTTAATAATGGAGATATAGACGACGAACGAGATATGGTTTTATCGTCAGAAAAAGTGTAGTAGTGACCACGGAACACCTTTTTTCCTTTCAATAATTAAATAATTAATAACTCTATCTACTGCCATATTATATTTTATTTATTGTATGCGTGGCATGACATGGGGGTACAATATAAGGGCGATACAACGACCTCAAGAGGTCATTGCCTCGTGAGACCTTTGCTGATTAATTTGTCTGTTTGTTTCACTTTCGAATGAGGTTAATAGCATTGAATAAATTTATTGATATTATAAAACTTTCAACGGACCCTCTTCGTCATGGTGAGTGGGATTGGTATTATTTCGCGATCGCGAGTCTGTCCCAATCACCCTGTAGAAGTCCCGATGGGCTCGACATTAGTCGGTGCCGACAATGAATGAATACGTGAGTGTTGCCGTTTTATATTTAGTTTAGTTACATTTATAAGAGTTAGGATATCCTGCGATATGGAAGATGTCAACGGTCGAGAGGTCGCGACCTCTCACTTCAGATGTGTGTGAAGCCGTTCTCTTAATAGGAAGCTATTTAAATTATTTATTAATAATTTATTATAATATCGAATTATAGAACTCGGAAATGAAAATCATTAAAGTCGGTAACTAATGAAAGATAATCTGTTGCCTAATTTTGAAATAACTTTGAATATTTTGATAGCTTAGTCGCGAAGAGATTTAAGGTTTAACTTATTATTATTAGTAAGCGAAATAATAACATGTTAAAGGTTATAAATAATGATGAATGATATCACTAGTTCACTTTATTTTAAAACCAGGGCGGTATTAAGAAGTAATTAAAATGTTTTACTTATTTATACGTTACTGGGCTTGGTCTGCGACGCTTTTATTAAAGCATATATCAAAGCGCGTATAGCCTAAAGGTTAAGGACTACCGACCTAGCGGTCGTGGATTGGAATTCAAATATTCTAGCATGCTGGGAGAGTACGCGCCGATGGCCTTAAATCACAAAAAAAAATTAAAACGGCATATTTAATGTTTTTGGTTCACGTTTTAAAATATGGATAACAATATTTTCTTTAAGTAGAGCATTTTAACAATTTAGTTGTTGGAAAAGAGAAATAGTTATTTCAATGTATCTCTGTGGCTTGTAGTATCAATAGTGACCACTTGTGGCGTAATCATCGCCGGGGGCGGGTCGCGACACCAGATAGCAAGCCGGTGCTGGCCGGTTACTCGCCGCACCACGCTTCGAGATTGCCTTTTATAGTGCGACTTCGTTTGCGAATTTATATCAAAACAAACCTTTTTAGGTTATCATCATCATCAGCTCACTGTACGTCCCCACCGAGGGGCGCGGAGCCTACCCTGTTATTAGGGTTGACTAGGCCATAGTCAACCACGCTGGCCCAGTGCGTGTTGTTTGGTTGCGTTTAGGTTATACTGTTATTTATTTATTTGGTAAAATAGAACTTTTAGCTGCTATTTTGTCAAAGTTATCTGACCCGGTGGACATAGGTCAAACTAAATTATGATACCTCAGTAGCACTCCCTTTCAATGTTTAACAAAGGTCTTCCAACTTCCTTGTACTGCAACTGTTGTGTTTTTTTTTTGTCATTTCCTATGCCCATGTAAATTTTACATATTTTCTGACAGAACTAACGGCGACAGCAGCTCCTCTATCAGCCCAGGTAAGCTTAAACCTGCGTTAAGAGGCAAATTTTATAAAAGTTGATTTAAAAAATTATACCTGTTTAGAAAATACGATAAAGCAATGTGAACCTCATTCACGATAACCGTCGTTAAGATATGAGAATAATTAAGGTCAAGAGTTTAAGATTTGTATGTCAACAATTAAAAATGTAAAATGAAACGCAATTAACTTTACACATTGTGCGCTAATTGCGTATTAATAGTAAATTAATATTCAATAAAATGATTTATAATGATCAAGTAAATGTGAATTAAAATACAATTGGCATATCTCTTATCAAGATTATTTTGTTAATAGCATTTGTAATAATATAAACAAATGAAATACGGATTCATTTAAAAAACGTGTAAGAAGGTCTGCCTTATAAAGACGTTATAAACTACTTTTAGTATAACAAAGTAAATTGCGACGAACACGTGATTACATTTTGCATCGAATAGTGTCAAATATTAAAATAAAATGAAATCCAAGTCAAAAAAAAAATCGTGGCCCATGAGGGGATCGAACCCGCGACCTTCGCGTTATTAGCACGACGCTCTAACCAACTGAGCTAATGGGCCG
>JAODUI010000001.1:958594-975085 GCA_027563995.1 Papilio gigon | reverse complement strand
ATTGTCAAATGTCAAAATGAATAATGTCAGTCTATAAGATGGGTACTGAAGCTATTTGCGAGGGCACGATAAATACACTAAGGGATAAAATCCGAAACGAAGTCATTCGACGGAGAACAAAAGTAGACGACATAGTTCTCATCTAAAGTGGGCGGTGCTTAAGCCAGCCCTCAAGTTAGAGCTCGCGAATTGGTATCTTGGTGTTGTTCGCGTATTGAAACCGCCTCTAGTATCGCCCCGACCGCCGCGCGTGCCGCACGTGTCGCGCGCGCTCACAAGTTCCTCGTTAGTTAATTCACGTGTTGTGGTGATTGTGTTGTGACATGTTGGGAGACGAGGGAGCACGCCGCTAGGTCATGTCGCGAAGGAAACAGAGCAACCCCAAACCCCTCAAACGTGAGTTAATTATTAAAAGTTAATAAAACGTCCACAACAAACTTGTGTGAATCAACAGTTGTTTCAAATTTATATCGTTCCATAAAAAAACTAAGTAATTCAACTATTTGTGATTAAACAGATATAATGAAGTCCAACTAACTAAGACTTTATTTAACTATAGTTAAAGTTACATACTTAATGTACAAACGGTTGTCAAGTTATCGTAATATAGGCACCAATTTTATTAAACTTGGCACTTGACAGATTTCTTTCTTCACATTAATTAAAAAAAAAAACTCTAAATATTATTACAGTGTGTTGCAAGAGTGGAAGGGTTGTATGGAAGAAGATATGCGTAAGAATTCAAATATGACGGTAGATAGAGATGTATGAAGTACATCCTGTGACGTCACTACATCATGCCATCATGCCTTTTTCCCTACGGAGGGTCGGCACAGTATGTACTATTTTTCCATACATCTCTGTCAGCCGTCATATCTAAATTCACATCCTTCATACGCATATCCTCTTTCACACAATCCACACCTTCATTGATCTTCCTCTACCTTTATAGACATCCACAATGAATCTCATCACCTGTACTGACACTACAAAAGGATAAAAAGCAGATTGATAATAGCATACTCCTGCTATTGACGACTTTATTTTTAAAATAGAGAAATAAAAATAGATTTTACATGTAATTATGAGAACTTACACTTAAATGGAATCTAATAAGACTAGTCAAATTTCTTTAGATCCACTAGTGTCCTACGTAGGTAGTCACAATAAAAATAAATGTCCAAAACCATATACAGTATGTCCTACAAACTGACAGTTACATACTGTACAAAACCTTTATAGGGAAAGGGGCAGGTTGTTGATGAGGGACTTGCGGGGTCTCATACAATTGAATTCTTAACAAATTTAAAGCAGTATTCAATTACATTCAATTCCCAGTCTGTCACAATTCATTATCAAACTACTTTTTGACGACGATTTTTTTTCCGAGGAATTAAAAAAAACTCAACAAGTAATGTATATGCTAATGCAAAGCTTCTAATGTAATCTATATTTGCATCAAATTACATCTACATTTGTTGAACCGTTTCGAAGTTACCTGTTAACAAACATATACCTAACCCTTCGCGTTTAGAACGTTGGTATGATTTATAATTAAATAATGTTAGTTGAAACTGCATATTCGTTTAAACCTGGCTCATAACCTGATATAAAGTGAAAGTGACCCTGTATGTTCGTTTTTAATATTGTATGAAATAAAATTTAGGATGTATTATAAAGTCACAATAATTGTCGTTAATTTCATCTTTGGGAAATATTTATAACTGTCTTCATTAATCTGTAAGACAGTTCTGTTATAACTTACGAATTCTCGCTAAATAGAACAGTAGGCCTAATGCAATAATTTGTCGATTTTCTTCCTATAGGGGGCGCTGAACAAATCTCTTATTTCGATGTCGATATAACGACTCTTTCGCTAATATTCTTGTTAGCACAGTTCAAATGCTCGAAGTTTAAGCTAAGCGCCTTCTGTTCCCGGCCACCTCAAGCCCGGTGAAACTGCAAATGCCTTTTAAAGGCAAACAGCGGCAATACTTTCACATTAAAAAAAAATGATTACATTGTTGCCTAGTGATACTACGAATAGTCTTTTCAATTAAAACTCTAGGTGTAGGTGTAGATTAAATCCTTAAAACGCAGAGACGGCACTGGAACAGATAATATAAAAATTTGTTTATTAAGTATCAAAGTAGAATCGAGTTCATTAAACCGTTATCTTCCAATTAATGTATTCTTTGATTGTTTATTTATCAATGTGGCGGCGCGGCCGCTGTCTTGGAATATTAATTATAGATATACTTGTGGAAACGTACACATTTCACTAACTCTAGCATCATCAGAAGCGAGCGTGCCTCTATCTCAAAGGCCAGCAACGCACCTGTGGTTGCTCTAGTATTGCAGGTGTCAGGGCGTCGATGATCGCTCTTGTGATCTCGCCGCTCGTTTGCCCCCCTTCTCGTATGAAAAAGATATATAAATAAATAGAAATAACACCATCTACACATTCTAGTCTTCTTTGCTATTATTGTCTTATAAGAAAACAACGGGAAAGATAAATATTTCCTTTCAGTAAGTCCCACTAACTTTTAACTTTAATTGTCTATGCTCAGCGTCTCTTTTAGTTAAATCACATAGCCTTCTCGTCCGTCGCCTAGTAACTCTGTTATCTATGTTCTTTTCAAAATAATTCATAATATGTCATAGTCAGGTGCAAAAGATCACTTTAACACAAACATCATTTATATCCGTCTTTTGTTTTTGTTAAAAACAACATCTCTACATTTTTTATATTAAATTAAACCATGTCCGCCTCGTCCGCTGCTCGCACAATATGCCTTATAAAAATACAAAGAATTCACGTATTGGTATATAGATATTTTTAATTGTAAATATATAATAAGACATTCAAGACTTTTTATAGACTGAATAGAATAAATGTTTATTACCGCATAAAAACACAGGAAACAACTTGTAAAGCATTTTTAAGTTTAATTTAGTAAAAAAATTTATGCCTCCACAGTCCGTACTCTTTTTTGCTCTATTTATATTTATACATTCAGTTCTGAGTTCCTTGAATTAAATTTATATCTACTTATATAACTATACTGTACTATTTTTTTTATAAGTATTTTTTTATGCCGATAAAAATATACTTTAAGCTACACACCAGTTAAACTGTACAGTTCTCAGTTTTACCAAATAACTGTACAGTTGGAAAGATCTATTACAACTTAAGTTATTTGGTCTTTATTCAGTTTAATTCTCCAAAGGGCGCAACAGTGGTACAATGTTTGTATTAGATACAGCGGGAGCTAACCGTGCGCTATCATTGCCCGAACGTTGATAAGGGCGCGTTTGTATATAAACTACACTTGAGAGCAATGAATCCGGCTCACATAAAAAGACCTATGAATCTAGAACTAAGAATGCCAGCATTACACAATAAACCGTGTTTAATAGACAATATAATACCCATTAAATTGAGGTATTACTTGTTACTGCATGGTTACGTTTATAAAAAATTAAATTATATTGTCTATTAAAAACTGTTTATTCCATTAAGCTAGTATTGTTAGTTACCACGATTTATTAGGTTTCTGTAGATGACCTGCATCCGGGTGGTGGTCTGGATCCGTGTGGATCGCTTGTCAGAGCGATCCTGAGAAGACGATGACGTAGGTCCTACGTCGCCTTGAAGGGTATGATGGGACTGGCCATGCGTGGGAAAATGCTGATGGGGAACGTGCGTTCTTCGTAGATACTGAAATCCTCATTAGTTGCACTTGCGGATTTCCACTTGGAGATTTTAGAAGGTCAAACCCTACATAACCTTATTTCCCCCCAGAAGGCAGGGTATCTTACGAAGATTTCTCCCCCGTTAACAAAATAAAGTTGACCTGCATCCATTGCTCTCGATTATATTAAGTTTGTTTTATAAATACGATAAACACGCAAGATATCGGACACAAGCGGATTCTGCAGCCGACATAAACTATGCATCATAATTTACAATTATTTGTCACGCGAATATGTCATCATTTTTTTTTCAATAAGAATGTTAGTAGAATTTAGTTAATTTACTAATGTTTCTTGTACAATCCCAACTGAGCTCTAGGCTTACGTTAAGGCAGATGCCGGTAAAGTGCTGCCCGGGAGCCGCATGCGACTCTTTGAACTCTGTAGTGTGGCTCCGGCACAAGATTCCTACGGACTTGTCTGGCCTCTAACATTATCCGGATGTGGACGAAATAGTCGGTTAAAAGTTTGTACGGTCATTTAATATCAGCCCTGACTGATGTCCATTATTATATACATTAATTTACATTATTACAAGTGTGTTCGTGGTTGGCCAGCACGTAATACCAGCATTTGTCGACCAAGTCGCATTGCATTACTACATTTACTGACAGATTTCGCACTCAATCCTTTTTTAATCGTTTTAATTTTCATTTGGCTCTTTGGACCACTGTGCTAGGATATGATTTACACTAGTCGAATGGCTGGATGCGAACTCTCGATCACGTGATCGGAAAGTAGTCTTAAGCATTAGGCTATTGATTTTTATTAAATATTCTAACTGGAAATTTATATGCACTATTAAAATGTATAAATGTCGAAAAAGATTTGTCAAGACTGCAATATTATCTGAGTTTATATAATTTATAGTGTTACACCTTAATTTATAAATAAAAGGAAAAGAATTAATTTAAAAATAAATTTTTATTTTAATAGATAAAATTATTGACAATATTTTAATTAAAAAAACGTAAATTTAACAAATTAATTATTAATAACGTTATAAAACGTTATAAAATTCAACATAACTCATTCGAGGCGTCATATTTAAATAAATAAAAAAAAAACAAATTAATAGCGTAAATTATAAATTACAGTATTAAGATGATATGTTTATCGAGGTGATTTCATATTTAATAGCCGCGTAATCGGAACAAAGTTTCAATAAAAATTTGAATAAAAATCATTCGTAGCTGTCTAACAAATTCATGATATCTTTTGAATCTTTATTGAATAGAATGTATCTTAATTTGTTATATTAAGTAACCGGTCGGCAGTGTAACGGTCGTATAAAATCTGTTTCACGCATTCCAAATTAAATCCACTAAGCGACTCGCTGCGCGACTGAGACGCGCGTGCACGCACTCTCGGTTACCTAGACCTATCTAGGCTATGACACATATTGTCGTCCTTTTCATTTGCTTTGATAAGATAGAGACAACAATTGTCTTTGAACAATTGTCAAAGTAGACCGGATCACCGGAACGGAATAATCATATAACATACACAAGTTATTTACCCTAGAAATCTTAAATCGCAAAATATTTCTATTAAAACATCGTTTCCCACACAGTAATATCATATTAGCTACCATTATTTTACAATATCACTTCATTTTATCTCACAATTTTAATGAAATAATTAAAAACCCAAATATCAATATGGCCGCCATGTATGAAATTTGACGTGCCTCGG
Organism: Papilio gigon; assembly: GCA_027563995.1. Lineage (NCBI taxonomy): Eukaryota > Metazoa > Arthropoda > Insecta > Lepidoptera > Papilionidae > Papilio > Papilio gigon. The sequence goes on along the minus strand of JAODUI010000001.1, from coordinate 969,634 downwards.
AATCGCACAACTAAACACCAAGTGGAAATAGACACTAACACAAGTTCACGTCGTTCGATACAGAAGCTTTTTTTAATAGGATTACAAAAAAACAATTGTGGACGTCGTTGAGAACCTATCAATTGTTTGTAAATTTTAAAAAAAATCTGTCTTAATTGTTAACAATATACTCAGTATATTAACCTATTTTTTATTACAAATTAAAAAAATAATAAAAATCAAAGCGACACGGGTCAAAAAATAAATCACTTTTTAATCTGTATAGACTTATGAGCCGAAACAAAACAAAACATAACCTCAAAATTAAATTAGACAGTACCAAAGAGTTTTTAATTCAAAACTGTTCCACTATTGATGTGTAAATAGATTTAAAAAAGCACCTTTGAGGCAGCCAGCTCGCGATAACGAGATGTAATTGCTCGATGTATTACAGATTTTATTCAAGGCAGAGATAGTGTTGAGTGGATGACTCGCCACTTGAGTGTAATGGAGGGAGATAACGATTCTTGTAGTTATTTAGGGTTCCCATCGCGTTTACACCGACACACTTGTTGTTTTTTGTACGAGCGGCATTCGTAGACATGGCTTTTATTTACTCCCTTTAGTTGTTTTAAATTGTTAACAAAGATTCATGTAATTTAGATATCAATGTAAATTCGGTCTTTTTGGATTTATAAAGTACTTTACATTCTGTTGGTTTAGAGATTCGTGTGTTAAGTTTACTGTACAGTTGCAGTTTTAATTTGTTTGTTATGAAAAAAAAATATCTGACCAGTCAGTTATAAACGAACAATCGAACTGTACAGTTTTCAGTGTCATTTGCACACGTACGTTTTAACTGTACAGTTAAACTGTTTGTGTGTATTAGGTTAAAGCAATAAAATAGTGATAGTTTAGCCTAGTATCTAGAATGTGTTAAATAAAGTTTTGCAATAACGACTTACAGAGTCGTATGTTGAAAAGTTGTTATTGAATTATTTAATAAACGTTGAAAATGTATGATACCTTTTCTTGGAATTGATTGTATTAAATTCCACTGAAAACAAGACTAGTTTTTTTTTCTATTAGAAGCTTTTAATTAACATATTTTCATTAAAATAATAGCAATATTTATATTAACTATTTTTTCTTGGAAATACTAATATATCAAACGAATGACGAGATTCGAATCTTCGACTATATAATTTAAAATCCGTACTCTTAACCATTAGGCTAATGGCGCTTAGGACTAAGAATTTTATCTTTACAGTTCAAGATTGAATTTAGAATAAGAAATAAAAAATAAGAAGTAATACAAGGGAAACAAGAAATAATAAGTAAGAAAATATCAGTGACTGAATTACTAAACGAAAAATACCAATATTAATAGGGAACTTCACGTATTGGGTAGTAGCAGTCTATGGAAATAGAGAGATCAGTCGACGTACTCTGTATTGCTCAGTGCAATGTAAAACAGACTTGAGTTTAAGTAAATCAGTAACAAAATGCTTCGCTTATCGTTAATTTGTTAGTATCAACGATGGTACAGCGTACATATTAGGCATTGCACATGATCAAACAGAATTATGGCCAGCGGCGACTTCAAAGGGTCATTGTGAGCGCCGGCTGCGCACCGCCGTCCTATTGTGCAGTTTATCCAACCTGCCTACCTCTGTTCGTAAATTGTATGCATATGTTATACCATATTGAATCGATTCATTGTTTATTAATAATATTAGTTTTATATCTAAAATGTTTTTTGATGTTTTAATGAAGAGACTAGATTGTTATCTTCATTTTAACGTATTAAGTTTAAATAATTAATTAGTCAATAAAGTACGTATCACATATAATAAATTAGAAATATACTACTTGTAAAACGTCTTAACTCACGTGTAAATCGGTGTCAGTACTGACTAGTTTCAAGCCCAACGGGGGCTCTTCTTCATGGTGAGTGGGATTCGTATTATAGCGCGTTTGCAGCCCGATGGCCACGAAACTAGTCGGTACCGACACCGATTTACACGTGAGTTAAGCCATTTTATAAGTAGTATAGTGAGATGTCTCGCAAAAGTTTTAATAGTTTAAATAAATTAGAAAGTTTAAATGGAGGGATGTTTGTTAGAAGGTAACTCAAAAACGGATAAATGGATCTGGGTGATATTCAGCACAGAAATAGATTACTATATGGATTAACGCATAAACAACATACCTTAAAAGTTGAGTGGACATACAACGGGCAGCTAGTATGATAATATATTTTACTATATAAATCTTGTTACACACCGTAGACAAAACTGACAACCGTTTAGCTGACAGTTCAGATTGCGTGAGTAGAAGTCTTAATATGTCAGACAATTAAGACACAAAAAAAAAATACAAAATTATATTATATGAAGTAAATAAATTCTGTTACATTATGTGTTATGTGATCACAATCATGTATTCTCCATTTGTAATTGGCCTAGGAAAAGTGCTTGAAACTGCCAATTAATTATTAACTTTTTAAAGTGTTCAAGTCACTTTTAAATGAATTCGTTCGTTATGCAATTTACGGCCACTTTACAATACGGCTAGACAAATCACGAGCTGACGGTCTTCGTTATCTGTCGGCATATATATCGCTTTTAAAATTAACAAAATCGAGATCCAACGGTTCTGAATTACATATTAAAAACTAATTTACATAAACTAGAACTTGTTCAATTATGTATGTTTTTTTTTGGCCAGTGTTTATAACTTCTTTTTTTGTTACTCCAAAAGTTATGAATGAAATATTTCCAATGCCAAGTAAAATTAAAAATAACTCATTTAATAATCACTCAATTTCGCGCGTGCTGTTGAAACTAATTGTTCAAGTAGTTTTTATATGTTCAAGGAGTTTTAATATGTTCTCGCGTCAAAAGCCATATGATAAAAAAGAAGAATACAGTAAAAGAAAATGAAAACATTTTTGTTATTCAGATAGTCATTTATCTTTTATAGGCCGTTTATCAATGTTCATTCTTTTAATGTGCACTCCATGAATTTCGTTATAAACAGTTTGCCGTATCAGTTTTAAATAATCACAAGCTGGACAACACTGATGGTAATAATTGTAATATTGTTTTGTGCCAAATCTTTTAAATCTTTGTGATTTTTTTCGCATGAGTTCATATCCAAATAAATTTTGTTGTATTCGCTCTTAACAGTTTGTGAAAGCATATTGTGTAGGGTGTCATCTCCCACCGCGTTTGCACCACAACCCTTCGTTCCCACGATCAACGCGTGCCATAGTTTGACTTTATGGGGTTGCTTCTGTGAAGGGCGGGTCCATTTTTGACGAACTCGCAGAGCATTTTATACTGTTCACATAAACATCTTTATTTCGAATAGTTAATTAAATTTTTGTTGTAAAATGTAGATTATAAATGCGTAAACTTGGATGTTTGTTAGAAGGTATCTTCAGAACGTCTTCATGGATCTGGATGAATTTTTTTATAGATGTACAAAATTCTATAGAAGAGCACGTTGGTTATTAATGTACATGTTTTTTTAATTCAGCGTAAGGTGTCGTGTTCGATAGCCAGTTTTTCATGTTTTAATGATGACAGCTGCAGTACATGTGTACTGTCACATGAATTCCGATAATGTATGATATTAATTAATTTCAGACTAAAACCGCATTGTTTTATAGATGCTTGTTTGTGCGCAAGCTTCGGAGATACATTGAGGAAAATATGTGTTCAAATAATAACGGATTACACATGAAAAACAATATCATAGCTGTAAGTTAATTCTGTTTATTTTTTTTTTGGAAAACCTGTATGACGTTTTTTTTATTTGTAATATCTAGTGACGACATACTTGTTTTCAAAGGTAAGTATTGTGATATGACAGTGTCCTAATACATTAACAGAAGTTTATCGTATATCTATAAACATTGGAAAAAATTAGTTGGTAAAATATGGCACGATGGGAACAGAATACACTTATTAGATACTTCATTTTAGATCGATCTGAAATTATCAGCGTATCTAGTCTAATTAGACAATGTACAATCATCTCATCCCGAATTAATTTCAATTAAAAATTAACGATAACTGTCCAAAATATAGTTCAATGTCAGTTACATGGAAATCCCCTGGATATGTGATTATTTCTAGTTATGTACCAAGTACATAACCTCTATGTATCCTTGTTTGAGGCTGATTCAATGATAACTGAGTCACGGCCGAGTGGCAAGCTTAGTCACTCTCTTGTCGATGTTTCCAATTCCATATATTCATATAAAAACTATCGTTTTAATGCGGTTTTCCCTAAATTGTACAGTTCAGATCAATGCCTTGCCCTCACTTGTTTTGATTGGTTTACTTTGTATTAAAAAAAAATATTGTTACCCGAATAACAAGACGGTAAAGTTTTTCTCATGTTTGTAATTATGTTTTATGTACGTAAGTGTGTTTGTAAGACAATTGTATTCTGACGTATCTTTCCCCGAAGTGTCATAGGTAATATCAGTAGGTTTTTTTTAAATAATAACAAACAGTATTATTTTAAAAGCTTACTATATGTCCCCAATGAGAGGTTCGGAGTCTACACTGCACCAGTATGTTCTACGCTGGTCTAATGCATTGACTTCACACATATCTTTGAATTTTTTCACAGATGTGTGCAGGCATCACGATGTTTTCCTACATCGTAAGAACGTGTATCCACATATTAATTTCTAAAATTAAAAAAAACATTAGTATACGGCGGGAATCGAACCTGGACAAGTTGAGTTTGGTCCGGTCAAGCGTTTAACAATTGCGCTATGAAATAACATGTATCGTTATCGATTAAATTCTAATCAGAATTTTAGTTTGAAAACTAATGCTTGTTTTATTTACTGGCAATGTTGGAAATTAACTGTTCAAAAACGTAACTTTGTTTTTTTTATATAAGTTTCGAGACACATTCTGTAACCAAACGCCAGCGTGAGTTAGTCTACAACTCGGTACGCCGGCGGTGCTTATTTATGGCCCCGAAAGAAACCAATCTTTGATTTTATCTAGTTATATTTGAATTTTTCATTAGCCGTCACCGACCGCACGTTTATAAGATATCGAGATTTCATTTACATTCGTTTAATAAATTTTTATATTGACCCACCTTCCATCTTTGATCGAGATAAACGTATAGGTGTTAAAATTCATTTAATACCATTTTATAATAATATTTATATATATATAATGATTTATAAAGTGATAAATGAAAATATGCAAAATTTAATCGATATTATACTATCTTTTCAATCGCTTTATTATTTTTTTTTATTATTTCGTTTCGTATTTTTGCATAATTATTACATTAATTTATTTATATGATATAATTTGATCACACATCTCGCATGATATTACATATTTCAATTGTATACAGTGTGTTTGAAAATTCTCATTCACAGACTAAGCCAAAATTACGTCTTATCTAGAGGGCACTTCAAGCGGTGTCGTTAATACATTTAAAATATGCGCCAAAAAATAGTTTCACTTCTGTTTCCACAATATGGCTATTTTATATTTATTGCCTGACATTTGGTTTGTTTTTTTCTTTTTTAGTTTATGGTGTTTTAGAATTAGTTATGAGAACTTCTTGGTGGAAAACTATTTGAATTTTTGTTACGTATGAAATGACAATGATAAGTGGTAGAATTTAGTTGATTGTAGATAAATAAAATAAGGTATCAATGCTTGGATTAAATCGCTTTAGGACGGAATTGATAACGATCTAAATGATAAAACACTATCGTTAATCACCAAACACGATTTACCAGGTAGGTACAGACGGGATTATTCGCTACTGGCGTTAATGCCTCTGATTTTTTAATCAGATAATATTATCACTAGAAACGAACCCAGTTTCGATCGCATTGTTTAGAAAACACAGAGAATTCTAACAGGAGAAGGTTCTCAATTCGTCTTTTTTATGTTTGGTACCACAGAACGTCGTTCCCGGTGCTCCGATTTTGATAATTATTTTATTGATCGAAAGTTAGAAGTTGCATATTGATACCATTTTATTTTAGTTAAAAATTATCCAGTAGTTTTTGTTAATTACTGACATTTATTAATCCCATATAGTTAACATAGTGAGAACAGTGTTGTCAGCAGTCCGAACTATGTAAACAAGTGTAATGATACATACATTAGTGTTATATACCTTAGAAAACACAAAACTGATCGTTATCCTGCAATCGGCTCGAGAATTCGATAGCGCTTTGATCGATGACCTCTGATTGTGTCGACTGATTACAAACTTTATCTGTCAAATAGATTATATTCACCCTGTACTGCGGGGAATACAGAGTAAGGAATGTGGATGCATTGGATTATATTAAAATAATTGCCTGTTTGTATAAGGCACCAAGGGCATCGCCAAGACGAGAGGAGTGGGGGGGGGGGGGCAGCTACTCTACGTGGTTTACTTTAAATATTGTCGCCTTTTTCCTAATGATATTTCAACATAAGATTAATTGCTTATTTGTGAAACTATGTAATTACTGAGTACCACACTCATGACATAATTGTTATTGAGTACGCAATACCTAGGTCTTATTAGTAATTATTAGGAAAGCTGTATTTGTACGTCATCTATACTTAAGACAATTTCGTGTAGTCTCTCTGAAGCGACTGTTACCAGTGTTCGGAGGCGATCGGCCGGTTTCGCGAGGTGCGTGATAAGGATCGTTAATTTCAAGAATCCTATCACTTATTGGGTGTAATCATGCGATCCCAATTTGAATATTGTTCCTGCGGAGGCCGCGTGCGATTCTGGACATAGATATCATTTAATTTATTCTCTCGCAGATTGATAAACAGTGAGATGTTATCAGGCGCGGCGCAGGATTTATGCGGCCGCGTTACAACATGTCCTCGCGTGGGATGTACAATGTTTTTGTTACAATTAAAACTTTACTTATGTGCTTGTTGAATTGTGACTGCCATTTGCGACATGTTTCTGAGGTCAATTTTAAGTTGCCAACATCAATTTTTTATACGATCGATAACTTCGACGCTCACGGACATGCAATACTTGATACTACAGATGCATTGCCCTTTGATTGATGCTCTTGATTTTCCGTTTTCTATAAAAAAGATACGCTTTAATGCCGGAATTCCTTTTTAGATTTGTTGCAAATATTGTGCAAATAAAATGTATGTACAAGTTTTTTCGAGTTTTGGCGTAAATTATATTTAGTCTATAGTTTAAGATTTCGATTGGAATGTATATAAATAATGGACATATCTATAGCTGCACGAGTGTACTCTCTGCCTACCTCTTAAGTGTCAGGTGTGAATGTTTGTATGTAAAAACATACGTAAGTTGATAATAAATCTGTATCGATAATCGATAATAGATGTCCTTAGTTTTTTTGTAATATTGTGTACACTTGTGGAGCTCCGGTGTACTGATAAGGTATCTAGTACATATGTAACATTTGTAATACGACGGCGTCGCTTGTCGGATTGCGATCGCCTTATCTATTGCTTGCTACCGTATGTAGATATCGATTTACAATTATCGATTAACTTATCGATGTTTTTCATAATCGATAGATAGAGTTGAGGTTCATTTGGTAATTTGAGTAGATTGTAAAAATATTGGCAATTTGTGTATGTAATTCCTACACGAGCAATATGTTAGATATAGGCTTTGAAGTTCTTCATAATGATACTCCGACATGTAAATCAGAAATATCTACCTAACAATTATTTCGCCAGTTAACAGCGCACAGTTTGCACGATAATCGAGTTGCCAGATAACGTCCCACACCATGCGTCCATCACGCGACTGCCTTCTCCCTCGCTCTAGCTCCGACTTATATTTGCATCCCTTTCGCGCTTATCTGACTAGTTACGAATTTAAAAACTAAAATAATGAGCGATATATCGCGAGCGCTATCGCAGCATCCGCCAGCGTATCGCCGCCGATAACAGTACATCTGCTATGTCAATGCTCGCCGATTTGAAATTCGAATACAATTACACGCACGCTACTATCACACTGTTTTTTTTATTTCCAACCAGCTTCAAAATTCCGATTGACAGGTGTTGTCAAATAAAACCTCTTTTATGATTTAACATAAATATATCGACGAATAAAACGGCTTTTATTAGGTATTACACGTTGTATGGACATTTATGATAATTTTGTCGCGTGGGCCACAGTTTTATTTTATGCAAAGACGAAGGCGATTTATTTAAATAAAATTTATATAAATTCTAACGAATTAATGATTGAATTATGCATTTCATTTGAATATTTAATTTTAATATCTCTTTCCTATTAATTATGTGTGTGATAAAAGGTTTTTACATTGAAACATTCCGAGGTTTAATATGAAAAGGAAAAATGAAAACTAACTGAACTGTATTTGAGACTGAAATATAAAATTGTACTCTTCACGTAAAATTTGGTAGAGACATAAATCACTAGAATAGCCTATAGGCTGCTCTACATAACTTTGTTTAATCTGTCCCCTACAAAGTCACAGGTGAAATCTAGTATATTTCTGACGCATTCAGTGTTGCCAATTGTTGTACTTTAGTTATACGTTTAATATGAGAAACCGACATTAACGAAATCCCTTAGCGTTGAATTAACGACTATACGACAGTTAAACAAATCGGTGTAATAATTAAGTAATGCTTGTGTTCACAGCGTGTTTCAAATTACATTCGATTGCCTGTCGCCAGATATTAATTACTATGTTACTAATATTTTAGTGATAAGAGTATCGATAAGGCGCAGTCAATGCAACCTAAGTTTACATCAGGAGTTGCTGTGTGCCGGCACAGAGGCGGTAAGTCACGTACGAATCGGATGCGAGCGACGATAGCTCGGTTACAATATTGCTATTATGTCTAGTTTAAAAAAAATAATTTTAACAAAGATGTAAAGATATAACATTCGGAAGTACCGTACACATTTATTGTAAATCGACATAGCGAACACTTAAAGAGTGAACTGATTCAAATTCAATCATCATCATCATCATCAGACTGCGTCTACCTTCCAATGCCTACCGAAGTATTAATAAGTTCAATGGAAATGTAAAACTATACATATATTTCGCTGGATGATCATTTTTAGTAAAAAATAGTTTATGCGTCTTTTCTCATAATCAACTTTGATTGCATCAAATTTCGTGCGTACAAGTGAGTTCCACGGTTGAGGAGCAGGAGTGTGAGGCGTCCTCCCTCCTGGTGGACCGAAGGCGTAGTACGGACGGCAGGTAGTCGTTGGATGCGGAAGGCGGAGGACCCCATACTGTGAAACCCATTGTGAACGGTCTATGTCAGTGGGCAGACAAGGGCTGATGATGTGGGTGACGAAGTGAGTTCTTTAAAAATGTTCCAAGTTCTCGTTTTACGTATTAATGTTCGTTCTCAATCTTGTATATCTATATAAGTAGTCCGCGATGTTACGAAACGAATCGAGAAGATGTAAATGTAATCGTTGTGTAAGCTATAGCGACACTGGTATCATGCGCCGGGATATCTGATTATCGCTCCCTCTATTATCTCGGTTCAAAACGTTATCAGTCTATAAAAAACATACTGCCGACCCTGATGCGGTTGTATGGTACATTTAACTGTACTAATTACTTTTACGTATAATGTTAGACTGAAGATTTAGTGCGGACGGCGGAGGACCCTGTGTGGAAGGCATTGGTGAAGGCCTATATCCAGCAGTGGGCAGACAAAGGCTGATGATATTGTATATAAAATACAGTTCCAATTCAAACATAACTATTGACTATAAATAGTTTTGAATCAATGAAATACAAGGTTAGTGTGATAGATTTAGCAACTAAGCCAGTTGACCACCTGTTGACCTTTCAGCTCTCACACACGGACTTTAAGTTGCTTGAACCAGTCAGCGGCTAGTTGTATTATTTGGTGATTGGAAATTATAGTCCGTGTATGGCATGTCACTGTCGGTACTGTTTATTTGTTATTCGGGATGTTAAATGATCATTAGTTGGGTAAAAATCAGCTTTTGTATGTTTTTGATCATCTTGGGTTAGGAAATCTTATAATGATTCCAGTTGTGAACTGAAGAGCCAAGTCATTATCATCGTCAACCTGCTCTTTTCTCTACAGAGGGTCGGCACAGTATGAGCTACTCTAAGTACAGTCGTATAATTGTTACATTGTTGATAACGTCATTGTCCTCAATTTATTTTCATTTTTCTATGTAAATGGAATTTACACTTGATAATTACAATGATAATATTCTCTCTCAAACTTGATATCGATTCTCGGTACCGCAGTGTTGTAGACGTGCCCGCACCTCACTGTAAACGCGTGATCTTTGTTAGTAACGTATCTGCGTCATTTGTACATCGATTGAGTTATTAGGAAATCTATCGTCATGCTCCATTTTTACCCCGCAAGGGCTTTGTTCGAACAGATTTTTTTTGTAACTAAAAATAATAGCATTTTTTTGATATTACCTAGATTGTTAAACATTCTAAGTAAACTTACAAATGTTGTTTTGGTATATGGTTTATGACAATAGACGAATTGCGGGAATCGAACATGCGATCGCTTGATCGGTAGTCATACCTTAACTTAATAAGCCTATTGGCGCTAGATAGTTTTAGAGTCAGTTTACACTGCAGAATCACCAGCTTACAGTGAAATCTTGTTGAATACCATATATTTATGGACTAAGGACTTTATTCGTTATAGTATCACGTCAGTCAAACCTGTTTTTATCTCGATTTCAATAATTTAAATAAATAATAATCAGTCGTCATAAGAGTCATAGCGGCGGCCCGGCCGCTCGCCTCATCCTCGATAAGGAGCCGATAACACTGATACCGGGTAATGGACCGCGTTCTCAAATGATAAGATACACGCTAATGAATCTTCGTTTTAAAACTATACGCCCGCTAACGACCCATTCTAGACTTTTACACAACTGACGCGATCTCTACTTGCGCTCATATTTGTTTATAAATATAACTGAAGTCTGTAACAGACCTTCAATTTAACATCACAGTCGAACTGTACAGTTAACATTTACGTGTGT
>JAODUI010000001.1:927168-958577 GCA_027563995.1 Papilio gigon | reverse complement strand
ATAAATATAACTGAAGTCTGTAACAGACCTTCAATTTAACATCACAGTCGAACTGTACAGTTAACATTTACGTGTGTAGATAAAACTCAGAACTGAACAATTTAATTGACAGTTTAAATTTCATAGTGATATTTCACGCTACTTGATCGAGAGCTCAAAGCTAATTATGATGAGAATCCCGTTTATTACACACTAGTTAAAACCATGAAAGTTTTAAGTTTAGTTTACATGCATCAGTTAAAACTGAGGTTGTATTTCACGCTTAACAATAAGGACAATTTAATTAAAGTGTAGTGACGTCAGTCTATGGTGTCATGTTATTGTGCTCGGGTAGGATATTTTTAAATGAATAGTCACAATAGCTGACCCTCGTTTAGTGAGACGAACATCGCCGGACGGGAGCGACGGCGGGACAGAGTTTGTTTTCATTGTCATATTTGATTAGTTCTAATTTTAAACTAAGTAATTAACAGAATTAATAGTCGAAATTAAATCGGCAATAGATTTTAAATTTTCGTATTATGTACGTGTTTTTCATATTACGATCAATTTTATTAATCTGTACATTTTTGAGAAGAAACAGTACCAAAAGAGTTTTCAACATGTCGATGTAACTTGAACAGATATTGAAGATTTAAATGTTGTATGAGGGTTTCTTTATGTTAATCTGAGTTAAGACGTATGTAGCAGTTTAAATAATTAACCGTGTCGTCAGAAACAATGGATACAAACTTGTAAAACTTTCCGATGGTATCGCGTCACCTATTAAGCGGCCGTGATTAAACAATGGAGCTGTAATCGAAAAAATAATTCGAGCAATTTATCTACCGCCCTGACTGATTCCCGCGCCGGCAATTTGTCTGCCAGATTAGAGATGGCTCGATTGTTAACTGAGCTCCTAACGTAATTAGTAACTATTTGTTTTTGCCGGGTTATCGCGCATCGTAGTACTGGCCCGACAATGGGGAAAGGCTAAATTTTTGAAATGATTCGATTAGTTGCGACGCCGACGTTTTGATTTGTTCCTCCCATTTCTCTTTACCATCTGAGCTTCTCACATTAGTTGTGTGTTCTTGTTTGTGTGCGATGTTAACAACATGCGCAGAAACGTGTGTAGAGGGATTTAAATCTGTTATTCTTTTAGATTTTATTTTTATTTTTCTGAGTAGTTATAGGACTTGTTAAGTTGCAAGTAATTTTCTGATGTTACTTTGTAACTTCTTCAGGGGTAATTACTGCGTATTTGGTGCCAGGGCGCATTTATAGAACAATGCTACATTTATTAAAAACAATATGTGAAATTAACAATTTTTACTTTACTGTTTTACGTGTGGTAAAGATAACCTATTCAGTTACATAAAGCAGTACTGGTACAATGGCCACGTGCGGTGAAGCACATTGTTCCCCGTGCGGGTGGTCCCGGGTTCGTATTGTTGTGAGGCTCTCGATATCTTATGGATAAATACGTGATTTACTATGACGTAATTTAGATATGATAGTTACAAAGATATTGATTGCAAAGTGCAGTATTGCAGCTTAACAGGAATAATTTAAATCAGACATAAGCAAACTTTCTGTAATCCCTTGTTAAATATTTAGTGGTTTCGATAAACCCCCTGATGACCTGCCTTCTCTAATTGCGCCATCGTATACCTCCGCCGACTCTCCTGTGGACCTAAGTTCCACATGAACCACTTTGTGGTGCACTGGTTTAAAATGTTTCGATGTGTAAATGGTTAATCATGGTGCAAACGAATCTCGTTACCTTCCGGCACGCACGCACTAACGTTTTGATTCGCCATTGAAATCCTTGTAGTTACAACGTTCGCTGGAACGTAATCACCTGTCCCATCTTGTACCACATTGTTCTTTCCATCGAGCAATGAACCAAACTCGCCTTTACCCGCTTAATGAGTGGGATCATTATCGCTTGTAACATCGCCCACTCGACCTACGGCCTCGCGATCCATTTCATCTCCTACAAGCATAAACTACGGAGCGGGCGTCAATTGTTAACAACCTCTCGATTCTCGTGAATAGATACAATCGATTCTGTCGTTTATTTTCTCGCACTAGAGCTGCTCGATTGTTTCATTCGATACTATTCGCCCGCAGCCGTCTAGATCATGTGTTCCTACATCAAATTGGACGTGACAGAGCACTCAATTATGTTCCTTAAACGGCTCGCGCTTGAGACCAGATTCGCGGTTATAATTTTGACAACTGATATCGATTAATCCGATATCAATTTTAGAATCGATTTTGAACTCTATTGTCTGTTGCATAGATGTCTATTTATGGTGGATAATGTGTGGATTTTTTGTGTAGGTTATTGTTTAGGACAGTCGTTTGTTTTGACAGGGCGCGTCGGTGAGCGGCCACGGTGACTGAGATTGCCCGATTGTGTGGAGCGTTTTAGATTGAAAGATAACACGGGACTCACGGACTCAAGCGTTAGGTTGATGCTACACTGTCATGTTTTATTAAACAATGTCTTATTATTAGAATACAACAAACTTATTTCACCATAGTACTACCGTCTTGACTTTTAAAAAACAATAACACTCTCCAGAACAATCCAATCCTTGTAATGTCACCTGTTTTCGTTCCTCAATTACACCTTTGTCGTTTTACAAATAATTTATTATAGGTTCTTTGTATATTGGTGATGATTTACTTAAAAGAATAGTATGTGAGTTGTCAATCCGTGTCGCCGCTGTGTATCGAATATCAATAAATATTAACGTTATTTCATTTGCTCAGTAATGTTTGTGCGTTTTTGTGGCCTGTTAATGGTCCGATGACGAGATTAGATAGTAGAGGTACAAGCTGTTACTCTGTATGTGTTAGCTATCGGAACACAGTCTATATTAAATGCTTCTGTCTAAATTATTGGTTATACGAAACTATAAAATGTTTGTCATAAATAATTATTAAGTCATTCTTATTGTTTTACTATTTCTATCGAAAACTCTTGTTAGAAATTCGTCTTTTAACATTAGTCATTTGCAAACAGTGAACAGTATTTTTGTATAATTTTTAATACCAGAATGTTTTTCGCCACCTGTAAGGCAAGGTTAGAGTAAAAAAGGTAATTTTCTTTAAGGCGACTTGACTTTAAGTCCTATGTCAGAACAGAAGGCTTTTAAGGAGAAGCAAGTATTATTTGTCAAGTTCAAATCTCAATGCTTTCAAAGTTAGAGTAAATATACTTACTGCAAACGTTTAACTGACGTGTACATACAGTGAACAGGCTCGGCCCAAACCCGATGCGGACACGATAGTTTGCGGTAATCTGCGCCTACGCACTATTGTTTAAAACTCGGTATGCTCATTTTGTATGGCGCGATAGCATCGGCTGTGCAACACGGGCTGTGCCCCTACACTCTATAAGGCCACGCTATTGCCTGATTTAAGTGCGGTATCAGTGGTCTTGTACCGATGTTAGAATCGCTTCCTATACTGTCGTACCAACGTTCAATTAAAAAGGTCGATTACGGAGGAGTTTTTAACATAAGATTTTTTAAAGGGTAAATATTGATAACCTGTAGTCATTAATTTCTTAAATTTCTGTATATTGTATAAACTAATGCACTAATTTTTTTAAGTACGTAGGAATTACGAAGCAGATTTTGCATGTGGAGTTCTTAAAAAGATATTTATCTACACTTTTGTTTAGTGAATATAGTAGCAGCAGTGTCTAAGTTACTGTGCCTACTTTTTAAAGCCTACCTATCCAAAACCTCAGTGGAACTGTCTCCAAGTAACAAATGATTGGACTTTCCAATGATTGTCGGGAGAGTAAAGGACGAGAGACATATAACAATCTACTAGGTCGAAGCAACTACTTGAAAAGGGCATTTTCTTTCGCAGATCGCTGTCTACAATCAATAATCCCGAAAATGTCATTTAAATGGCTTCCGTTGTCACGTATGTCAACTACGAAATGAGCCATTTCACTCCGACCTGTCTCGTAATGGCCGGACTTGTCAAAAAGCGATGTTAATCTTTGGAAATTATCGAATAATCGACGTTACGGTTGCGCGTACACCGGATGTCAAACTGAAGTATGACAATGCAATTATATCCACTGCATGGACTACTTTGAACTTTATACACTTACAATAGAGGCTGTTTTATAAAAATATAATTTGAACAAACATACCAGGGATTGTGTTTAATAACAGTAACTTGTCATAGCGATTTGATTTTAGAGTTCAGTGAGAAAAATGGTCGAACAATTAGAAAACATTTCCTTTTGATATTATTTTAACCGTGAAATTGTACTTCTTTATACTTATATTAAAAAAAAATACTGTGTATTTGGGTTCCAATTTTTTGGACTGACTTTTTGCGCCGCTGTTTTCAGTTTCACCGGGCTTACGGTAGCCAGGCAAAGGCACCAAGCCTAAACCTGTGCTTATAAGGCTTGAACTTCCATTATGCCTGTATTTTAATCGATTTAAAACGAACCTTCTTTAAAAATTGAATGTCTTTCTTGCTTAATGGAGTACCATTAGTTATTTGTGACATATTTATTTAACAAAACTATAATTTAACGACGGAACCTTATAAAATATTGTACAGTTCAACCGGCACATGTTTTTTTTGATGTAAATCTCACCATTAAATACCTGTCCGATGGTATAGTTGATAGAAAGATTTATGTTGTTTAAATAACACATTCGAATTGTATTTTTTTCATCGTCAGTGAAACCGCCGCGGTCTGTTTTGTGGTTATCTCATTCTGTTGAAATTCTTCAATGATTTTTTTCTATATTAAATGTCATTTAGTGATAGCTTCGATGTATGGATGTTAATACGTATCTCCAGAAAACCTCTCGATTGTCAAACACCTGAATAGTCGGGAAGAGCACATTTACTATGTTTATTTGTTTTTAATTCCAGGCGGATGGTGTCACGAAAAAAAGCCTACATTATTAAACGTAACTTGATATATTTCTCATCAAACTACAGTGATAACAGTCAGGTGCAAAGCCATGTTTATTGGAGGCCTATAACTCTTCGTTGTCGACGCCTCTCAACACCTCTTCTATCGACGCATCCGCAATGATTTACCGCCAGGCAAAGGTCGTGATTCACCGATAGAGGGCGTTAGTATTGCGCTTTAATTATATTACAGTTTATGTACCAACAACTCTATAGTACCTTTCAATATTTATTAAATTAGGTAAACTTAAGCTTTGTTGACCTTTATATTCGTTGTAACTTAAATTCTCCAATGTGAAATGCTATGTAACTTAACTAATTTCGTACTTATGTTCATTTTGTAATTAGTTTAAGTGAACATGGTTCGTTTGCTTAAGCCACGACATCTGTCGCTTAAAAGAATGCGTTCGTATCGAAGAAAGGAACAAAGATCTTATGAATCGCGTGATTTTGGTCCAAAGAAACATCGGTACATCGGTTCGGTGTCCGCGCCGCTCACGCGACCGCAAGTGTTGGAATTTCGAACGGAACAAAATAAGACAATTACCTGTTGGCAAATGTTCCGATAGGGGCCGCCGCAATCGCCTCACGGCTCGCAATCTCACCATCGGTAATTTGGTAATAAAATGAAAATACGTTCGGCCCTTATCTATAATCCGCTCTATATGTATCCCACTCTATATAAACATTCAATAAGCGGAGCGCGAAACGATGTAAGCGACTTCACAATTCTTCGAATGGTCTCCGACAGCCTGCAAACAAGTTTATTGCATAAATAAAACACTCGCTTAGCTTTTAAGGGTTAAAATTGCCTGATCGGTTGCGACTCGTCTGCTTTCGCGGATTCGTGCCGATTTCGCGTGGCTGCAAATTTAATTTTCTTTAATAAGCTTCGGGAATTTGCTGTCGAAGGAAATGTTCTTTAATTGAAGTGGTTGAAGGTCGATTGTTGCGCGGTGGGTGCGCCGGCGGCGGAGGCATGTATCTAGATAGGCATCTTGTTTCATCGGGAGAGATGCGGGCTTCGATACGGGCCCCGCCCATGCTTTTTTCGTGGTCTCTAAGTAACAATGGGGTGATCTGCTAACTAAATAACGAGTGCGATGCATCAGTGGGAACGTTGTCGATGCGAACCGCGTCGTGCTTTATTTGTTGCGGCGGTGTCTGCGCGCGGACGCCGGACGCACTGATTGACTTTTGTCTCGCTGACCTCTCGCGCCCTACACTTGCTGCTTTCCTGGTACCTCGGACAACATTATTACAGATTACTTAAGCAGACAAACGATCACAAAATATATATTTCCACACAAAAAAAAACAATTGAAAATCTCTTTAAATGTTACTACCGTCATAAGAGAAGATTACTTTTACTGATTAGAAATGTTCAAAAACGCCGATTTTTCATTTAAGTTACCCATCACCGATTAAATTGATTTAATCAGGATGACATTTTGGATTCTAAATTTGTATGGAGACAAAAACCGCATTGTTAAAACGTTTTAGGATACATTTTGGTTCATATAAATCAGAACGTATCGTGCAACTTGAAGGAGGAAGTTCGTAAGGTTACGAAATCAACTATGTGTTATTTATGCTCAGTATTAATTTACAATTTTCCGCCATGTACCGCCGGGGGGTTTTTATTCCACTAATTAAGGTTATATCGATGGTGTGGGACGAGGTTTTCCTCTTACAATCAAATTTATACAGAGTTCTTCCTTGTTTTGTTGTTTTGTATGTGATTGTGGATTGAAGTGTTGGGCCATTGATACTATAAATTTATTAAAGATCTTAACGTAGCGTTAATTTCAATGGAAATGAGAAATTATATTTACACATAACACTTGCAATATTGTCATTGACTATGAATTTATTTTAGAAAGTTTTTTGTTTCTATTGATATCTACATTTACAACTGTGGCTACAGCCTTATAAATGAAAAACAGTTTGGACAGAATTGTTGTAATTTCTATTGGATTCGAACATCAGGTGAACTTTGTTTTCTAAAAGAATTGACCTAAGTCTAAGTAGGAATTTATGTGCATGTTTCATTATGACAGCGTTATTAATTATTCAGATACTGAAAGGAAAATGTTAGAGCTAAGGGCGTCTTTTAGTTTATTTCCTTACTACATTAAAAATCGCGTTTCACTTAGTTTCGGTTTCGTGAAAGACATTAACTTTGGGATCGATCTCAAGGATCGATTATTGATTTGAACGTGTCCGGCTGTGGGGCGGTGGGGGGCGGCGGGGGGCGGCGGCGCGGGAGGCGGGCCGAGGCCCCTCCTCCGGGGCCATGCTGTTGCGCTGACGTAGCGCCAGCGGACAGGTTTCTGAGCTGCCACAAACACTGGGTTCGAAGTACGCAAGTGTAGGTCGGGCCTAGCTAACGTGACTCATGATTAAGACCATGTTTAAAATTGATATTTTAATATGATAGACTTATTTGTCAAATTCTTATGACATTTATTATTATAACGAATTGTTTTTAAATGAGGAAAATGATTTGATGAATAAAAGAAGAGTTTATTAGTTTTAGTTTTAACGTAACGTAGACGTATAATCTATAGATGGACAGTTTCATACAAGAGGACTAATAGGGAATCGGTTTTCGTAATGTCTTTTTGTATAGCACTGAGAAAATGTGCTCCGAGAAAAGCCACCTGTGCCCGTTCATCGGCTCACTTTTGGACAGCGGATTAGGTCTCTCAGGTTGTAGTTATCTGACTATATCGCAATATGTACCTAGCAGTGGGAGCACTGCGAAAGACATACGAAATCATATATGTCACCTTAACATTGTATAATTTACAAAATAAAAAACACGATCTCTAAGTGTCTATTAGGGTGTCGATCCCTTTCCCTGCATCCATCAGGCGTTCGATTTGTTGGATAAACAAATTAGTGTCCACAAACAGGACGGCCGGCTAAAGAGATGTTATTAAGAAATAAATTGGGTAAGCATTAGGGTTGTCACAACAAAGTTTTCAAAAATAATTTTCAAGATTTTTTTTACTTAAACATTTTTTTTTCAGGCATATTTCTATTTTGATCATGGCTTATGTCTGATGGTAATGATGATTTTTACTTATTTACGGTCGTTAAAGTCATTGAATATATGTCAATTTATGTAGACTGTTGAAGGCGTTACGCTCTCAGTATGTTGAACTAAATTTAGCAAATGTATAGATAAGGAAATTAAACAATTAAAGGTGTAATCATTAGTTGGAATGATAGTGTGGATAATGAACGAAGGTAACTTTCAACAAAACCTTGTTACACTTGCACGAGTAAGATATCGAAAACTGGTTCCCCTTTCGATATCAACCTCGATAAATTGGAACAATTGACTTAAAATATTTATAGATATTGTCATTTTTAATATTCAAATTAGATACTTTCGATCGATTTTAATTCACTTAATTAAACTATTGTTGTATTCGTAATCTACACCAGGCTTACTAGTGATGTAGAAAATTCTACATAGAGTTTTGTAGTTAAAGTGGACAGCCCTAGAGGGCGCGACGGCAGCGGCCCGCGGCAACGCATATAAATTAGAGATTTACCCGTAATCTTTCATTTTTCACAGTCGTTTAATACAACAGCCGATTGACGCCTTCCCGGCACATCATTAGGAAATGAGTTTGTTTTCTCGAACAACGTTTGTTTGTTAATCTGCAGTCTTTTGTTACAAATTATTTTCAATTATAATTCAGACGTTTTACTCATTTAATATCGATTATTTTAACTGTTCCAGTTTCGACGTGTAGATTTTTTTTTTTAGTTTTAATCTAAAATAACGAGTTCTAATTCAGATAGCTCATATCAATTGAAATTCGTTTTATAAACTGGTATCATAACGAGTTTATAATTTTAGTTAACTTTTTATTACAATATAAAAAAAAACATTATTAATCTAAAAATGTATACTATAAAAATAATAATAATGAAAGTAACAGATTTGGAATTTAACTCATTTTCAGACTTTTTGTCTTTTTAGGGTTGTCAGTCATAGTAAAGAACATTCGTAAGTCCTTAATACCGCTCTATCATATTATACATTTAATATTATAACTCAGATAGTTTACCCTTCATGTTATCTCCATCGTCCCTTCATCCAACAACTATAAACAATCTTTTTCCGACATCGTCATGTAGCTGTTTAAAATTCGCGCCGAAGTTTGGCGCGCGATTTATAAACATGGCGTCACGTCCGGCGCGGCCGCGGCGGAAATTCGAGCCGTCTCGGAGGGAAGGCGGGAAACGTTCGGGATTACGTTTTGACGGACAACAACTTTGTTTTTACAATGAATTATTGTAGATGGCAATAAATACTGTTGATGGCGTACTTAATATAAATTGTACAATATCTTTAGTTCTAACCTAAATTATTTAATATTCCTTCGAGCCTATTCTAGTTGTAACGCTTATAGAAATATGTAATTGTTTGTAATAAAAATTATTACAATAATGGGATCACATATTTTATTCAAAAACATGATAATGTAGTTTTCATAACTTAAGTCCAACATTGACTTCTTGTTACGACTTAATCTTTAATGTCAAAAGAATAACTTAAGAGAACATATATTAAAATTTACAAAGTAATTAGGAACAGTACTGAATAAGAATTGAAATGTGGAAGGCGAAAAAAAGTAAGAAATGCAAGTATGCAGATGTTAAAAGAAAAAGAAAAAATCCTTGGGTTTTTATTGATCTCTTGATTTATATAACACGACTATGATAAATTAAAACAGTAACATAAGATTTATTATAATCTACTTTATTAGTACACAAAACGTAAAAATAACATTAATGACTCTCTTAATTTTCCCCATTTTAATTCGTTTTTTTTTTAAGTCGTCGGGAAAAATATAATTAAAGTAATTGGAAAAAAGTCTTGAAACGTAAATGTTTCACGGCTTAATGTTGCCACATTTCTGTTAATGTCGCATTAGATTAAGGAACCAGAAAAAAAATAACTGCCGCATAATTTAAATTGTTATTTTCGTTAATGAATGTTGCCAGTGCAGGTAAAGAGAAACATTCTGTAAAGACATTACAATTATTTCGGACTAGATTTTTTTACGGAAAATTATAACCAACTTATTTTATCTATGTACCGTTATTAGCTGTCATATAGACTATTCCTAATTCAAATAATTTACTATAAAATGCTCTGTATTTTTTTGTTACAGGTAAGTGTAAACCTTGAAAGCATCACTTGGCAAACAACAAACTGTACGGTAAAAAGACGCATCATCTTAAAATAACCGTGACACACATCTCGAGTTGTATTTTCAAATCGTAAAAGGTGGCAAACGGTTACTAGAATTCGCCGACATAGCGAAGTAATCGCTGCCTATACTTACTCCGCTGGTTGCTAAAGTTAGTTTTGGTTTCCGACACGGGAGGTCGCAAAAGTTACCTGGCCTGCGAGGTTTCTTACCAGTACCAGAGCATTGCCTAGAGAAATCTGCAATTGTAGATGGGTTTCCTATCATTAATTAGAAGAATATAAAGAGAGGGAGGACTGAAATTTGGTCTCCGCCACTCACATGAATCAGACGAAACGCGGAATTACTCCCCCTTGACGTCTGTCTTGTCTGTCCGGTATTACAACGGTCTTGCGGATCATTCAGGCAAGATGTTGTCGCAGCCTATACCACTGTTCTTTGAGTATTGGTTAATACTTTACTTCGTTCTTTTTGAGTAATTAATAATTATGTATATAAATCGATTTAATATAGATTTACACCAACTTTTAAGATAGTGAATAACTTGAAAAATCTCATAACAAGTAAGGTACGTTACAGACTAAAGCGATGCGAAGTGCATTGTCATAAGGTTCCGGGCGCGAATCAATGAGGTAAAGAGCTGCACACGGATGCAGCTGAACTTTTTAATCTGGTCGGACAATTCAAATGTGGTATTATGCGAGAGAGGAGGCGAGACAATAGCCGCCGCAGTTTAGCCGCTCAAACAACCGGAGTGGGCTATCTCCGCGGCCGAGCCCGCTCTGTTCAAACTTCAGGGAAATGCCTTTTGTACGCCTTTTTTAAACTTGTTATGTGCTTAGGTTTCGTGATACGTGTTACTTATATCATCGACATGGCAGACAAAAATAATTTGAACTTTGATAAAGTTGAAACGCAATTCGACTATTCTAGATTCCGAGACAGTCAACAATCAACTGTTTAATTAAATTTGGAAAATGTTTATTACACATTGATTGCCGTGTATAAAATAAAGTGATTACTCAATATATTATGTAGTGATAACTTAACTTTTATTAGATTAAGAACATAAACAGCAATACAAACGAGTCTGTCGGCAGCGCCATCTATCTCGCGGGCGGCCGAGCGGCGCGGGCTCGGGCGCGCCGGAAATGAACCGGCTTACGCGATCGGCATGCGCCCCGACTTTCACTGTGTGCCCACACCCTTATTTATGTTATTCTTGCGTACATCCAGAATATATTTATATATGATTCCATTAATATTTGACAAATGTTTATCCACAAAGCAAATTTAGAATTGACAAAAAGAGACAATTAATTTTGTTAAAGTAATCAGTCCCACTGTGTAGTAAAAACTAACATGCGCAGACAAAATTTGAACTGTCAGTTAAACTATACAGTTCTCATAAGCTTGTTTTAACTGTAGGGTGTGATTGTTCAATTAAAACTGAAGCAGTAAAGTGTTTAATCCGTGTAGTTGGGCAGCAAGGAATACACAGGGCGGAGTATCGGCGCCGCGGCGATGACGCAGCGATAACGCGCCGATCACGCTGCGCTATCGCCGCGTGTCACATTGTTCGCTATCAAGAAGTGCACTTTCGCTTGATAGTGAGGGCTGCGAAACATTACTTATATTGAATGTATACATTTTATACAAAACTAACTATTCTCTTGTCGCCTTCTCTGGAATTCCATAAGGTGAAGCCTCATTTGTCACAACGATCTATCCATTTATACAGATCAATGGAATTTGAAATGCCTATAGCCTAATGGTTATGGGTAAAGACTGCCAATCTAGCAGTTGTGGGTTCGAATCCCACCATTGGACTCTTGTCGTGAATCATATCCATACAAGTTCTTTCAAGTATACCAGAAATGATTACAAAAAAATTTAGTAATTGAACAAAAATATACTGAAATTTTAAATGAAAAAAAAAAACTATTTTATCGGTTACTGTTGCAACCTTGATTGTCTGCTGTTCAATATTTTTTGTCCCTTTCCCGCACAAAAGTTTTCTTCAAAGAATTTAAACCCTAAGTATGACAATAACCCTCACGTAAGTTTAGGTCTCGTTCTGCAAAAAAGGGCGCAGTGTATCTTGCCTTATAATAATTTCATTAATAGGACATGGTATAGAAATGTTATTACTAAACATATCAAATCCTCCGTTTACCACGAGGACCGATCCTGTGCCCGCATCCAATACTCTCCGGAAATCTTAACCAAGTCATCGGCCCAGTATGCGGGAGGCCTAACGCTGCGTCCTCGTAGCCAATAGTCTTCGGCTCCGTCGTCTGTTTAGCAATATAGCCGGCTCATTGACGTTAACAAGCACTAACATAAATATTGGGATATGCCGCACGTATTATGAGAAGATGTAACATTGTGGACAGTTGCAGGACATTATTTAAGCAGCCCTGAAGTAGCCCAGACTCCGATACAGCTCGGGCCCGATAGTGCATTGTCCGCGATAAACTTGTTATTTGTTGATAAAGAGAAAGTCGCTATCGGCCGAGTATTTGTAAATACTTGACGACGTTAATTAGCGAGATACTCCGGGTGACTCGCCCGAGACCTTTATCGTAATGTCATCGTTACGATACCAATTTTATTTTATTTTTAATTGTTGCAATTTCACTTGGTTACAGCCAGGCTCATCCTTAAACCACCAAATACAATGAGATTTATAAATAAACAAGTTTTAAAAACTTTAAACAGAATTAAGATGGTTGAATTAAATAGCCTAATGGGTTGGGACTACCAATCTAGCGGTCGTGGATTCGAACCGCCATTCGAATAGTGTCGTGTACCATATCCTAACACAAGCTTTTTCAAGTTTACCAGGGTAATTACAAGAAAAATTAGTCAATTAACAAAAATCTACTGTTATTTAAAAAATGATTCTTTTTAAAACTTCACTTTTTGTTACTTTATTTAGAAACTTTAAATGCTTTTGTTTGGTCATCAAGTAAGGAGTACATCACCAGTGTAGTGACCCACGAGCGCTGGTACCTCTTTATTAGCTGCCAGTTGCAAATTATAATTATATTAAAAACTTTTTAATCTGTCTTCTCCGTGGTTATAAGATCAGATGAGCTATTCGTACAGCAGCGTCTACTGATGCTCTTGTACTAAAAATTTTGTTACCAACCCGCCTGAGTCCAAACGACTCCATTTGTTAATCATTAACTATTTATCTCGACCAACAAAATCACGAGTTAAAGTCCACAGCGCAGATAAAGATGTACTTAATTAGTTGTTTAAAATAAAACTGATTGTGTTGTTTATCGGCACTTTTCAATAAGTTATTGAATTGCGTCATAAACTTTCTTCTAGAATAATTTACCCGACTTACAAGTGCAAACAGTTGAAGTAATGAAACTCAAAACTTTTGATTCACAAATTTGCTATGCACAATACACTGGCTGATCATTTGAAATTTACTAATAAATCTTGTTACCAATCAAAAATCAAAGCATAGTTGATAATAGTGTACTGGCGAGTTTATATCCTACGACCGCTAAGATCGGTAATACGTAAACTTAACCATTAGGTTATTGGCGTTATAGTTAATCTATAGGCTTGTGCTAGGATATCATCGTCATCAGCCCATGTCTGCCCACTGCTGGACAAAGACCTTTTCCAATGCCTTCCACAGTCTGCAGTCCTCCTTCCGTATTCAACGACTTCCGTCCGCACTAAGTCGGTCGGTCCATCTGAGGTGAAGAAACCCCGTACCCCGGTTGGCTAAAATGATATGGGCCACGGCAATAATTGTATCGTGGTTTTCAGAAAAGTTAGTGAATCAACACAGCGTTGCACCAGATAATGCGATGATCACTCTTGAAGTTATCGCGGTGTTGCGCGCTCCGCCTCACTACGTATCACGAAGGAAATGCTTAAAAAGATACCAACAATTGACAAATTATCCGCGCGTGTGGTCACATATTACGTGTAGTGCTTCACGATAGCAATTGCAATTAATCGTGATTTACGGTAAATTTCTATCTATATCTTTATTCATTTTGTTGCTCTAAGGAGTGATAACTTTGTTTTTGTTTTGGGCTTTGGTATTCTAACATTTCGTTGTATTTTAAATACTCTTTTATTGTAATAGATGGCGCTAGTTTATATGTGTAGATCGTTCTACTTTCTATATTTTATAGTCACGTTTAAAAATCCCTTAGAAAAAATACTGAGATTAGCAATACCTTTAAGTAATTTAAACTATTTCAAGAGAGTAGCGTAAAGCATTTAGTCATTCAAAGACAATAGAAAAATTACTTTCAACTTACAACTATACTGTACTTACAACAAAAGAACTGTGGTACTAAGAACAGCGCCCCTATCGGACGGAAAGTGAACTAACAATCTCATACAAATTCTGAACACTGATTTAAATTTGGTGTTAGCAAATTATCGACGTGGAATCGGCAAATATTTTATAAGGTGCCGATGAATAGCATTATAATCTTCGCAGCGCTTAGGAGGGTCTTTACGAGATTTAAAATTTTAATATCGGACGCGATCTGTTAAGGCGGGAAATAAGTGTAATGGCTTATAAATCAGTCGGTATCATTGTTATGCCGCCTCTGTCAATAGCTGAGGCGGCCGGTGGGACTAGTAGGGACATTCTTAAATGTGTCGACTTACTGACAAACATATGTAAAAGAATAAATAATTGAGGAAGATTTTTGTTTTTGATATAAAACTATGCCTTTGGACACTTTTTAGATTTAACTATTAAAAAAATATTAGCAGATTTTTCTTAACTCACTAATATTTCTTTTACCACTCCAACTAAGTTCTAGGTTTGTGCTGGCATATGGTACACGACAATAGTCGAATGGTGGGATTCGAACTCTGGACTATTGATACGTGTCCTTAACCATTAGGCTATTGGCGCGTACTAACTAATTAGCGATGACTGCTTACTATGGCGATTATTTACCGTGATAGTAAAAGTAGGTCGTTAGGTCTTGTCTTAGACTGCAAAACCTTAAATGTCTTGATGTCACTAGATAATAATCACTGGCTTATCCTATTTCTTCTTTTGCTCGTGTAGAGTCCATTATCGAGAGTCGGAGATGGCGGATAGCGGCCATAATTTGCAATAAATATAAGAGCGGAGGCGTCAGCGCCACCTTTCGGTGGGGCTCGGACCCGGACAGGCCTGCACCGGCCCGAGCCGAACACAATCGAGACGATAATCTGCATTGATTAATATAGCAATTTGATGCTTTATTAACAAAATATTGATATACTTAGTTTAACGCATTTATTAAAAGCTACTGTTTAACTTTTGTGTCCGATTGAATTAACTCATTTTCAATTTATACACCTATCAACGACGGAGTATATTTTGTTTTGAAGCATGCTTACTTTGATTTCGAAACAAAATACTCGAAGAAAAACATTAATGTTACACCTTTCCTTCTTCTTGACAGAATGAAGAAAACCATGTTTTATGGATTCGTGCTATGTATGGGTTGTTTGAAAGAGGATAACTGTATCTGAAAATGGATAGGTTAATATTTTCTATGAATGAACCCGCTGTGTAAATACTCGATTGACGCTGAAGAATTTTGTAATGTGTTAGCAATATATTTCGAATACACGCAACATATAAGATCATATCAAAATGTAGTAATGTGTACAATGTAACCGTGTAAGGATTACACAAGTGTACAAGTGTGGTCATTACACGAGCGGTTAAGATACGGCGTGCATTGGCAATGCCGTAATCTCGGTGTGAAATGCGATGGCGCGATGATAGAGCACGCTGCGAGCCTAAACTGCGCTAAGAGCTCTGCGCCTTCGCCCTCATCACCTTTAAATGTGTGTGCTCTTTATACTAAAGAGGATTTTAATGTTTTCCTTTACAGACATATTGAGAAGATTGTCTTCTCACTCTTTGTTGTTAAATTATAACTATTTTGAATTTTTCACCACTGGATATATCAATATTGAAATGAGTTATTTATTAACATTTCGTGCATTGTATATTAAGCGGAAAACGATAGTTTATGTGTATCTCTGCTATTAATTTAAATTATGTTGTACGAAATATCCGCCGTCAGTCAGTCCGCGTTGGGCGGCCGCCGTACAAAAGGTGTTGTGTTATACCGTGCATTATCAACAGTATCGAGAGGCAGTGCTCCGCGTGGAGTGCGGCTATCGGCCGGGGTAATGGCGCGAGAATCGCCGATAGCGACCCCCGCGCCCGCCCCGTCCCGCGCCCGCGCGACGCGTCACAAAGTTGCAGATGCCCTATCGGGGTAATTGCGCGGGAAGAGATAAACGTTCGGATAGATTTAGTTTTGATACTTTAGTTTATGTTTTCAACTACAACAGTCCATTTATTACAACACTTTTGATATACTAACTGTCGTACGCAGAGTTGATAAATAAGAACGTTACTTACTTTGAGATATCTACACTAAGCGACTGTTTGAGTGTTAATCATTCCATGATTCAAATAAAGTACAAGTTATTAATATTATATTTTTTGTTACGCCTGGAGAATATTTATCTTGTAAAGTTACATTTTAAACTATTGAAATTTAATGATGGGTAAATGTTTGTGCGGACAATGAGGGGTCAGGTGGTGTACACGGAGGTGTGGAGTGATGGATGTGCGGACCACCGCCTGTACATCGGAACACATCAATTAATATGATAGCGATTCGTCGATCCATCACATCTTTTCTGCGTTATTATATCTTGCAATAGATTCATTTACCTTACGATAACTTTGATAGACGGGTCTGATCGTCCGCGTGTATAGACATAGAAGGGTGGTGAATAGTCACCACCCTTCTATGTCTATACACGCGGTTATTGACTAAACTTAGTGGTACTGCAACTATGACAGTTAATATTTACCAGAGCTTGACTTATTTCTTGAAGGTTTTAAGTAACGAAAGTTTATTACTTAGAAGGAAAAAAAAGAGACAGGGAAGTTCAGAAATTCACACGTACACATAATACTAAGTCGTTTTTTGGGACTGTTTATTTAAGAAAAATGTCTATTATAATGCAAACTCATAACGTCGTTTACATTGTTTGCGTTCTTGTAATGGCTATACCTAAGATTTCCTTTGAAAACTCTTCATAACTGTTATTTCTGAGGGCGGTGTGAAGCGATATATTTCATAGGAGATTAGAGTGAAAAGGGGCTGCAGATTGATCATACGGGGCGACGTTATCTCGCCGCTTCAGATACCTGCGCTCCGCGCCATCGGTTATTTTCCTCGGCCCATCCAGATGCAATCGGCTGGAAGAAATATACGGGGGCAAACACCAAATTTTACAGGTTATGTCGTGTAATGCTAGAAATACTATCTTGCGACGTTTTAATTCTTTTTTATAACCT
Source organism: Papilio gigon (assembly GCA_027563995.1). Taxonomy (NCBI): domain Eukaryota; kingdom Metazoa; phylum Arthropoda; class Insecta; order Lepidoptera; family Papilionidae; genus Papilio; species Papilio gigon. Next base: position 941,012 of record JAODUI010000001.1, on the reverse strand, counting down.
GACAGTTTTATATAAATTAAAACTCTTTTGTAGATAGACCTCTTTTTGATTTTTATTTATTTCTCACGGATTTTGTGATTACAAACGATTACTTAAAGTTATCTATTATCTTGATAAAAATTATTAAAAGTTTAACTCGGTCTGTTGTAATTGTTTGAAGTACGAAAATCGATTTTAAAATCGATTCATTGTAAAAACAAAAGCATCGTGCGAGCACTGGAGCGCCGCTATCGTGTCGTGAGATGGTCGTTAGCGCCGCGCCGGGCAAATTGCGCGTGACGATAAGATATCGCCCTACCTTCATTCAATAGGGATGTTTTTAAAATCACTCGACTGGAGTTTTTATATAGACCTGTGGTTGCGCTGATACCATGTTTAAGATTCTCAATGAACTAACATACGCTACCAGTGGCTTAAAATTACCGACCGAATCCAATAATCTATCTCGATCCATTTTTGTTTATCTATAGTGTTTCCAATTGACTTTTTTTAACACTTTCTTCAAGTTCAATCAATCTGTTGATCGCAAAAAGATGTATGCGAAGTGATCTTTTTTATTAATGTAATCTATCTATTTTAACATATAATTCAAATAATCTTTGCCTGTTGTTTAAATTAAATTAAGATACTAATATTTATCGACATACGGGTTACAAAAACTGAACAAAACTTTGGAAGGAATACATCGGAAGCCACTGGGAAAGGCCTATGTACAGCAGTGGGCAGACAAGGGCTGATGATGATGATGAAACTTTATCGAATGTTTTTCATTGTAGAGTTTTTCTGGTTGCCGTGGTTTTCCTCTTGTCATTGACAGGAGATATCTAAACAATATGTACTTCTTTCTTCGACTCAATAAGTAAATTCTAGACACAAAGCGAACTGTAAACGCCGAATAAACAGATATTTATCCACAAATTACTCCACAACGCTTGTGTTATTTACTACATGTTCTATTTTCAATTGTATGCCGAATGAAATAAGATTGTATTTAGCTTGTATTGTAGCGGTTGCCTGTTGCTTTAGCGGATATTACCCGTTCTATCAGACGCCGGCTGGCGCACAGTATCACCTTGTAATTCGCCAAATTACCTCCACATCTTTGTGTAATTAAATACTTTCTAACAAACCATTCGTTTTAATTACAGATTTTAAATTCATTAGTGCTTTGAAGAGATCAGTTTTTATCTTAATTTCACCCCATGTATCGTCGAAAAGAGCTTTTTACTATATGTTCTTATAGTTTGAAAAGCGCACTATTTAAAGCTTTATTCATTCACAAATTAAAAGAAAACATCATCAAACGCGCCACCGCGGAGAAAACTTAACGTTGGTTAATGTTAAAAATATTAAAGCATTTTAATTACAAGTGAACACGTCACGAAAAAGCTGAAAATACAGCGACATTTTTATTGAGGCCTTTAGGTGTGTTATCTGAGGCGGCGCGGCTTGCGCCGGCTTGCCGCAGCATGGCTTGCGCGTGGCTTATCATATGCGCACAGCCGCGCCCGCGATACTATCTACCTAATTAATTTCCCGCCACAAACAATGCGGTAGTAAAAATGTGTGTGTCTTTTATACACCCTCGTCAGAGCGCACCCATGTCAAGGTAATTAATAAACCTGCATGCATTAGCGCGGTGTTCAAGACTCGCTGGCGACATCTATGGACACGTTTTTAAAATACCAGTTAATTATTCATATGATATAACAACGGACTTGTAGCTTTCAACTGTTTTCGCTGATGATCTTATTTCTGAGGTCGTCCTCATTTGCCAAGAAACCTTGTCTCAATACACTCTTGTGTAAGCCCACCCTTTCGCTTGTTTGTGCATTACAAAAAAGATATCTATTGAAATAATGAAAATATACAGTAAATATGTCTACTAAATTCTTACAATGTAATTTAAGAACAAAATTGTACTTTTTGCAGTAGATATTGGATAAGGCCAATGTCCAGCAGGCAAACATGGTGCTGATTCCTTTCGGTGGTTCTAACAGTGTTTTCTAATTAGTCAAAATATTTAAGTGACCACTGCTCCGCATACGCTGATGCGTTCATCATCATCATCAGTCCTTGTCTGCCGAGTACTGGACGTAGGTTTTTCCCAATGCCTTCCACAGCATGCGGTCTTCCGCATCCAACAACTTCCTCCCGTATGCGTTTCTTGTTCAAAACAAGAGATAAATTGATTATATTACAGATACTTGTTATTTAGATAAATGCTTAGGAAAGGCGTTACATAACTAATTATTCAAAAATATTATTTGACGGTTCACGTGTGAAATTAACGTAAATGTGTTGGTTTCGTGTGAACGGTCGTTACTAAAGTTTATCTGGACATCTTTAAAACTCACGCTCCGATTACATTCCCGTACTAAATAATTTGACTGATAACAGTCAAGAAAACAATACTAAATTATTAGTATAACTAAAATACATTTTTTATGTTCTAGATTCTACACACAAATTGCTAAGTCGGTACCGACACCGATTTACACGTAATTTAAGCCATTTTATAAGTAGTATAGTGAAATGTCTCACGAAAGGTTTAATAGTTTAACAAGTTGCTAACCTTCTTTTTATTGCGTTTGATTATTTATGTTACAAATAGATTACAATTTACATATAGTCGAATTCAATTCTTTAAATTGTTATGACAAACATGTATTTTTTTTAATCTGCTATTACAGCGTCGTAGAGGTTTAATTAATTAAATAGATTATTATAATTTCTTATTTCCATTGAATTACACATCACATCACATCATCATCAACTTACTTTTTGTCGTAATAAGTATTAAAGTATTTAAAAGTCAAAGAGTAACACGTGTATTTTTAATAAAGTCTGAGCACCCTTCTTGTTAACAAAAACTTACTATCCTCGATACATGAACACCTATTTATGTAAAACATATAGTTGTCACTTTGATAAGCGACACTGAAATTACCATACGATCGATAATTAGACACAAAGTGCGTTATCAATAGAGGAAGACACGTGCCTGTACCGATGTGTCTATGTTGGCAGACACTTGTTTCGTATTCCGGTATCGACAGTGTATAATCCATAAATGGGTTTAACTTAGAATAATCGCTGGTTGTCAAAACAAAAAAGTCTTAGGAAAACAAAGGAAGCTATTTTCGAAAAGTTGATACCCCCTTCCTGCCTTCTTTGAGACATACATTTTTTGTATCTCCTGTCTTTGAGAAAAATTGACGTAAAATGTGTTTTATAAGAATTGTCTATGCGTCTGTAAGTCCGTATATGTTCCTAGTAATCTAGATTGCCTAAATCAGATAGATATTTTGACGGTACATGGACCAGAAGGTAACTGACGTATGCGTGAATAACAAGGCTTGTTTTGTTTCCAATCGTACGCCGATACAGTCGCGTGCAACTGGTATTCAATATAACAGTAATAGAGGTTATGTTTCTAATACTTCCTTTAGCAATAATCTAAGCGACTTTATTAAATGCACCACCATTTAAACATGAACAAAATAAGCTTTCTTCCTTCAAACACTTGACAATGCCAACCTCTTGAGATTTACAGAGTAATGACTAGTTACGTATGTGTGCTCTGTGCACACGTGTCACGTCACAGTTGTGTGTGTGTGTGCGGTGGCGCAGTGTGCGTGTGGCGGGCGTCGCGGGCGATAAGGATGTATTAGCACATTCCGCCCGGCGGCGGCGAGCGCCACTGTATTTATTCTTATCCGGTGTAAGGCAGGTTACACCCCTAGTGACGCGCTGGAGATATCGATAGAGTTACACCCGCTCCGAGGTAACACGATTTACCTTGTTTGCTGACGGTATTAACGATGTTTGATGACTAAAGTTAATTAGGCTAGGGATGGTCAAGAAAAGAAAAACATTCTCCTAAATACTAATCCATAGTGCCAAGCAGTGCATGTATGCAATGTGCACACAGGCATTATTTGTTTTCATGGCCTTTGTGTCTGCAACTGCCACACACATAATCATTGCTTACTTAAGTAGTCCTTTAGTGTTGATTTTCCTCACGAAATCCACCATTTAAGTATTAAATGTGGCAGTAAACGTTACGAAAACAACTTAAAACATCAAGTAACCTTTAAATCTTTGGTTCAACTAGAAATTCTCACTCTATGTATATATTCTATATTCAAAACTAATACAACGGACTTAATCAAAAAAATATTTGAACACAAAAGAACAATTTTATATCGATAAAATATAACAATGAAAGCTCGATATGAAGTATGTCCATCCCTAAAGCGAAGGGGGTGAAGCTTGGCGCTGCGAGATAACGGCGATAGCATCGGGGTGGCCGCCCCGATAGCGAATAATAATAATTTTATTATAGTGTACCTCCCCCGCTTGTAAACAACTTGCCCGCTCTTTAATATTGTTAAATGTCATTAAACTTTCTATTGACTATTTAAGAAAATCAAATTGCAGATTGTAATGATATGATATGACTTTCGTACTGCTTCAAACTACTGCTAAAATAATCACGATGTATAAGACGTGCTCAATATAGCAGAACGAATAACGAACGATTAGTGTTTATTTTAAGTCTAAGCTATATGTTATAAAGAGTTTTAAACGTGTCGATAAGTAAAAGGATGAAATCTTAGATTGAACGTATAAAGGCACACTTCAAGTGACCGTCAAAAATCGCGTTCGCATCCGGCGGAGCGCGCGGCGGCGGGCGGGAGCCCCCACCCGAGGGACGGGGAGGGAGAGGAGCCGTTATCTCGAAGTCGCAGATTGAATATATTTCATGTGCGAGTTCATACGAGATCCTTTGGAGCGCACTATGAGAGTTTTTGTAAAGTGTTCCCGTTGAGCCTCGCGCGTCTGTGTGTGCACGCACACTACTGCAACTCCTGTTGTGTAATGAGCTGGATGTAATGAAGTTTGTGTGTTTTCAATGACCAACATACGGGTTATGGGTTACATGTTTTATTATTATTTTCACTATCCTTATAATGTATGGATCATACAACTTGGACTGTTTGAATTAGTCTTAATTCTTTTTTTTTTCTATAATTCAGTATACGTGTACTTTAATTATTGTTCTTAAGCCAATTTCTTCATGATTTAAAGTTCCTAAACTAAGAGTAGTATAGCTCATTGCCTTATATGGCATATATTTCATATAAAGAACTTTGTACATGATGCCCACGTGACCTCAACAAGCGTTCGATTAAAAAAGCGCACACACGACATATCTAAGCATAGACTCATTAGCGCTATCGCTGCGTTGCAGGCGGCGTTGTTCACAAACTGAATAAGTATCACGTAATGAGCGCGATACGGCGCGGCATCGAACCCGCGCACGATAAGCCCGCTGCCGCCACCTGCCGCCAGGAGCCGGCTACTTCGACGCGACCTTCTCCACACAACTAACTATTGTTTTAGAAATTTTGGAAACATTCAAACCATTTCAAAAACTAATCAAATCAAATCAAATGCGAATTGAATGACACTAACTTCTTAGTTACGTACATGTTTCTGTTGTTTTATTATCATTAATGTAAAGTGCTTACCTAGCTGTATAAAGCTATACAAGTGCTAGTAAGAAAACTACAGAAAAGCTATAAAGTCGTTCAAAGTGTGCATTAACTAAAAATATTGTTATAAAATAGTGAATATTCTAAACCTCGTTCACCTAAGAATTTGATTAAATGTTACTAATTGAAAATGTTTTTATTTATTGTATCAGACAGTCACAGGTCACATGTCAAACTACACGTAATCCGTGCAACAACAGGAAAATTTTATATAAATTACTTGCAAATTGTATAGTAAATTATTTACGTAATTACCTTTGACAATTCTGTTTACCCTTTTATGTGACTTTAGTAAACCGTATAGTCAGGACGGCAGTGGTGTTTTAGTCCCGGCCGGCGGGGGCACTGGCTACGTTGGGGTTGATCGCTGAAAAACGTGAAAAGTGACCGAGATAAGGTCAGTTTTGGCCGCGTGGCCGGCGCGATAACGTAGGGCTGGGGTTTTGTACATTTGAAGCGTCGATTTGTATAGGATTATAGCTTTTATGTACAAAAATATGTGTTCTGATATTAGAACTACATTCTTTGTTTTAGTTGACTTAAGACTTCATTGTCTATTTATAAATAATTCAATTTTTCTTGCTTAAAACAATGTATCGATGTAAAAAAAATTAACGTACAATTTATCTTGTCGCGTAAAATCTCTAAAATAGCCTTTATAATTGCAAAAATGCATACCCAATACAATATAACTTAGTGCTAAATTCTCTCAATCACTCCTCCGCTAACGCCCACCCCTACAGAATCATGCATGCGCCACGCACAGCTGCTGCGTTTATGCAATTTTTGCAAGCGAACACTGAACTCAAACGATACCCTCTATTGTGTTACGATGGTGCTGAAAATATTTAAATAAAATTGCTATTAAACAGTTATACATTATAATCTAATTAGCTTTAAAATTAACGTATCACAATATCACCTATTTATGACCTAATTAGAAACTGACTTATTGATGATATAATAGAAATGTGAGAGGTATAAAAACGCTTGCAGTCGTATGAAATATAGTTTAATATTTTCAACAAAATCAAATCCAAGTGTTTCCCTTTAAGATATAAGCAATTAGGCTGCATGTAAGTTATATGCCAAAGATTAATTGAATTGAACTATGTAACTATAGTTTTACTTGTGGGGACGCAGCGCTTGACATATTTCCTCAAATGCATCATCGAGTGCAGCACGCCAGTCGCGGCGCGCGTGCCGCTCGCCGACAGATGGCGCGATACGACTCATTTGCATTTCGCTGCAGATTTTTTTTCTAGTAACATATGCACACTTATTACTAGAACAACGTTCCCACGAGTGGTCCAAAATAAAGACTGCTCCGTAGCAACTAATAGCGAGTCGTTTAAACAACAAGGTACGTCGGGCGGCGCCGGGCGGCGTCATTAGTACACCGTCAGTATAAACGAGGCCTGAATGCGCGCGCAGGTTATCTCTCGTCTGCCCTTTTGTTTGTAACGCCCTGTCCCTTTTCAAAGACAAATTCGTATCTGTCCCGGCCCTTTATTCGGGATTAACATATTCATAGATGTGGCCTACAATGAAATTAATGCTACGATATAGTTGTGTTTGCTGTTCTTACTTACCTTTGGTTACATTGTTGTATCGGTTCCTGATTTTAAGAAATTATGTTTTTGCCGGTGAGGGAAATCGTTCTAAGAAACTTTGACAATTGGCAAATGTTCAATGCACACTTGTATCATGAAATTAATGATGGGGTACCTTTTTATTTAAAATAATGTTTTACAATCTAATTAGATACTTCTGTTTGACAAAATCTTTCGCCGTTTTGAAACAAATCTAACATTTATTACTTCATTATTATTTTATATATCATGTATTTTAATAGTAAAGTAAAAATAAATTCTTGTCGATGCAACATTGTCGCTCAAACGTCAATTTCAAATGTCGTAGCTGTAACGACGAACTGTTTTCGCGTTAAATACAATTCGGTTCGGCGCGCGTCGGCTCGCATTGTATTTAAAGTTGTCCAGCCGGTGTATAAATTCATGAAGATACCGTCGCCGACATCAAAGGATCGAAAGACGAATGTCAGTGAAGCGTTGCCCGTGTCTAGTACCCGGCTCGTAGCAGACGCGTGGTGCAGAGTACGAGATGTGACGCACGTCTGCTACGACCTTAAACCGTCCGTCAATAGGGAAATGGGACGGGCGTTTTATATCCGTACACGTGGTAAGCTGCGCATAAAAGCTTATCAAACACGCACTTTTTATTAAGTACTTTTTGGTTCGAGTGTAAGAAGCTTTTATCTAAGCATTCGCATTTCAACTGTAATCTAAATATGTAATGAATGGTAACACAAATAATATAGATTTAATTAGTGATACACTACATTACGAATTTAAGGTTTAATGAGGCGTGTGTTAATCTTTTAACATACATTGACACTATCTGTGAGTCTTCAGTTAGCATCGTCGAATGTGTCACCTCTTGACAAGCTGACGGAGGCTATCAGACCGCCTTCCGTCACCTGCCTCGTGGCCTCCTCGTGAGCCTCTTTACATCAAACGATTACGAGTTTTGTATGTAGGAATCTTTTTGGTTTTTGAATTGATTTGCGAAAATTTTTATCATCACACTGCAAGGGGTTGCGCGGTTATTTGAAATAAATTCAATTGTATTGTAATAATTGCGAAATGTAGGGTTTTTTCTTACACATTTTGATAAGTGATAATTTTAAGTGAATGAATAAAAAATATAATTTAATGTCCTATTTTCCTGATGTTTATACATCAGAAGGCTTAACCTTATCTCAATAGTTCATCTGAAATGTCAACTGTCAGTACCAACGAGGCAATTTACACTTGACGAATCCGACATTAAGTCCAAATCGTCGCTTCTAAAAACGGGGTCATAACGGGCCGCTTTCGACGTCGGCTTTGCGCGCGCGCCGACGCGATCGTATCGCAGATCTCATTAGCTAATGGCGGGCATCGGCCAATTACACTGAGCGACGTGTCCGGGGCAAATTACGTGCGGCGGTGTCGCATCGCGTCGCGCTCAGCTGGCCCACGTCGTCACGTCGCCAAGTCGCCACGTCGCCACGTCAATTAGCGATGGACGAGGCGGGATCTACCGGTGTTACTCGTATCTTACATTTTATAATCTTTGTCGCCGTTTTAGCGAATCGATTTTGACGATACAATTCTTCGACGGCAACTAACAACCTCATTACGTACCGACAAAGGAAAACTGTCCGTGCCATTACGAAGCACTTGTCTTTTATCATAATCACTATCGTACTTTATCAACTTTTATAAAAAAGTTGATCAATCGCTGTGTAGCAATCACAGAGTGCCGCTATATTCGTTTCGACTCCTAGTGAACGCAGTACAGATAAAACAACAATAATTTCCTCTTCGCCGTACTGTAAAAAGTGACACTTTCAGCTAAAAATGTTTCCTCATCAGTTCACTGTACGTCCTCACTGAGGGGCTCAGGGCCTACCTTATTACTACGGGTGACTAGGCCACAGTCAACCATACAGGCCCAATGCGTGTTGGATAACTTCAAACATTGAATTTCATCGCGAATATGTGCGGGTTGCATCACGATGTTCTCCTTCACCGTAAGAACGTCAGATATGAAATTCTAAAATCGAAAAACACATTGGTACATGAGGGGATCGAACCTGGACAATGTTGAGTACGGTCCGGTTCGTTAAGCGCTTAACAACTGCGCCACCGATACTCTTTCTATTTCCTAGTCGTTATATTCTTAAAATGTTATTAATCATCATCATCCACAGCCACTGTCTATCTTTCCCCAATGAATTCTACAGTTCGCGGTCCTGTACAATGATCCTTTATAACTCGCGCCAAGGCCACGTCCTTGAGGGTTATCAAAGGTTTTTAAAGGTTATGTTATGAATTCCGATAGTCCATCTAAAAGCCGCCGCCTTCGCTTTATAGATTATTATAAAGTTAAGTAAATGCCAATGTTAACAGTAGCTTTTAAATTGATAGATAGGGATATGAAAATACATAAAACTGGTAATTTGCGGATAGGTTGCACGGTGGGTGGTCCGAGTAATTGAAATTTAATCATATTGCCATATGTCGAGTATATAGAAAAAATTGATAAGTAAATAACAAGCGGTAGCAACTATAATTTGCTGCTGTGTAAGATGAAGCGATAAATTTTTAAACATTTCTTTTTAATTAAATATATTGTGGTAATTGGTGAGGGCTACGTTAAGCTGTGGACGACCTTACCCTCGTTATGAAGATGATTAAATACATTGTTATTGAATTAAAATGTTGCGTTTCTAGGACATAGGACAGTATTAACTTGATGAGTTAAGACTAGGTGTCAGATTTCATGATATATTTTACTTACACCCAGAGTGAAGCTTATCTTTATTGATTTATGTTAAATAAAACTCATCATCAGCTCACTATACGTCCCCACCGAGGGGCTCGGAACATACTATTAAGGATGACTAGGCCATAGTCAACCACACTGGCCTAGTGCGTGTTGGTTGACTTCACACATATCTTTGAATTTCCTCTCAAAAATGTGCAGGTTGCATCACGATGATTTCCTTCACTGTAACAGCGGTCGGAAAGTACATATGAAATTCGAAAATCGAAAAAACACATTGCGAAATGGTGGGGATCGAACTTGGATAATTTCGAGTACGGTCCGATCCGGTCAAGGGCTTAACAACTGCGCCACCGACGCGCATGTAAAAAATGTAATCGATCAGAATTACCTTTATGTAGTATTTATAATGGTTTAAGCTTATAAATAACCAAATGTAGATTTAGTTTGAGTAAGGAAGTGAAATTTCGTTTGTGAATGAGTTAGGCGTTTGTCGTCGATAGCCGAGGTGTTGCTCGCTAAGGACCGAGTCGTGGACAGCCTTAAATGGATCACTCTAACTCTAAGTACAAAGAGAATAATGAATCTATCAATGATATACTAAGTAGAACAGTGACCTATGCGTTGTACCAGTTTGTAACATATCTCAGTTCCAAATTTCATTCTTATCAACCTTTCTGAAGTTACACGATCCATCATCCATACTTTGGCATTTATAATATTGTAATACAGTTAACGTAGTTTCGTTTAATAAAAGAAAATCATCATCATCACCAGCCTACGTCTGCTCACTATGACACTCATTTTTACATGAAAAAATATAACAAAAAATGTTGTTTTTAATTTCAATATTATCGTAACAAAAGCTATCATAGGTACGAAATCTCGAATTATTTATTCAGCAAACCGTATTCGCACGTCCTGATAAGTTGTCTATAGGAGCCGATTCCGAAATTGGTTAGTTGCCATATAAGCCGAACCTAACACCCGTAGCGGGTGATTTACCCAGTGCCCAACGCTTGTCGATGCGGCGACAATAAATAGAGGTGGGCTCACAGCGTCGTAACTGTCCGCCTCGACTCCGACGCCTAAACCTAAGGTATTATGTTACTTCGAACACGGCTTATACCTGCACTAGTTCTCGCCCATGACTACGTCCGTTTGAAAAAAACCTTACTTAATAGCCTATGTGTTCTTCCAGACTGTTTTCTAAATCTCTATCCAATCTCATCCAGATCAGTTCAGCTATTCCGGAGAAATCTTCTAAACAACACGCATCCTAGTTTTCGCCTTATCGCTGTTTTCTGTTCAATACGTCTTCCAGGATGAAGTCATGATTTCAAAAGAATTTTTAGAGAAAAAATTACAAATAATTGTTAAAACTAGTAGTATGGTACAGGCTGAATTGTGTGACTAGTTAATGTTGCGAGCATTGCTAGCTATGGTGTAATGGTCAATTAGTTGAGACTTTAATTTCCTTAATGTTTAAAAAACAGCCTCGTAGAGATTCCCAGACGTCTGATATGCGGACCTCGCTAATAGACGTTCACTATATTTTTTAATCGTCGACTACATACCGTAAGAACGTATTACTGTTTGTTATTTTTTTTTAAATATAATTTATATCATTAGTACAGAGATCACAGAACGGAGCAGAAGATGAGATAAATTTAAAAAAAAATAATGACTCATTTAGCTCGATTTCTTGTTTTTTTATTTAATAAATACTTTCCTTATTATGTAACTATATTTTTTATTGACTGAACTGACTGACGCTTCAACTAAAGACAAGACAAGACAAGTCCAAGATATGCCGCGTGAGATATTTTCTATGTAAAAATAAGTCTATTTAAGATTATGTTATATTACAACAAAGTAAGTTATATGAAGCAGTTACAGAGCGTGCATTTGAAGTATGAATTTGGTTATTTTTTTTTATCATATGCCGGACGTGTTAAACTTGTTACCCAGTAGTAACAAGTCCTGGAATACTCTTTGTTCCTGTTCTTGTATAACTAAAACATAACTAAAATTAAACTAAATAAGTATGTTAATTAAATATACTATTATGTAAACAATAAATAAGATAGGTCACGTAAAATCATGTTTCAAATGATATTTGGTTCGGCAGTAATTAGGCACGCGTTGCTTCGCATTCTGTTCAAACAGAAACGAATAGATACAGCCTCTGTCATGACAGGATTGTATGAATAAATCGCTCACTTGCCTTTTGAAGAATAATGTATAACGGGACACGAAGAAATACTGTCAGCTTTGGGAACAACTGATACACGTTAGAAAGCTTCATTTCTCTCTTTGGTATTGTTTTGAAAAATTATACCATACCCTTTTATTTTGTACGTCTTAAATCATCTGATACTAAACGACAGAGATGTCATAGAAAATGTTGTATATATCAAAATGGCGGCTACTCATTTTTTTTAAATAAACTATTAATAGTTTTTTTGGTAATTCACTAATATTTCTTGTATGTTCAAGGTAAGATTGAAAAAAATTGTGCTAGAATAGTTCACGATAATACTTAAATGTTTCCGAACCTACTATCGTTAGATTGGTATTCCGTACCCTTAAATGTAAGGCTATCGGCGCTTCTCAAATTACAGCTTTTCTGTTGTTGCAGATGTCTGTGTCGGTGTTCCTGTATTAAGGGTCTCACTAATAGATTGGAATTATTAAAAAACGTAATACTATTTGTAGCCATATTAGATGCTTTACGATTTATTAACTTTTATATGTCTATGTGCACGGTGTTCAAGATAAAATTGTGTAGTTTTTGTAATTTATTAATTAATATTGTATTTCATATAAGCTATATATCTCGTTAATTGTTTCATATTATCATTTACTTTATTAATTAAGCTTAATGACCTTAGAGAGATTAAAAAACAGTATCCGTCAAATGACCGATCGCCGCGAGTACTGGGGGAGTACTGTTTATTAGTGTCCTAGTGTAAAAAACGTTCGGTTACAAGTCAATCAAATAGTTGGTAAGGCGAGTGTGATAGAGGAAGGCGCGTCGACCGCCTTATTAGGATTGTGTTTGATAGATGTACCGACTCGTTGCACTTGAGACAATGTTTTGCTGTATTATATAAATATTAAATATGATTCACAAGGGTCGTACGATTTCGCGCGTAAAAAGTCACCCACCGCGCTCCGGGGGCATGCCGATGTCCGTAGCGATACTCGCGCGAGACTCGGCTGCATAAAGAATGCAATCGTTCACTGACCGCTAGGGATGTCGCCGGGGATATGTCCTTTAGGGTTGAACAAAAACTTTTAAAGATATTAATTTGTTGCGAGATGATTGAAGCAGCTTAGAAAGCTCTATATATCGATGTAAAGTTCGTTAAGTAACTTATTTTTCATTTTCAATTATGTAACGGTCTTTTCACATTTATTTTAATAGTGTTATATACGTTTTAAAGCAATAGAGCTTTTGAGCATGTTGTGTATTCGTTTGAATATTGTTTTATTACAAACTACTCCAAAATAACCGAGATATTATAAATGTATTCTTTATTTACAAGCTACAAAGAGCGCCAATAGCCTAATGGTTATGGGTACGGATTACCGATCTAGCGGTCGTGGGATCGAATCCTACCATTCGACTATTGCCGTGAATCATGTCCTACCATAAGGTTTTTAGCTTACCAGGAATGTTTACAAGAAATATTAGTAAATTAATAAAAATCTACTAATATTTCAAACAAAAAGAAAGATGGAATAATAAATATTTCAGAACACGTAATAATAAAAATCTGTGTGATTTGACAAAAATAATACTTATTTCACACATACAAATGATTGCATTTCTACTAAACTTATCTTAGTAGCCAATTATTTATTTTAGAATCTTTGAATGCAAAGTGTTTGTTGAAATCGGAGTAATTTGGCGCAAAGACGTGTCGC
>JAODUI010000001.1:909162-925517 GCA_027563995.1 Papilio gigon | reverse complement strand
CGGCGCGCGGGGCGGGTGGCTATCGCCGCAGGCTTGTGCTAGTTAACACTAGGACAGAACTTGCAGTCAGTAGGTGGCGCAGTACTGCCATTGTTTGACATTATTACGACAAAAGCTCTATTCATATCGAAATCGACTATTTAATTTTTTTATTGTTAATTTATCTAGCGGTGCTGTCGTGTGTCAGCCAGTGCTTTCAATCAGTAGGTCTGTCGTTCCAGCAGTCCCGACCCTCGTGTGAAACTAGCATTATCGCCCGCCCTGCCTTATCAGCGCGGTATAAATTCCCGCCCGATCCTTATCCGCGATACTGGGAGCGTTCTCACTTTGTTATATTTTTGTTCGACCTTTATAAACTGTGATTAAGTTTACTTTTTTTTTGTTTTAGTTATTAGGACACAATTATGCGTATAGCTAAATAAACGAATTTGTTTAATTTTATTTGAACTTCGTTTTCGTTGTTCTTTTTGTGTTACGTATATATATTTTTTGTGTAACGAGTTCCTAAATGTGTTACTTAATTGAATGTTTTAGAGCTTTTTGTATTATGTGAAAAATGGCCACGCATATCCTCTGTGTAGTTAACAACGTCTATCAGCAGTAAAGAATAGAGAACAGATGTACTTGTCGGCAGTAGTATAACTCTATTTGCAAGTTCCACTATCAGACTGTTTGTCCGCTGCGCGCGAGCTGTAAAACTCGATCGGTTCCCGTATCTTGCCGATAGCGACCAACAAATACATTTTATCTTAACGAAAGCTTTGGAATTCTTTAGTTGAAAGTGCGCTATTTTATTCTACTACATTATCGGACTTCGATGCATATTGTTAGTTACATTTGTATTAAAATGTAATTGTTTGTTAATGTTCAGATATCGATAATAGTAATGAACAATATCTTCCCATGGTCCGTGGTCCCTTGCCAGACCCGTAGGACGACTGTGCCATTAGCCATGTTTATCGCAGGTGTTTCATTAATTCGATATTGAGCCGCGAACAGATATTACAGTGTAACTCTTAGATAACACACACCTGCATGTACAAGTTTCTGCAGTGGACTCACCTATACAATTATATTAAATAAACAAAATATTATACGCTCCACAACCAATTAATCGTACAATATAAGTCATAGAATGTTGACAATAAACTTTGTCTACATTCTAAATGCACCATTAAGTCCCTGCGTATTTCGCTTCAAATCAATTCATTTTCATCGTCCTCATCATCAGCCCTTGTCTGCCCATTGTTGGTTAGCCTTTCCCAATGCCTTCCACAGTATACGCTCTTTCCTCATCCAACGACTTCCTACCGTCCGCACTTAGTCGACGTTAATTATGGTTCCTTTAAATTAAAAAGCATCGTAGACCCTAGAGTGTATATTTCCAGGTAGTACAATGTTCAAATGTGTATTGATACCATAGACGATCCACGCACTGACCTTGCTACAGTTTTAGCCATTATCTGCATTGTGTTTGTCCGTCGCAGGATACACGTGCAGGCTGATCAACAAGCCTTATTAATAAGAATTAATTATTTGCTGGGCGCTATCGGCGCGCTTCCTGTCCGCCGCCGCGTGAGATACGGCGCAATGATTACATCGAGCCGGGCTAATTAGACTTATCGTTGACCAATTATTTATAAGCGCAGCTTATCGAGCCATTGTTTTAAGTTCGCTGGTGACACACGGTCGGCTGCGATGTCGAACATGGCCACTATATTGTTAACGCACAGGGATACTTTTGAACACTGAGCTATACGTTTGCCAACTGCCTCAACAAACGATTGATAATTGTTCTCTTTTACACACTATACTCATCATCAAGCTAACCTTTTCCCAATGGAGGGTCGGCACAGTATGTACTACTCTTCCATACATATATCCTCTCTCACACAATTCACACCTCCTTCGGTCTTCCTCTAACTGTACAGTCATCATTCAATCTCATCACCTAATTATTTTTTATATATCAGTATACATTTAGTATCATACCTAGAATACCTAAGTAAACCTTAAAAAACTCTTGGAGTGGTAGTGAAATCCCATTTAATGACTAGACATTTGTTTTAAAGGGAATTTGTCGTCTTTGACAGCGTAGACTGTCGATGGTTCGAGTATAATTGTATGACATCCATTAAATGTCAAATAGAGAATACAAATTGCACTTAATGCCTTCGTCTCCAACGTAACCGTTTAAATGGTAACTTTATCCAGCTCTATAAGTATAGCAGCAGGCATTAAACACGAATGCCGTCCGCCATCAATTGCCAAAAGCAACGGTTAACGAAACATATAGCCCATAAAAATGTTAATACCCTAATGCAATTGCACATTTCTTATATGTAATTTGCCACTTTTAAAAACGAAAAATGTACAATGCTCGATTGCCTTAAAGCATAAACTTAAGCGTTTTTACACCTTGTACATATTCCTTCACTAAAATTTTGTTTTATTTTTGAATTGGGATAAGCCTAACTTCAGCATTAAGCAGATAAAGGAAATGTTAATGATGATGGTGTTGATTAAATTTAAAACTATATACATTGCAGCAAATGAAGTTTGTCTAATGGTTATTTTTATTAGGTGTTACCTTATTTTTTTCGAAACTCAAAAGTCGAGTTGAACCAAACGCAACAGTTTTTAAATAAGAACAAGGTACAACTGTCCGGCGCTTGCAGTATTCTTGAAAACGGCCGTTAAGGAAATGGGACATGTAAATGAAGGCATTGGCCGACCGAGAATTGGCCGCGATAGGTCCGCTATTCGATTTCGAATAAGTCTTCGCCGTCGTCATGTATTACAGGATGTTATTAGACCTGCAATTGGTTGTTACTATTTGCAAACGATTTTACAAGAAGTGCGGATTGCAGAAATTCACGTGCAATGTAACTGAATGTGAGTTGTATTCTACGATCCTCTTTCTATATTAGATTGATTTAAACATTTACGACAGCTTAATATCTATAATTCAAAGTAAAGGCTAAAAATATGTGAGCAATTAAGTTATCTCGCTATGCTTGGTTGCAATTAAACAACAAAAACAAGGCTCGCTGTATCGACGACCGAGTTGCCAAAACGCACAGCGGTTGGCCGTTGTAAACTATGTCGAACAATGCGTTTTTGTGCCAAAAGCTGTAAGAAATGGTTCTAGTGAATTACGCATTCACTCTATACCCTTTATTCAAGCTCTTGACAACAAACTGAATATTTTGATTTAACCATAATAAATTACGTTACATCGCATTTTAATATAAACACAACAGTTGAATTATCATTTCCAATCATTTATTTTATACGCATGAAAGTATTTCAAATGTTATTAAATTACCAATCCCCAATACCTACATTAATAAGACTCCGGCCGCACGAAAAGTCGAAGGACCATTTTTGAAGCCGAACTCCCGACAACTGTTAGTAACGAACAAAAGAAGTAAGATTTTAATCGTCTTGATCCGAGAGAACAATATTATCGGACGTGAAAAAAACCCGGACAAAAACGGCGACTGGCCCACAATGGAGTAACAAATGCTCGCGACTGTACTTGATAAACGAGAAAGTGACTACCGACACCCCGCCGGCCACCTACGAACGATTACATCGTTTACGCATCGATACATGGACGTTTATGTATCACTGGTGCGTGAGCTGCGCCATACTTTAGCGGGATTCGATACGACGGTGAAAGTATCAAGGCGAATTACCTAGTAAAGTGGTATCTTGGTTTGTTTATTGGTGCTAACAGGGTATTGTTTTTTATGCATGTGATCACATGTAACGCATGTTTGGTTTATCTCAAACAACACCTTGAAATTAAGTAAATAAGATTTACAAGTACATAAATACACAGGCGCCTTGTTCCACAAATGTAATCTTCTGAATGTAAGCGCT
The DNA here is from genome assembly GCA_027563995.1 of Papilio gigon. Taxonomy (NCBI): domain Eukaryota; kingdom Metazoa; phylum Arthropoda; class Insecta; order Lepidoptera; family Papilionidae; genus Papilio; species Papilio gigon. The sequence goes on along the minus strand of JAODUI010000001.1, from coordinate 921,629 downwards.
CGGATAAAAGCACAGGTTTATTTGCTTTATTGAAAAGTAAAAAGATCCCCACATTATCCGATCTCTCCAATCAAAGTGAACACGTTACAGGACAAGCACTACTCGCCTGCAACACGATCCTCACTAAATTAAGTCCTGAGCGAGCTTTGTCGTGAATAACAAATGTTTAAAACTGTTTAAAGGTATAAAACACTAGGTTCCCATTGTTATGGCGATCCAATCTCGCTCGCCACACAAAGGGCTGGCGCGTATCGTGGTAGCGGGCCGCGTTTGACAAATGAGCCGGGCGCGCGCCCACCCATACAGCTCCCCGTATTATGATACTGCATATCTGAACGTTTCGATCGCGATAGATCGCTTGCTTTTATACAAGGTGTCAGATTCCGTATGTAAGAATAATTGTGTAATTAAATCTCGAGGACATTATTGAGTTTAATTGTTTATTTCAATATTTATCTCATGAGCGTTGTAGAGCCTTTAATAGCCATATAGGCCAGCGAGATGCAGGTTGTTGACACACTTGTAGTTATTTTAAATACATTAGAGTAACACAACTCCCCGCTATCGCGGCGCGAGGATCTTGTCCGTCGATAGCGAGCGCACATTTTTCTTTAACACAACAAAGGATGTAATCGACCGTATATATGATCTCGTTTATGTGGTCCAAGGGAAAATAAAATAATCAATAAATATGATTGTAATTTAAGAAAATGGTGATTAAAAATCCTAGGATTGACGCATTTTAAGATGAATACCTCATAAATATTTCGTAGGATATCAATCCCTTAGTATTATTTATCTCACTATTTAAACGTGATCACGTAGACTTAATGTATTAAAATAGTTGTACGCTTTTGTTCCAAAACAAACATATTGATATTATATTAAACAATCTCTCGCTGTTTTTATTTAGATAATAAATATAAAGATAACGTTGAGATTTTTGAGGCAAATTCAATTATTTTCTTTGTACATAAATTTAAATTTGAAATCACGTTAATCGCTCAAAGTCGTTAACTTGTACCGCGGGCCACCGTGGCGACGCGTCACCGCCCTCTATCGGCCGTAATGATTCACACGGTGACTTCATGTCGCGGTCAACGGGTATCTTGTTTTTATATCTTTTATACAAAATAAATTCATCATTATGTCCATCAGAATACAAAGATGTACAAAGTTTCATTTCAAAAACCTTATTTAATACAAATAATTGATTAAGCTGTCAAAGGTCGCACAAAGTCAAACAGATGACGTGTAATTATAAAATATGCAACAACCGTACAAAGAAACATTTAATATTGCACTGATGTTTAAGTCTTATTTTAAAAGGGCAGTAGATATTTCTTAATTTACTAATATTTATTTTAAACATTCAAGGTAAGCTTGAAAAAGCTTGTGTTAGGATGATTCACGACAATAGTGGGAAGGCAGGATTCGAATCTACGACCGCTAGATCGGTAGTCTGTACCCTTAACTATTATGCTACTGACGCCTCAAATTATAAATATTGCATACTCTAAAGTTATTATATTTTGTTTTGAACTTAACAATTTTATTGCAACAAAGCTTTAAAGCTTTGAATTAAGTTATCGAAGTAACTTCGATTCAAATTAGAATAAACAGAAGTGACACATGTTACGTGCGCTCAGAACACGTTAAGGCTCTAACCAACTTGTGTTCGTTATTTATTTACATTCGTAATAAATACCTCAAAGCTGCACCGAACTTACAAAGACATAATCAAATTTAAACCTTTTTCTATAGAGGTTAAAGTTTATTTCACATTGTTTAATTTGATACTAAATAGTTAGTTTGAGTAGCCCCATTGGAAGTGAAGACAAATTCCGAGATTGTGTTTTATAGCATAAAAGATGAGTCATCAAATTTAAACATTTTTACTATGAAACTAAACATCTACCATTTAAAATCTAGCCTAGTAAGTACTGAACCATCTGATAATTATTAATTCTTTTTTAATTTTAGCGGGAAAAGGTTCATAAGAAAATGATTGAATACACATTTTTGCAGTTTTTTTTTTTAATATTTCATTAATTAATAATGAATAAAGTCAACGTCTATCGCATCAAGTTAGTTATCATATCAGCCGCATGTCGCCCGCGGCTGGACGTAGGCCTCCCCCAAGGAATGCTATGACGATCGGTCTTCGACCGCCCTCATCCGGGACACTCCTTCAAACTTGGCCCGATCATCGGTTTGCGGGAGTATCCTGCTGGTCAAGTTAGTAATATAGTCAAATCAGCGAAGCCTGCGTACATTGTATTTATCATGCATACGTCATCAATTCTTGTGCTGTGACGTAATCCAGAGATGTAGAGATGCGATAACGCACGGGACGTGGGGGTCGCGTTTCAGGGAATCAAGAGCTGAATAAAGCCCGATCGGGATCCGACAATTTCGCAAAAACTACACAACGCGATACGTTGCTGCGATCGCTGATAGGGTTAGAGTACGGACAGCAAAGAAAGTTAACAAAAACAAGAACATTTCAAAATTATTATCTTGCACATTTTAGACAGTTACTTCTAAGTTTATGTTTTACGAAGAGAAGATGATCACATAAACTAGAAGATGATGAGATTGTATGTGGATGGCTATAAAGGTAGAGGACGATTGAAGGTGTAGATGAATTGTGTGAAAGAGAATAAAAACCCCTCAAAAGCTTAATTGATAATGACTTTTAAACAAGTTGTTCATAGATTTACTGTAACTATAACCTAAAAATGTATTTTCCGATACCTTAGAAAATAAATCTATTTTACTTTGGTTTCGAAAGATTAAATTGAGTATTATGCTTCGTTCTTATTTGTCCAAGTTCGAATAGATTTTATCAACCGCAATTGTTTTTTTTGTGTAATTTTTTTTATTAAATTTATAAACAATAACGACCTTTAATTTATTAAATAAAATAAAATAAAATATAAAAAGTATGATTGACATTTTTGCGCACGCCACCCGACGGGCGCGCAGCACACACGGCCTGCGAGCGTATCGTACAATCTAATATTATTCTGGGAACGACCTTAATAAGTCACTATAGAATGTTATCTATACCATTTTATCAGGCGGCCCGATAATGATCTCCATCCAATTAGCCTCACAAAGCAATATGGGCCGTCTCGGCCACAGTTATGACGGGTACAGGCTAAGCTCTGTTTTACTTCGAATAGCGCGTGTGCAGACAGTCTGCGGTGTGACGTCACGCGTCTCACTTCCTCATTGTATTGACATTGCGAAATACTTGTATATTACTGTCGAGGCTGTAACATATAGGGGACATAAACTAAACCGCAATCAACTTGTAACCACGGGGTAACTTGTTAACTCCGCATGTGAAGAGGATTTTTGTTTGCGCTACAGATTTTGATTGACTTAATATAACGATTTTTTTCTGTTTATACTTCTCGGTAAATAATCGTATCAGTACCCGGAAGGGTAAGCAGAGACAACGGATTTCAATTTTATATCGAAATTCGAATCATTACTTAGAAGTGAGTCTACAAACAATACGTTGAAATGTGTTTTATAACAACAATGACTAAGTACTTTATACAAATATTACGCCAGTGGAAATGCACTGTAAGGTTCACACGTTTGTACCACCTTTAGGAGCAAATATCGCGGCACTACCCGGCGCCCCCTACCGCCTGCACGATGTAATTTGATCGGTCACTATCGGTCCGCATCTAACCGCATCGCGCCCGGACCAACTCCATGATCAAACGTCTTGATTCCATTTTAGCGAAATCGATTAACTTCGAACGAGTATTAATCGATTCGATTATTTCGAATTGTTTTAATAAATTCATTTTAATTAATTTTGGATATAAGTAGGGGTTAATGGATGTTTTAACTTAATATTTAATTATATTCACATAACACTTATTAATAATGTCGTTAATGTTCCCCATAACGCACGGCAGTGTCAGTTAGTTTTCGAGTAAGTTTTGTTTGACTCATCAAAACAATTATAAATCCAAACATAAGCCTAAAAAAGACTACTTCTTTTTTTTCTTAATTATCTTTGTCCTAATATGTGATACGTAAAATATATGAATTTAATATTAATTACATATTTTGGTAACCCTGGTACACCTCGCGTTAAATAGCAACCGAGTTATAATTAAAAAAAGTGCCCGTCATTCCAAACAACATTAGCACAGTGATATCGAGTTTGAGATACGATCAGCAACATTGATCGAATGATAGCGACTCAGTAGATACGCTATCAGTACCCCCTTCCCCCGTCACCTCCCGTCCACCTCTCTGCCGCTCCGACCCGGAGCGGGGGTTAGGGTTGCCACGTCTGAGTTTGCGTGGTGTTATTAGTTTAACATCTATATATTTATAGTGTCTGTTGTCAATTACTGCCACTAGATGTCGTTTTACCACATGATAAGAACTCAAAGAGTGACAATACATTTTATCGAAACATTGTGATGTTGTCGAAGGCTGGCAACCCTAGCGGCGTGAGCGTGGGTCATGTTACAATGCATGTCGTCGCTCACTGACAACCCTTGTCTTATTATTGTCATAGTGTTTGCTGAATTACAAATACGAATGTTCAGTGATTATGCAATACATAAAATAAAAGGATTCTTAGAAAACTGTTGGACTAGTTTGGTAGGGATGGTACGGAAATTCAATTCCTAATCGTAAAGGTAAGAACTTCCGATTGGTTTTGCATTTTCGGTTCAGATTTCGGTTTGTATCAACCAAATTTAAATCGGTTCCGAATTCCGGTATAACATTTCCGTTATATTTCTTTATAGTGTAAGAGAGGGCGAGGTGTTTTAAGTATTACAAAATATTTGAGTAAATTATTGTGTTTACTTAAGCAGCCCTTTGTGTCAACGCTGCGGTTGGTCCGCGCATTCTTCAGCACTTTGTCAGAATATCAATACAAATGTCCACTCTGTAGGAGTAAATATTTTCAAGTATTTGAAGTAGCTTTTAAGAATGTTAAGTAGCTTTTAGATATGTTTTTTATGATTTTATAATTATAGCTGTACCATCATTGCATACAACACTGATAAAAAAACTTTTTCAGTGTTGTATCCAATGATCCGCGCAACTTCTTTTTGTAATTTTCATTTCTACTCCGATCTTATTGGTCGTAGCGTGATGTTATTATAACCTATTATCATCCTCGGTAAATGGACTATGCAATACAATTTTATTTTAAGCAGTAGTACCGAAGATTAAAAACTTTAACAGGTTCTCTGTAATAAATATTCAAAATTTCTGGGCTTTCAATAAAGTTTTCAATTACTTAATCTTTCCAAAGATTACTAGTTATTTAAATTGACGTAATAACATACAGCATTTAAATGTTTCAGTCAGTTTCAAAGAAAGAACTAGCCTGTGTTGATTCAATACGATAAAAACAGTTTAATTTAGCATGTCCTTAGGGACGTGGCGGTCTTCCAGCAACGTCTCGGAGGCCGAAGTCTTCGTTGGTGTACTAATAACAAAGATGTAAACACAATATCGCGGCGTCGGAGCGGGCGACTTGCTAAGTACATCGGGTTACACATAACCTGCCAGATAAGCTTCGATTAGTTCCCTTTTTTCCCATCAAACAGTTGTCGGCCGTCGCCGCATTAAGAATCCATTAGGTCCTCACGAGCCCTCGCTGATTAATTCCTTTTTATCATTCGGGCTTGTATTATCAACAGTTGAGTACTGCCGTGATTTATACGAGCCGTTATCGCGCGAGATGCGATGGCGCCAGCGGTCACCGCTATCTCGCTTCGAGTCTTTCTCTCACTAATCTTTGGCCGAACCTTGTCATAGCGGCGCCTCTGTTTTTTAGGGTTCCCCTACTCTATGTTTATACATCAAATTGTTAACCAAGGGCCTGTTGATACCTCTCCATAAGAGCTATAAACAACAAAGTTAACTCAACCTCTCCATAATCAAGTTGTTGTTTTGGTTAATTTAATTGTAACTGTCAAATACAAAACGACAAACGCTCAGTATCCAGTTGGCTATTATATAAAAAAAATAATCGAAAACTATAAGCCTAATTTTTTCTGAACAATATTAAAACAACAATTACTTACAGTAGATGGTTAATCGAATTTAAATGAATCCATTTGTAAACAAATTTATTTCTTCTTTAATTTAAATATACGGAACACTAAACTATAAAAGCGTATCGTACCTGACCAGTTCGTTATGTCGGCCAGTTCAAATTGTTTAAGTAGTCCGACATAAAGACGGCCGTTAAACAACTAACTACGACTAATTCGGAGGCGCTTATTAGAGCCTTTATTAACGTGTCTGTGTGTGTGTCCATTTGTCACACGGAGACTTTTTTTCTATCTTATTTTATGTAAATAAGTTAAATTTGTTACGTGAGTATTCTTCTAATGTCTTTAATTAGTTAGAATCCAGTTTATAATATAGTGTACAAATATACATAACTATAAAAACAGATTACAAATTTGTAGACTGAAGTTGGTACCTAAAAGTAGCAGTTCCACATGAAGCAAAGCCTCACTATAAATATAGTTGTCAGAGGAGAGCGAGATCTGTAAATTCCTAACAGCTTAACTTGCAGTTTAACAAGCTGAGATTAGAATCGGATCGGTCGTAAGAAACAAACAGGCAACGAGATAGACATCGTTGCCACATCGCTTTGTTCCAAGATCACGAGAAAACTGAGCAAAGCGGCTTGCGACACGCCGGACCTAGCGTTGCCTTACTAGAGTATACACTTATATAAAAATTAAATCACGGATTATATCTATTCAAGTTTTTTCAACAAATATTCAAAGGTAAAGTAACCCAAAAACGTCAATGCGCGCTAATTTTGCTTCTCTACAGTCCAATACAAACTTCATAAGGTCTCGCTATATCGGACGCGACGATACAACACAATTTCTTGTATTCTTCTTTTCCATTGATATGTATATAGAAGTAATAATTTATACGTTAATAATTATAAATTACGTAGAAAGAGGCATAGGAAATACCATATATGGCGGCCGATTTTGAGTTTTTAGTTATTGTGTGAAAACAAAAGATAAAGTTATGTTATAAGGGTAGCTAATTATATAGTTATTTTGAAATTTACACGCTTTAGCTAAATTCTAGTTAACCTCTTGGGATTTTGAATGGCATCCGGTATATCGACGTCATGTGGAGATCACGTGAGTGGGTGTACTGAGCTGTGACCGCACTTGAAGTTGACACAATCAGTCGTGAATTTTGAATCATTGTAGTGTGCTTTTGATACCAACATCTTTGATAATATATCGATCACGGTAAATAATGTAAGTATTACACGAACAAATAAACTGCAGCGTCAAAGACGATATCAAGATGAGCAGAGTAACACGGTGCTGGCAGCGATGAGGTATGCGAGATCAACGCATCGCTCCACATTCCCAACTGTCAAAACATTTTGGTTAAAAGTAGTAAAACGTGTTTCCATGTTCTAAACTTTGTTACATCGTAGTACATTCTTTGCACCATCAGGAAGATATGAGAGTTGATGTTATTGCCCTCCTTTCCGGTGTTACTAAATGCAGGAGTATTGCAGAAAAGATATGGATATGGTTGCCTTTTGACTTTGATTATAAAAAGCAGAGGCTCTGTATATGTGGGATTCCTGACAAGTGTATAAAACCTCATGCTGATGGTCACGATGTGTCCAGTCCAGTATAGTGAGTACAGCGTAATTTAACCTTTATTTAATAATAATTCTACAGTATTTCTCGCTACTCTGAATGACGGTGAAGTTGATGCAAATTAAATCAATTATAAATGTCAAATAGATAATACTTTTAAATGGAATGTCTCGTATGAAAGAAACTCATCGCGAGATAGTAGAATAATTTATGATTCGAGATTATTTTATCATCAGACTATTCCCGGGTCGTCACTCGGCTTTGTGATAAGGTACAAAAAACAAATGAGTCGCTGCGCCCGCGATCGCAGATATGAGAGGAAATCTCGCGCCGACATCGCGGCCAGGCTGCGTGATGCCCACCTGTCTGCTATCGCACCATCATAAGGGTACGTTCACATCTCACGAATGCACCATTATACGCAGTTCGCAAACTGACAGTAACGCAATCGAATCACTACGATCCCTAAGTTGTCATGTGTTCTTAAAATGCTTTACACTACCTGAGTAACTTTATCTTGAAAGGGACAGTCACACCTAAACGGAGTCCTATGTTGAATGTGAACGCATCCTAATGTTCCACGCACTATCTTTCACCAGCATCTAGGTCCAATCTCGACGCTATTATTGTTCTGGATCTTGCCATCTATGTTGTGTCACGGGATGAATGCATCGCGAAGTAAACGTCTGTTTCCACCGACGAAACACTCTATGAACTTACAACAATTTTATTTTACAATGCAGTTAATATCTCCATGTGTGTGCTATATTTATTTCTATACTAGTTTAATTCTTGTGGAACTACCATCGACAATAGTAACATTGTTACCAATAATAAGAGAAGCGCGACTAAAGTAAACTTTACTTCAACTGTTTTGGCGAGATGCAATAACTAACACTTATCCATCCAAATTTTAGTTTGTTAGTAACGAAAGATTTTTCTGTAAGACGGTAAACTTCTTGATTGTATAAAAAATATGTAAATCGTTAGAAGGACTCGGGTTGTTGTCCTTTTTTTTTAATTTATTAAAACGAAACAAAAGCAAAGCACATTTTTTTTCGTTCCATGTTTTCTTTGTTTGCAATAAGCAACACAAAAACACTCATCACCCCGTATCTCCGCTGATACGAGAATCTTAAGTGAGTAATGTACTATACATTACCGTAAACAAATTGTCCGGATGTAGGAACAATAAGAAAACACGATTATAATCTAAACAGATTTATTTTCGCGCCTAAAATCCGTGATAATCGATTCCGGCTGTCAAGTCGATTGCTAGAATCGATTTATCTAAAAATAAAGACATATTTTGACTAATTATTTATAAGAAATACATATAAATTAATAATAATAATACATGTAAATTAATAAATGACATACGTCACAGACAAAAATATTTGTAACCTTCAAAACTGCATACATTTTGGTAAGATCAAAATTACATTACTTTTGGAAGTAACCCCAAACTTACTAGACATCTGTAAAAAGGTTTAAGTATAAAAGATTTCAAAGAAATGGCTGTATGTTAAGCGACTGCTACCTCAGCAAAAGAATAAAAAAGTTGAAGATGACATAACACTGTCTTTAGAGAACAACAACGATGACATCGTCTCTCAACTGTGGAATTAGAAAGAAAGCAAATGCCTATATTTTATAGTATTATGTGATGTTGCTTACCAATGTTTTGGCGCCAATTTTCTTCGTCTTTTTAAGTAAGGACATATTTGTTATTAAGAAACCATTACGAGCTCCGTTAATATTGTTATTATGTATTATATGAATTATTAAAAGATAAGATAACAGTAAGATTGTTGTAATAAACGAATTAAAATCGTTCTTATATGTGTTGCATCGTAATGGCGTCGATTCAGTTTTGCAATTCAGATACAAACATTTAATAAGTTTAATAAACAAATTTGTATACAGCGAAATATTACCAGTCGTATATTAGAATAATAAGTACATATCTTTTTGTAGGAATTGATAAAAAAAAAAGTTTTTTATAAACTCATATTTAAGCGATTTTTTATTAATGAAATTAATTAATCGATTGGCATTGTTGGAGACTATGTTACTAGAAATGAAAATTAAAATGAAAAATGTTTATTGTTCACTAAAAAGATAAATTCGTTGGTGCCTTGACTCCTTAAATAGGGCTAAATAAACATATTGATGGTTGAAATTATACAATTTTCATTTAATATTAAGGGGTAATAGCTTAACGGTTAAGGGTACGGATTAGCGATCACGTGGTCCAGAGTTCCAATCCCGCCATTCCACTATCGTCGTAAACCACATAGCACAAGGCTAGAGCTCAGTTGGATTGGTAAAAGAATTATTAGTAAATTAACAAAAATCTGTTAACACTTTTTGAAAAAAATATTGTTTAAACTTCCGAAACTTACAGTTCTGGGAGCATTTTGTTAATTTCATTTGTTTGTATTCGCATTCGTATGGAAAACGTGCGCGGTTTTCTCCCGATTCGACAGACGCGGGGAGCTTGCGTGATTAAATTTTATTTGAATTCTTAGCTCCGTTTCTTCGACGACACCATGTCTATGAAAGTCCTGGCGATGTCCTTACTTTGAACTTTGTGACTAAGAGAAAATTACTTAAAAATATATGTTACCATAATTGTGTTAAATGATATATTTTCTACATATTATATCTTGTTCACTATCATTTCTTCAAGTCTTAAGATGCAGTACTTTCATACGTAGATATCATGTTGATGAAATATTGCGTATGTTTCTTGATATTACCATCGACATACAATGAGTCCTTATCCTTCATCTGCCGACATGTAGGGCTACGTGTCTATGACAATTAAAGCAACATTTCGCTTGGCGAATCCCGTTGGGAACGAGGCGCTATCGCCGACATCGCCCACCATAGATACGACTTTTATGGCGGCCAGCTTTTTTATTTGACATTTTATACAAGTTTATTCAAACACGGCGATAGGATCGGAGACTTTATCTTTCAATGCAACGTTACCGCGAGCCCGGGCGCGATACCATCTCGGCCCAGCCATTGCTAGTTAAAGCAGCCTGATAAGGGATCGCGCGCGCCCGTGTGAGTGCGCCGTGCGGACGCGGGGCGGCGCTGTGTGCGCGGAGGGGCGCCCCAACGCCGCGAGCCAGTCACTCAATTTACGCGGCAAAAGAATGACGTCGCAAGCGAAAACGCGCGCTCCGTTCCGTTATTTATTGAACTAGTGTTGTTGTGAGCGAAGGCGCTGTGATGTTATTGTGGCTGCGGTACCTCAAGCAGCTGGAGCTGGCGTGCGCCAGTGCCGCCGACATGCCGCCAGGTGGCGCTGAACACGTCAAAACAATCTGTAAGCTGAAGTTTCTTGTTTACTAATCATTTTAAACGTTAATTAAATGATCTGTTGCTTTCTGAAACCATTACATTAAGAAAATTACATTAATCTTATCATTTTAATAGGATTTGAAATAAATAAAAATATTAATTGTCGCGTTACGGCAACCTGTAGATTGACTAAAGGTTGCAACTGATGTCAATACTTTAAAAACTGTTACAAATCAAATAAACTTAAAAGTGATAATTTCGATAAAAATATTTCTAGCAAATTACTCGAGTAAACAGCATGCTGCGATGATTTCGATGAAAACACGATAAGAGAGTCGTTACGATATGTTTTTTTTTTTTATCTTGTTTGTTTGTCTGATAGTCACAACTGTGGAATGAAAGTAAACACGGGATTTTTAAACCGTTTTCCTCTTATCATATGCAGTGAGTAAGGATTAACTAGAATTAGATTAATTCATTACATGCCCAAAGTAATAATAAATAATGTATTTAAACCAACCGGTATTTTTTTACTCATAATGTAATTGCAAATTTAAACACAACATTACTAGGCCATTGTTCGAAATTCAAACATAATTTATAATGTTTGTTTTTTATTTTCAAACAGTTGAATCAAAACGTTATATGTTCGCGGAATTTCATTAAGAAGGTTTACATAGTTTTCGCTTCATGTATTAATATAGATAATTAAATGTACTATAAAAGTTTTTCATATTCTGATTTGTATAATCACATAAAAAAGTAAATTATATATTTCACTCATTTGTACGACACATATGAGTGAAATTGATAGGCTCGTTGTTTATACTGGCCGCCATTAAAGCAATGTAGATTAAAAGATAAAGCACATACATATATTAAAAAAGCCAGCTGCGCGTGTTGGATCCCTTTGACAACTTCAAATTACGATCTCCACTTGACATTCCAGGCGTGTGTGGCGCGTCGACTATTTTGACAGCTCCTGTCACTGTCAAACCTGTCGGCCTACTGTTCGGTATCTGTGAAGGAAATCTTAGTGAACTGTCAATCTATTTACTGTTACTTATTGTAATCATTGAAAATATTGATATGTGATTAAAGATCATTATCCTCAAAATAAATAAGACAGTTTCATATACACAATTAGATATACAATTAATTTAGTTTTTGAGTGTTTTTGTCTTTGCTATGAAATAGATAATGTGGGTTGGTCGGCGTCTTATAATTCTATATATATTTTTAAATTTTAAATTTTGTGTAGGTAAAAACACATGTATTAATATCTAAAAAGATTCACAAGGACATAACATCATAATGGTATTTTTATATCATTTAAATTACAAAATAGCAAAGGAACATAACATATCTGCTAACTGTACCAGGCGATGATAAAAATGACGTGAGCCGAGTGAATGGGGACCTATTATTAACTCTCGCGTCAAGGACATCCAAAGCTGACATACTTTTTGAAATCAACCTTGCATCTGATGGTAATTG
>JAODUI010000001.1:893824-908182 GCA_027563995.1 Papilio gigon | reverse complement strand
CGGACACGTCACCATTCACCATACCTTAATCTGTGTGAACACAAATCGAATTAGATATCTGAGTCTAAAGATGGCAGCACTGTCCATACATATAAAATTTCAATCGTGTTTGTTAAATTACCCACTAAAATATGATATACGAAGCGTCCGCGAACGTCTATTGTTTCCGTTAATGTATGAGAGGTTTTTTCCCAAAACACAAATGTTTATCTGAAGGCGAGATCTCGGTGGCGGGAATCGAACCCGCTATCTGTAGCACACATCAGGAGCGCACTGCCGTTGCTTTATCGCGCCCATCTCAAAGTTTTTTGTAGGCAACACGTAAAAGTTGATGGCCGAAAAAATAACTAACACAATATTAATACCAGACGAGGTTTCCGCTCGCCTACTTACTTCTAAAAATTAACATCCTTTAGTGCTATTAATGATTGCTTGACAAATATTAAAAAAAAAAATGCAAAATTCTATTCGTAATGTTTAATGATCATGTATCAAGTTTTGACTTTTTTTTAAAATTAAGAATCCTCATTTGAATTATTATACTACTTATAAAACGGCTTAACTCACCTGTAAATCGGTGTCGGTACCGACTAGTTAGAGTTTAGACGTTTTAGAAGTAGTATAATGAAATGTCTCACGAAAGTTTTAATAGTTTAATTTTAATTATTGATAAATTTTGACGAATTTAACACTAAATATTTTGATTATCAGAGAACTGCCAATAGCCTAATGATGAATGATACGAATTACCGATCTAGCGATCGTAGGTTCGAATCCCGACATTCGACTATTGTCCTAAACACAAACTTTTTCAAGCTTGTCTGAAATGGTTAAAAGAAATATTAGTTAATTAACAAAAATCTAAAAATATTTTTTTACAATACTATTAAAGAGCTAATACTGAAAATGTATCTTGTTTTAAACCGGTATATATCAATCGTGTTAGTGTTGACTAACATATTAGCATATATTGTATATAACTATTAGAAGCTTTCGGTATGGAAAGGTCGTAAGTTTGAGATATAACGGTGTCGCGCGCTGCCTCATCGAGCGGCCTGAGCTGAGCGCGCTGCCCGCCCCATTGCCCATCTAATACCGTATCAATTTTACTAAGATTTATACTTCTTTGAAAGATAATGCTTAGACGCATGAGTTGTACGCCTAACACATGCGTTGTTAAATCTAGTTAAAGTTTTAAAGTATTTTGACTTCGAATATTAAAATCGATTTTATTAAATTCGACTTGTTTTGTCAAAATTTCATCTACGTTATAATTAATTAACGTTGAACGATTAGTGGAGACGACGGGAAGTAGTTCCGGACGGCGGAGGACCGCATGCTGTGGAAAGCATTAATGCCTATGTTGTAAAGGGGACAGGCAGAGGCAAGTTGAATAAATTATATTTTTGTATTAAAGTGATTATAATTGTCTTTATTAAGAGAATTCTTACTTTAAAGAACTGTAAAAATGTTAAGGTGGTTTTGATTTTTTTTCCAAAATTGCTTAAATTAGAAATCCAAAGTTACAAAGCACTTGTAAAAGACATGATGTAAAATGGTAAAAAAAATCACATGTAAATCGGTCGTTTGTTTGTTGGTGAGTATAGGATAGGCCTTGCGGTGGGCTGGGTCCCTCACGCGCGCGCTAATTGATTCCGGCCGGGGCGGGGCTGCCTGAAAGGTCGCGGGTTCGATCCCGAGCCGCATCACGACGCCGACGAATTGACACACTTTAAAAACCGATAGCTGCATTTAGATAGATTCTTTTAATATTTTACGATAATATCTAGATTAATCTGTTAGTAGATTGCTTTCTACTATAAGAATACCTTACAACGGTATTCTTCTTGAAACGGGTATCGTTAAATATTGATGAGAAATATTTACCACTATAGAACTTTATAAGAAAATTCTACAACATTCACTATATGATTACTAGATGTCGCTCCCGACTCCGTCCGCGCGACATTAATAACATATTATGTAGTTTTATGTTATAAAAACTGCTATAAAAAAAATACCAAGGATTTGAGTACGGGCAGCAAAGTGGTCCAGTGCATAATGTTTCTGAGGCCTTTGTAATTCAGATTAATAATGTGATAAAAATACATTTAAGATTCTCAACTGTCTATCAATGAGAAAGTGTTGCAATTCGGTGTGAGAGGCGGCCGGGCGCGGGGCGCGTGGGGCGCGTGTCACACCGCGCCGGCCCCACCTTCCATTTATTTCAGAGATCGTAATCGGCGTCGGAGAGGCGGCCGATAGCGCCGCGATATACAGCCTGTTACAAAATCAAGCGGGAAGCATTGCAACATGTATATTGAAATATATTTGAAACATTGGTTTTTGAAAACTCTTTTATAGGTCAAATGTCTATAAGGTTATATTCTTTAAAAGTTAAGATTAAAACAATTTCGCTTTGAATAATTTTAACGCATGTTTTAAATGTGTTTATTTATATACAAACTTGTTAACGAGTTTCAACACGCCTCGAAGGCTGTAACTATAAAGATTTTATATAATACGTTACGTAACCGTTCACATCCTGTAGCCCGATAGTCGATCTGAAACGGGGAGTGTATGGAGACTGGGGGGGCCTTATCAAAAATGGCGGGAGATTCGGGCGGGCGATAGCAGATCGTGCGCGGCGATATCGCGCGCCTCCAGAATACGCCCCTTATCTACAACCAACTCTTTGTTCGTAATCGTCCGGGGAATCTACACTTTTTGTACTTCAACTATTCATTCGTTATAAATACGTTATACTTGAAAGTATTTTGATGCGCTGCGGCGGTACCACGACACCGTGCTAATGATATGCACCATTATTTTGATATTAGACATTGTTTGTAGATAAAGACGTAGAATTTAATGTTTTCAGTTATATTAATAATATAAATTGGTGTTAACTGGTCGTATAGAAGCAATCTCACTTGTTACGTACCTCCAGAGCTCAAAATAAAGATGCTTTGTGAAGGTAACAGCGTTGTCATTTAGGATAAAAAATGACATTTCGAAAATGGAGACTCTTGATTAGGCGTTCAAGTTTGGAAAGAACATTGGATGGATGTTTGTTAGGAGGTTACTCTAGAACAGCTGCATTTATCTGGATGGAATTCGGTCTCAATATAGAACACTGGACACGAGCAATTTAAAAAGCTTTTTTTTTCATTAAACGCGGACGCTGTCGCCAGCAAAAGCTAGTTCTAATAGGTAGATAGAAGTAAACTGAGAACATTTAAAATGTTTTCCTACATGACCAACTTTATAAAATATTTCCTTAAAAAACCTATTAAAATACAATAATAACAAGACAACAAGAAGTAATAAACTTCAACTCGCTGTTATCTGTGGAATAATTAAAAAGATGTAAATTTTTCTCTTATCAAGTGTTAACGGCATCGAATACATATAGTTTCAACTAACCTACATATTTAAACTGTGGTTATCTGTCGCGCATGCGGGCCATATCGGACCACATCACGCCTTACCCACATACACTTCTCATATTGTCACCTATTAACAACATTACCAAAAAAAAAAACTTCGGCATATAATCTTCGAATCAATTCCTGTCTAGGTAAAACTCCATGGTTGAAAAAATATCTTTTATATCTTTCTATCTGTATGTATATTTAGCGCATTTAATGTCAAGTGATACGCATATGTAAGGGCCCCATCCATTCAGCATTACAACACTTGTGTTTGTTTCACCCTGTTTATTTTTTTTTTTATGCTTATTCATGTTACTTGCTTGGTTTCTTTCTTTGTGTTTTTGTTTGTTTTCTTTCTATGTATCTGAATGGATTAAATGAGTATTATTATTGTTATTCGCGTCGATGGAAATTACACACATATACGTGCAAAGGACAGTTGCGCGAGTACGCAGTACTCTAGTGAAAATTGAGACGTAATACCGGACGAACCAATTGCAAAGATTTGATTTCAAGTCGCACTTCGTCTTTGTCTGATCCATCTTCGAGTATGTTTCAACTTGAAGGTGAACTCGGAATACTGAAAGCCCCCGTAAACTATAGATATATTACGGGGAACTTAATCAGTATGAATTTGTATGGAAGCCTTCAATGTGCGAGGGCTCTAACGTGACTATCCATTTACTCGTAAACTTTAATAATGCTCAATAAATAGTATAGTTAGCAAGATGTGTTCGCGTTCTTATACATGTTAAATATTGTCGTCAAATAAAACAATAACAAAACATGAACAACGTTGTGTAAATAATTAATATCCCAACAGCCTCATCTCGCTCGGAAGCGCGCTAGCACCTTGTACCGCTTATCTATAGGCGACGTAGGAAGGCCGGTATCGTCCGGCACCTGTCGAGATAGACCCCCTGCCCCTGCAATAGATAATGACCCTTAACGCCAGTATAAAACGCCCGCGATAGTGTTTACATTTGCCTAGCAATAATTAACCACTAACTACGTGTGTACGGCCTACCAGATTAAGTGCATTCCATTGTCCTGATACATGCATTTACGGATTGTTTGACTTTATTTTTAATACATAAAAAAATAAAGTATGTGATGACCAAATATTTAGGTATTTAAAGATGTTTTTTTTATTTCCGGAGGCCTTTTTTTTGGAGTAAATTCCTTCAGTGTTGACATTTACTATACATTGTGACATTATGAAAATCTACTCTCGATGAGACTTCAAATTTCTATGAAATATTAGAGATTGTATAGATATCTTTATATACTTAGATAAGTGACCGTATTGTTTTTGTGTCCCTATTTCAGCAGTGGCAACCCACGAAGTTCGTTTGTTGTTAGTCAGCTGTTAAATAAAAAAAGGTTGTTATCGTCAAAGGTTGCAACACTGTGCTGCGCCGTATCGTATCTCATCGGCCGCGGAAGCGGGCATCGCTCGCACGCTTATCACTTCCCGCTCGTCTCTATATATGTACTGATTTATGCTATACCGTGTCGAATGGACACGACCAAATAACATACACCTTAGTATGTGTAAGATAAACGTGCGACAAAAATTAATGAGGTTGTTTTTTACCTCGAGGGATGTAGAGAAAAATGTATAATTTACTATTTGAAGTGTAGGATGCAAGAAACTTTGAGAATTTGATGTAAAATGATTTATAAAAGTATTGCAATAAAAATCAAAATATTACTAAAACTCGATAGTACAGAAAAAAATGCTTTTAAACGTTAGATATACGAATGTAGTGTTATTCAACATTAATAAAGTCCACGTCAACACAATTTTCACACCTTCCTACAGCCAGTGACAGATGGCCACGACTGGGCAAACTCCACAATGATTTACAGGTCGCGCGGCCGTGGGCAGTCACGACGCGCGACGCGACAACGCGACAATAAAATCGCAGCATCTCGTCGTTAACAAGGCGAGTGCGACATCGTCGCGATGCGATCGGCCGCCAATTTGTACGCGTGTCCCACCGGTGGGATTTATTGGGCACGCAAGGAACGTTTATTTAGTCGATAGTCGCGGGCCCATAGGTGGGCTTGTCTCAGATGCAGCGATACTGGACGTCTAAGATTCAACGCCCCGTGTACCGCCATTTGTTTTCGCTGTTTTCATATCTCTGTTTGTTGAATTGCTTCGTACATTTGTTGTGAGTTTACATTTTTAGGGAATGCTAAATTGGACATCATTTTACATATAATTTTAATTCAATAATAATTAACAAAGCTATTATTTCTAACTTTAGTTTATAATGTTATCAAACATTAATTACTCTGACACCTTTTGATCAACGCACAAAGATTATTTTACAAATTTATCTGCATATAAACGTGATTAAATCAAATCTAAAGTGTTAAGAAATAAACTGCTATAAATGTTAGTTATGACAATTGTATATAAAGGTGTACATATAAATATATGACGTCATAGTTATTTGTAAGCAAACACATAATATGTTAAAGAAATATTAACATATAATGTAATAGAATAATAATCATACGAAGAATACTTAATAACTTCTAACACTCACGTCTAAACTTCGATGACAGCACCGCCTAGCTTGGTATCTTTCGAAGTCTTTTAGAGTTAGTCTAGTGACGTTAGTATTTACTAATCACCACGTATACCGAACTGAGTTAAGCTGTCGTCTTAAGTAGTGTCATATAGCTGTTTTTCAATGAAAACGAGACATTACACCCCAATACAGAGAGATAGGCGGTGGCCACGGAATTCGATTTTGCATTTGATACAAAAAAAATAGACTGGCTGCTTTCCGCTGTGGACAAGGAACCGGTAGTAAATAAGGAAAATCATGTTTTTTAAAAAAAATGAAAATTTGCAATTTATGCCGTTTTAGTTTTCTTTTATGATGATGTTTTAATATAAATGTAAGTGAGCGATCTGGTTGGCCGAGTGGAAGTCACGATTTCCATTACGTGTCCACCCGAGCTGCCAACAAGCCGATCGGGCTACTTAAATTCAACCGCTCAACTTAGCTCTACTTGGAATTTGCAAATTTCATGAACAGCGTACAAAACTTCCTGAACCTGTAACATTTAAAAAGTTATTTTATGCATCCTACAATGCATTATTTTATTTGTAAATGAAAAAAAACTTAAAGCAGCTTATTGTATAGTCACAAAAACAAATGAGATTTAATTCACATTTGATTTTCTTTGACGTTTCGTAATTAATAGAATTGTAAAATAAACTGTATCTGCGACTGAAGTAAAACATCTTTATTATTCCGCAAAGAACAATAACTCGGGAGATCGTCCGCTGACCACGATCACATCCTCCAATTAAAACCGCAGACTTTACAAGGTTCGCGCGCACGCCCGCGCCACGGAATATAAACGTCCAGGCTGCGCGGGAGGCTCCACCGCGCCCGGCGCGGTGCACGACCCTTAGTGAGGTCGCGCCTCTATCGATAAATTGGCGCTACAGATATTATCTCACTCTTAAGGATGCTTCTCTAATTTGTTACAGTAAGCAGGACGTGTTAAAATAAAATATCATTAAATTAAAATATTTGCCGAAATTCACAATTAATTGAAAGTCAATTTTACTGCATTTAAAGCTAAAATTCTCTTTCTGAAGTAATTTTATTTCAATGTAACAGTTGAACATTTCTTTAAGCTAGTTGGAATTGATTTCTAAATCGATACCGCAAGCCTGAGCCATCCCTATAAGAGAAACAAAGTATCTTGGCGCACGATCGCGGCGCGCAATATCATTATTGTATCCTCTCGCCCTGCGCGAGCCGATAAAGGTTTAAAATGTAAATGAGACGTGCGAAAAAGTATGAGATTATCTCACTATTAGGTATAAATTAAGGGAAGGGAATGAGGCATGCGGCACAATTATATTGTCACGAAGGAGGTGCCCGTGCGTCGCAGCTGAGCGTCGCAATCGGCCGCCGATCTGCGCGCGCGCACGCTACGCCGCCACCACGTTGCCTGCTACCTCCTGCCTGCTCAGGGCTGCGCCGCTATTATATTCATGTATCCGAAGATCCAATCGATTTTTCTTCAATTATTCATTCCAACACCTTCAATTAACATTCATAGTAAAAACTTTCTCAAATGCTTATTAATTATTTTTCAAGAATTTTCAGCCATGCAAATGATTTTTTTTACAAAAAGTTACAATTAATTATGTAATTATCGCGAGGGGTTCGGTGTAGTATCGAGACGGCGCATCCCTAGCCGCTTGTAATCGATACGGGCCGGCTAAGCGGACGGACAAACTCACATATTTTATTGTGTGCCAATTAAAATTATTCCCCTTCCTTATTGATTGTGGGAATAAGTTGGTCTTCTAACTAGACTTATAATTCTATTGAGTTATTTATCACGACGCGGATTAGCATGGCGACTGCTTACCACGACCCGCGATTAATGTCTTTCCTCTATCACCCACGGACCAACGCGGTATATAAATTCGTCGCAGTTTTAAGGAAATTATAGTTTCACTCACGTTTATACGAATCGAAATGGACTGACAATGACGCTAGGCATGAACTCCAAAACGCCAAGTTGTAATTTGAGTGTGCGTTGCTCAATAAAACGCATATATACTTTTGTCTTTCGACTTTGTAAAAGCAGGATTTAAAAAAGTAGACTATGAGTTATTCTAAACAGTAGTCTGTTCTCTCTTTTCCTGGCTTAATTGTCCCACATGGTGGTGGGGTCAGCCTTGCGTGTCTGTCTTCTCCACCTCGCTCTATCGTCGACATCCTGGTTCGACACTTGGTAGGCACTCATGTCTCTGAACACTACATCTTTCCACATCGTCTTGGGTCTGCCATCTAAACAGTAGTCCGTCACTTTGGAAAGTTTTATCAACATTTTTAAAGCCATTTTGGAGGGTCCAGCTAAGAAATATTTATACTCAACCATTTATATCAGTATAGTATGATTTATTCCACGAAGAGAACATGTAAACATTTGAGTGAGTTTTTGAGTTTCAACTTTACAGTTCGTCTGTTCAGTTAAAATTAAAGTAGCTGGCTTAAACAATGGTATCTACAATATTCAATTCAAACACGGATATATAAAAATTCCACCAATGTCGTCATGCACGTTAATCGACCACCATTTCACGCCCGCTGCTCGCCGACTAACGGCTGCGCGGCGATAACGTAACGATAGCGCGGCGATAACGCGGCGATAGTGCGGCGATAACGGTTCATTGGTAGTGTGCTTTGTTGCGATTGTATCCCCACCAATAACATTGAATTCCAGTCTATGAATTTCAATAATTCTAAACAGATTACATACATTCAACTAACATGATTTACTGTTAATTATTAGGATATTAATTATCATGAGATTCATTTATTTCTAATGGGCTTATTAAAATCGTCAATCAAATGTTTTTCAATTATATATTTTTAATATAATTACTACACTCAGAGTCATTTAGATTTCTAGAATAAATACTTTTTAATGGATTCCGTAAAGCTCTCCCTTAATGACCAGTTAACGTCTCAATTGGGTAATACTTTTAATATTATTTGGTCGTTGTCATAGTGTAATAAGTTAGATATATAAACTCATAATGTAGTTAATATTCAACATGCGATCAAATCGCGGGTCAACATGATTCATCGATGCACCGATATCGGCTTCCCACGTGTCCGCTATCTGCGGCATGTGGCGTGTGCATTGTGCGATTGATACGAACAGACAAACATAAATATGCTAGTAATAAGCAGTAGACGGTCGTAAAGATTTATCGTAGTTGATTATTGTGCAATATAAAAGTGTTGGTGCGAATTATGTGGCGTAAAATTATCAATAGCTTACTGCAATAGACTTTTGGACGGCCAGAATAACATACGGCAGAGATACTGATGTGTCAGTTAATTTAAAGACATTTTAAACGTTCTATAACTTCTCCTTTATACAATGTAAATTGAAATTTAATGTATATTTCAACACGTAGTCATGGTCCCTACGTAACGCATTAATTTTCTTCAGACCGTCTGATCAACGTCTAGTCATCGCGCATGCGTGTACGCAACCCACTTTCGCGCTAAATTCTGACTACTTACTAATACTAAAAAACTATATGCAACCTAAAAATCAGCATGTTGAAGTCTAAATTTCTTTGATATATATAAAACTGGCCGTGCCGAGACAAAGGTGTTCTTATGACAATGAAGTAGATCTTTATATTGAACACGATAGGTAAAATATTGACACTATTCTCGCAACGGAAATTAACGTTTATTGAAATAGTACTAAGGTCTAAATTTGTTCGCTTCGAACAAAGTAAACTTGGTAGCGCAGGGCTTGCAAAAGGCAGTGCCACGCGTGCAGGGAATAGGCAATTTGATTGACCGTCAATCGGCGGTCGTAACGGCACCTCGGGACACAATCGGCCCCGCGGTGACTCACCTTACTTAGAACTTCGTTTTCCTGGCGAACGCGCATACTTAATGGCGACTTAATTCTAAGAATTGCGCTAGGTTTCACTGACTAAGGAAGATCGGAAGTTAATTTGCATCTGAGATCCTTTTTAATTTGCTTATCACTTAAAGCAAGTTTCTAGTATTAAGTTGTAACATAAGAGATCTAAATATTCAAAAGATTACTTGAATTTATTCAAAGGAGGAATTTATTCGAAGTTGCTATATCGCCGCAAGATGGCATCACGGAAATCTTATCCCATTTACTTTGGCATATATTCCTATCATATCCGACTTGGGCCTGGGTGTGGGACGAGGAGATGGGGAGGGGCGCTCGAGGTCAGATATTTCAATTCTCGGTCGGATATTGGCGGGCTTCGTGACGACGCATACATCTCGGATCGGTCCGCTTTTCCGCGTGCCCCGACCTTATCAATATATTAAAATCGCTTGCTCTAACTTATGTGTGTACGTTTGTTTTATTATAACCGTTTTCTGCTGCATACAACGCCGTGTCATTACTGACAAATTCTTTTAATAAATAACAATTATTTTTGTACGGGTCTACTTCTGTAGGGAGACCTTAAATACTAAAATCCTTGGACGAAGTTTTCTGTATGACCCTAAAAGAATATTGCAGTATGTTTAAATCTGTTAATACTGTGTTTTGTTTTTTTATTATGTTATGATGTGGGACTGACATGTTCATGTGTGCCAAAGTATGAATTACAAAGAAAAAACAGTACTTATCTAAATGTATATATCTATATTTTTGTTACTTTGGTCCTCGCTGGGCATGTCCGCGACTTGCTTTAGCTCACTTTAAGAAAATCATTTTCATCTCAAGTTAATATCGCTTTCATACCAATGAGAATTGAGAAGTTGACTTTATGTCGATCAATTTGACTTTGTCTTTGAATTTGAATTTGCCGAACAATATTAAATCCCTCGTGTGTCAGAAATGTGTGATGGAGCCATGACGTCAATTCCCCCATCGTCTGTCATCTCCGCGTGTCAACATTTCGATCATATTTGTTTAATTCAATTTGATACCTTTTTTTTTACAAAAATAGAAACATAACTTTTAAATTACGTAGCTTTTGACAACTTTTATCCGTTTGCTAAGTGGAGACGCGGGCGAGTACTAGTCTTCCATAAATTAAATTCCAAATATAAACTATCGACGGATGGAAAGCAGTCGTCCGGCTCGCAGCGCACCCGCCGTTAACAAAGGGGCGTTGAAATGCGACAAAACAAATGAAAAGATAGATCGAGCGAACAATATCTTATTTTGCAATAATCCCGCGGAGGAAGTTCTGCTAATTTCCTGAAAGCGACGAGGATACACCACGCTTAGCTCTCAATGCTCTCAACTTTACATCGTACGATATTTTATCGAACTACATTTTCTTAGGAAATAATGTAAAGAAAATTAAAAATGATTTAATCTTACATACATTAAAAATAATGGCACAAGTTGCTCTATCAGACTATGGAATTATGATAAACGTAAAATGGACAGGACACAACAAATTGCATTGTTCTTTATATGAAAACAGCGACATATATATGACAGTTCATTCTTTATTAGACATGATCGACACTGGCCACTGACCCAAACTGACAAGGGAGAACCATAAACAATATATTAATTATTATATTTAATATCAGCAGATTTTTGTTTATTTACTAATATTTCTTTTACCACTCCAACTAAGGTCTAAAGTAAAAGGCGAATAGCGGGATTCGAACTCTCCACCACGTGATTAGAAATCCGTACACAAAACCATTAGGCTAGGCGCATCGCAATTAAATTGGCAGATGACGGTTTGCGAAGTCTATCAAAGATTGAAACGCAATATCGGCGACTGTTAGAATCGCGAGGTGTAAAGGGGCTCCGAGGGCGCGACGGTCGGATAGCTTGTAGCGACAACATTGGCACTTATTGTTTTATTCAATCCCGCCGGCGGAGTGAGCTCGCCTGATTACATTTGATTTGGTTCAGCGCCGGCTTATTTATCTTTTTAATGCGATCGTTTGTAAAGCTCCATAACGCGAACGACTTAGATTTCAACGAACGCGCAGACGGGTTCAATGGCTTGTTTACATTTTAATTAAGATTGGATATATTTTAAGCTCATGTAAATTTATACATATTTGGCAAACATTACTTAAATAATCCTTTAAATTTTTAATCAAATGTATTCGACCAAAAAGATTTTATTTGTGGGTAAAGTTTAAAAATATCTGTTGGACGATTGACTCGCTTGACCAGTGTAATAACGATCACGCAGAAGACAGGCGTGCAAGGGAAGTAATTAGGAAGGGGAAATATCCTGAGTATTTGCGTCCCCTCCTCTGTTGATTAAAAGTATGTATTATTGCAAATGTGGACGTCCACCAGCAGTGGTCTCTTCGCTCGAATTCTGACTGACTTCTCTGACATGACAAATGACTGCTTTCTCGCTATAAAAATAACAATCCAAAGAGTTCGTATCATTTATTCTAAGATCTATATGTACCTCTTTCACTAATTTGCAAACGTCCAAAGCATGCTAATTATTACAGTTTCAAAACCGTACACCCATAGCATCTTATCAAAGGAATTTCATTACACGAACAATTAAGTTTCTCATCGAACTATTTTACGAGCAATTTTATTAGGTAGCAAGGAAAATATATAAAATATAACAATACTGTAAAGGATTTGAACTATGACTTGACTTAAGTTCCTATATCCCCCCGTAGTGGGGCAGAGGGCGTCCGCAGTAGGCCGCCAGCTCGCTCTGTCCTGGGCTCTGCGCTTGGTCTCATGCCACGTTAGCCCGATCGTCTTCATTTCGGCCGCCATTTATACTATAGCTATGTAAAAAACATTTGTAAACTGTTATTATTATTATAAATAGTGTTATTAGTTTTTCTTCATTTACTAATACATTTTTTACAACTCCAACTAAGGCTTGTGCTAGGATATTGTTTACAGTAGTCAAATGGCGAGATTCGATCTCACGGTCACGTGATCGTAAATCCGGAAACCTATTGACGCTTTACGATGTTACATGATTAATACATATTAAACCATGTTCACATAATATATTGTAACTTCATCAAGAACTGGAAAGAGGTCTGAGCTAATTTGTCATAGACTTTGTTAATAAAGTGGCAAGAAACGTCGCGTTCTTTGTCTTGGATGTTGGTTATTGGCTGTTGGTTGTTGGATGTTGGTCGTTGGTATCGCGACACCGGGCCCGCTTCATTTCCTCCGCCTGCCTCTTGTCGAACTCTCAAATGTTTGCAAGTCACCAGCGGCAGCGGATACTAGAAGCGAGTAGATATTATCAGTTCACTATACTGGGGGGCTAGTGTGACGACGCTGAAATTTTGAGCATTAAATATACACTCTAACATTTCATTTCGTTAAAGCTAATACGAGTAAATCTCCGTTTTGTGGCTAAAATCTAATTAAATTGTCACGTATCGATCTTTAATATTTATTGCAAAGGTTTAATTATATTAATTTAATAATTATTTTCCAAAAAAATGCGTTGAGTGATACACTTAAAATCAAAATTAATTCTTAATTACGATTAATTCGGAGTTTATTGTACAATTTCAATATAAACATGTCGCAGTATTGTGCCTGTGACTCGCACCACGAGCTACAGCAGAATACGAGAGGATAATCACATTGTTTTGTTCATGATTCATTGCTGTTTCTGTTCATAAACTTCGTTAGTTATATTTATTGTTACAATCGTACGTTCGCTTGCATATTTAAAGTTCCGCGGATCTTACGTGAATTATCTACACGCGATGTCTACGACATGATTACATATTACTTGAAATTATATTCTAATGTGTTTTATTTTTTTTTTCAGGTAAGTCACCTGAATATGTAACATCGTAAAGATTGTCGACTAAGGTTTGATGCCTAACTACACCTGAAAAAATTGATCACAATTAAGGTAGAAAGTTTTAAATAGATGTAAGTTTGTTAGCATGTATATTTAAAGACGTTAATTGTACCTGGAGATTGGGTTCAGAGATAAATTTCTGTATGTTATAGTTACTCGAATGAAGTCGCAAAGACGTTATAAAGAAATATGTTCATTGTTTAAGCGACCATAATTTGCAATCATCAATATACACGATTAGTATTTATTTAATAATATAATACAGTAATTCGCACGAAGGCTCGTGGGAATATCGTAGCATTTAGCTAATCCGCCGCTATCAGTGGCGCAACGCTTAGAAATGATTTCATTCACAGATAAAATTTACTATCGATTGCTAAATTGAAAATGATATAATAATTACGACTTGAAAACTCAACTAATTCTAAGTACAATGTAAAAGTGCTTTTGTTTTTTTGAGTTAATTTACGAATCTCAATACAATCAAGTTTTTAGATAGACAAGAGTGAGAACGGCTCACGCTGAGCCTGCCTCTTCAGGTGTGTGCGGTGTGTGTAAGGCTAT
>JAODUI010000001.1:870803-884316 GCA_027563995.1 Papilio gigon | reverse complement strand
AAGTTTTTTACACCCGGATTTAAGGTCAAAATTAATGTAAATTCGATTTGATATGAACAGAAAATAAAACGACATTTCTAATGCTATTATACAATGTGTTCATTAATTTGTAATAAATAACAAGGTTGAAAATTACGTCAATTGCGAAGTTATTTATAGTTTTCGATTATAGGTGTCAAAAGCTCTACTAGTCCATTTGTAATCTGGCCAGTGCGAGCCGCGCCGCGAACGCGCACCCAGCCGAGTGGCTCCTAGAAGTAGCGGCCCGATGGGCCCGAAACTAGTCGGTGCCGATACCCGACTACGTATACGTGAGTGTAGTTCAATTAGTTTTCTAATGATGTGTAAAATTTAAAACATGTAATTCGTGGCATATAAAGGTGTAGGAGTTTCTAAGGAGTGTTTTCATTTGTTTGTTGAAAGGTTTGATGAATTCAATAAATATGATGTTATAGATAGTGATCATTCGAATAGTTGAACTTTTTTTCATTAACTAAATATTATTTGTTACTTTATGTACAGAAAAAAACGACTTATATAGTTTTTTTTAATTAAAATATCAGTAGATTTTTGTTAATTTACTAATATTTCTTGTAACCATTCCCGGTAAGCTCGAAAAAGCTTGTGTTAGGATATGGTTCACGATAATAGTCGAATGGTGGGATCCGGACCCGCGACCGTTATATCGATAGTCCGTATCCACAACTATTAGGCTATTAGTGCTTAGTCTAGTTATAAGTCAGTTAGTAGTCACTTAGAGAGCTCCTGAGCGTAGATTCTCTCAAACTAAACGTACAATTGCGGACATTTTGAACTTCAAAGTGTGTCTAAAGGACAATAAATAATTGAGATCTCTTACCGATAATATTTAAACAAGAGCCATATAGAGGGCGTTTATATCGCGGAAGTGTGAAGTGGTGACGCGTGCGACACTGCCCAGGAGGACTTCGATGGCATGTTTCCTGCGTCGACAAACACGACGCACGTGTTTATCTGACACGTGCAGTTATACATCCTACTACAAAGTCTAATCTATTTATGAATCACACAACAGACACAAACACATGTCTTTAAGTATTCCATCTTGTTTTAAATCTGCCAGGTTCTGTGACCTGATTGAGAAAAATGCACAGACAAACTCCGATATGGTCCTTACCATTTCATTCAATAGCAAATGTAAATAAAAAAAATATACAGTTTATTATACAAGAAACAAAAAACACACATTTACAGAATTGAATAAAAATAAAACAGTTCTGGGTTAAAAGGAAGAGACTCAGTTATTGCCTTTGCGGTTCTGGTGCTACAGATGTCGTAGTCGCCGATGATCATTCTGATCTTTCCGCTCGTTTGCCACTTTTTCTTATAAAAAAAAACACCGGTACTGTCCAAAGCATGTCGCTAGGGGCCGCGCTACTTTTTAGTCTCCCGTAATTTTTGTTACAAAATTTAGGATTTTCTTACAACGAGGTCAGTCGAAAGTTCTGCCATCAATGCGGTCATTTTTGTATGCATGTGTGGTGTGTCTAATGTGTGTAGATAGGCTTGTTTCTTATTGTGTGTGTCAATATCACAGCAATTCAATATATTGAATCATAAATAATACATGAGACCGGTTTATTTACTAATAATATATTTTTCTTGCAGGTAAGTCCACAGCTATCGTCTCGTACGTAAGTAATGCGTGTGCTCGTTACCTGTAAATAAGACGTTTTAGAGGAAACATTAGCCTATGCATTTGACAATTTATCACCTCACATTGCCATCATTATGAATAAATCATCCGCGTTCTTGAATCGAATTCGTTCTGGTATTTTATTGAATATTAGTCATTCTCGTGCGCCTTTACCGCATCAAATTTCAAAGACGGAGATAAAGCAATAAAGTTGAAATTTCTAAGCAAATTACTTATTCATTTATAGATTTATGGTCACCATAGCAACCTTGCTCGTCTTAAGATAAATACCTAGATGGCGTATAGACTGAAACCTGGTGTAAGTGTAGGCCTTGTTCATACAAAAATAACGATTCAAATTTCTTTAGTTCTACGCCCGTATTCTGAAGAGGCAGATAAAGCTCGCCACTCCCGGCCCGGAGACAAATCAGCACAATTACTTTGAGCGCTAATGACGCCGCGATACCGACGCCAACTGTGCTATTTATTGTCTGCCCATCTCTGGCTAGCTTTATTTATTTATTAATAAAACGGAAAATTAAATCTTTTATAACTGCCGAACCCGTTAAGTGAGGCCTAAGGTAGCCTTTTAGTGATGAAATCTACACTAATAGGATTCCCTTGCAAGTTAATTACCGATTGAGTATGGCGGTTAGTATGAGTAATGAAGTGAATATTTAAGGCATCATAAAACTTCTCTGAGTTAGGAATTGACACGTTAATAATTTCTGTACTAGTTTATTTTCTATTGATATAAATTATTTTATAACACATCATAAATATTCAACATATTTACTTTTAGAATGTTTTATAAGTCGATAAAAGATACGCAAAAAATCTTAAATAATTCATATCTGTGTAGATCCATAAATCTAACGAGGAATGCTCAATATTGTCCACTCTACTTATTTTAATGGTCTTTTAATTATCAAATTATAATTTTTTTTTATTTAAAATATTAGTAGATTTTTGTTAATTCACTAATATTCTAACCAAGTAAACTTGAAAACGTTCGTGTTAGGATATTGTTCACGAGAATAGTCGTAGGATTCGAACCTATGACTGCTAGATTGGTAGTCGATACCATTAAGTTATTGATGCTTTAAATGATAATATAAGTATTAAAGAATACTTATCAAAAATATGCACTCGATGACAAGCCGTCTAATGTGTCTTACTTGAAAGCTGAAGGTGTGTAGTCGGCTTAAGGGAGCAGAGTCCATCATACGAAAGCCTGGGGCCACCAAGTTTTTAACGTAAACCGCGCTTAAACTCAGTTTAATGTATTAACCTCGTTTAGCTTAGCTGAGTTATCGCGCGACAATTTATCTGCACAGTCAGTCGAAACTCGGGGACGCTGAATAAAGCTGCAAAAAAAAAAAGTTTAATAATGCCATTTAGCCGCAAGACATACGTTTTACTGAAGTACTTGTTCGGAGCTTTTTAAGTAATGCATATAATCTTTAAACTTTAATCTCAGAACTAGACGTTGCTTCAACTTGATTGCTTAAATTTACATATGAAATATAATTATGTTATATAACTTAATAACTATTTGTAATTTCTTTCTAGAACTTAACATATACCGAGCGCCAATAGACTAATAGTTAAGGGCACGGATTACCGATCACGCGGTCGAGAGTTCAAATCCAGCCATTCGATTATCGTTGTGGATCATATCCTAGTATAAGTAGTAAAGCTTAATTGGAGTGGTACAAGAATTATTAGTAAATCAACAAAAAATTGCTGATATTTTACAAAATAAAAACTGTTTTTATATGTTCCATACGTTTTGTTTCTTAGTTTACTGTTAGCTTTGGCAAATGTTATCACCAGCAGCATCATCATCATCATCAGCTCACTATACGTCCACACCGAAGGGCTCAGAGCCTACTCTATCATTAGTAAAATATCCTCGCGGAATTAAAAACAAAACCTCTCTCTCAAAGGTTGGCAACGCAGCTATGCTTCTTTTGGTATTGCAGATGTCCATTCGTCGATGATAACTCTTGTTATCCCGTCGCTTTGCTCTCTTCTCGTATAAAAAAAAATATCAAGACAGTAAATAAAATGATTGACCGTGTCCGTACATGGATAAATTCGTACGAGACTTTCGAATTGCCTTCTTACTTGGTAAAAATTGAGTTTGTTTTAGATTTATTGTTTATTTCAAATGTTTCATATGAAATTGTATTTTGATCGTTGTGCCGCAAGTCTGCTTATCTCTCGATTTCCTTTACGTCTGCGCTCGAAACATCCTCAAAATAATTTACTAAATGGATTTTTGTGTTTCGAGATAATAAATTCTAGATATGGCTGCAGATGTTCGAGATTATTGAGAATTGAATGTTGAAAGAGAATTTATTGCTTGATGAATAAATTTGCAACTATACCAGTGAGACTTTGAATATTTACGCTATTTATATAATCTAATCGATGTTAATCTTAAAAGTTAAAACATGTTATACAAAAGTTATTTAATTGTCGACAATATTGTGTTAAGAGAAAGTTGAAATAAAGGCGGGAGTAATTACAAAGTTGCGGCATCGAGCCTTGACAAATATCTCGTCTACTCTAACAAATACGTTGGCGAGTTTTTCGGGTCTCCGTTATCTGAGCGCCACAGGGCACAGCGGCCCTTGGTACACAATTTTTCAGGCCGATATACCCAGCTGTGCCAACTTGAGTCTTTAAAAAGTTTATCGGCCGAAGTTCGCGCACCTCGCAGCGCAACGTCGCACATGATATATAGGCTACATTAATCTTCGTAGCCTTGTTAAACGTTAGTTAACCGTTGTCGGTGGTGCTCGCCTCTTTGGCATTCGATAAAAACTTTTTAATCTGTCACATTATGTTTTGGAAATGTGAAATGGCGTTTTTTATCTGTTTTAATCCCGGGACGATTTAATATTGTTCACAAAGTTGAATCTTGAATTATGTAATCATTTACACACTTTGTAAGGTGATGTTATTTTGTTCTGATATTTTGATTATTGAGAGTTTCTGACTGCAAACTTCTTCAATATTTGTAGTGGTGTTGAAAACTTCAGTTTGGATGGATGTTTTCTTTAACAACGTAATTGTTTGTACTTTCCAATACTACATGCTCATAATGTTTGGTAAATTAAAGATAATAAAGCTAACCCATCGTTTTATGGTGGAAGGGCGCGAGTCAATCAGTCGGCAACGTATCGAAGCCTGGCGAAGCGCGAAGTTGATGGCTCGGTGA
This sequence comes from Papilio gigon, assembly GCA_027563995.1. Lineage (NCBI taxonomy): Eukaryota > Metazoa > Arthropoda > Insecta > Lepidoptera > Papilionidae > Papilio > Papilio gigon. The sequence continues at coordinate 879,412 of JAODUI010000001.1, read as the reverse complement.
TAAATTCACAATATCCGGCAGGCGCCGCCGTCGTCGCGGCCCTATCGCTACATCTCGCATTATATACACTGTTGTTTTTATTGTTTTCGAGCAACAGATGGCGCGGAACATGTTTAAAATGTTATCTACAGTTTTTTTAATGGAAATAGATAATTCTGTGTAATATTGCTCCGGTGAATTAATCGCTCCATACGATTGAATTTGAATAGACTAAAATATATTTATAAAAATATTTAATTTAAGTTTGTTTTCTTTATTTAACCAAAATGTTTGAATTTATTAGATGGACAGATAATCTTAGAAGTAATCTAACAACATTAATCCGTAGATCTCAAAACTTGATTTCAAATTATACATGAATATAAATATTGGTGAAACAAAAAACCGCCAGTATTTATCGTAGAAGAACCCTAGTTTTATTTCACGAATTATTTATGCAAATGAGCGCACGGTACGTCGCTAGACAGCATCACCGCGCTGTCACCACTTATCGCGCTCATTTTTAATTTCTCCTCACAATACATCTTGATAATATTTATCATAATCACTCAGTAATCTGATTACCGTAAAGTAAGAGGACAATAACGGTTCAATCGCCCCGACCGGCGCCGGCCGACATCCATCTCACGACTGCCATATCGGAAAATATAAAGCTGCCAACGACGACATTAGATAACTTCGTCCAATTTCGGCATCGGCCCGATAGCGATCGGTCTCAGTTTTTATTTATGGCGTCGCCTATCTAGGCGCGTATAAATAACGCGAATCTGCGGCCCGTATCGGCCGTGTCGCGAGATGCGACGGTCCCTCTTATATATTAGGCGAGCGAGCACGCCCACGGGGCGCGCATAGCTTACGGACCTCTGACTGTCGCCTCGGGGAAGTGCCGTTACCTGATATTGTTTATGACGTGCACTGCCATCTAGTGGTAACAAGCACATCCGGTGTTCGCCACATGTAACCAACCACCCAGCACTCCGATGCGGTACAAGCTTGGAAGGTATAACTCGTTTACGAACAAAACATCGTCGTCTTGCTTACTCTAAAATTTCATTTAATACAACATAGCTTGGCTTTCGACATAGCTGAGACACGTTTCCCAGAAGTTGTTGCAAAAAAAGGTGTATATTGTCATCGCATAATGATAACGTGTGTTAACCGTGCTCTGTCTCCGACAAGAAAGTATCAAAATATTAACCATTCGAGCACACCTGAAGCCGGACGGCTCGGCATGCATGTGAAGAAGACAGAAACGCGCAAACATGTTTCCCAACACAAGAACATCGACATCGATATCTCGCTTCGAAAACTTACGGCACAAAATCGAACAGATTCCTGTATATCGAACTGCACGCGTTATTTTGCGAACGAGATAGTATCGGCCGTGCGTTAGCAAGAAACACATTTCAAGAGAAACATGGTCGACGTTGGGCCGAAACGAAACAAAGCGTTGTGACACCGAGATAAACATCGATTGGCTCGCGAAACGTCGCGCCCAAACGGACCGAACAAATTATCGATTCATAAAAACATCGATTTAAAAAATATTACCGCGCGTTCGTCGTGTCGCTCGCGCTGGCGCAGGGTGGCCAGCACTTTGGTTAGTATCATAAACATGACTATTAAAGTAACACATTTAATAATAACGATATAGACTGTCCTGTTAGATTCAAGCTTGAATTCAATACAAGTATTTATAATGCGTCCATGTTACTTACTATAATCGAATCTTCGATACATGGAAAAAAACTTAAAATGTGTTTATAAGATATTACTATAATAGACGAATTACAATGCGCTATCGATCTGGTTAATATAGCCATTGAAGATATCAAAATTTGACTAAATGGACTTTTGTTATATATACTTATTTAGACTTTAGTTACAAACGCATGGCCACACCGTAAGGAAGGCGCGCGTCTATCGCGGCCGTATGTCATGCGACATCGCGCGATGCCCGCGCCGCCGCCGCGCCGCCTCGCCGGCCGCGCGCCGCGTCCGACACACAAGGTGAGATTTGGCCGATACCCGCGACACAGAGATACCCCACCGAATGCCGAATAGTCCTAACTCATTATGTCTTGTATACGATAAATTGTCGTACGTTTTTTTGTATAACATGTAGGCTGTATGTGAGATTTTTGCAACGGACAGTTGCCATTGTTTATGGCGTAAGATTTTAATTATGAAGAAATTGTTTATTTCTTTTAATTAATAAAAAGTTAAAGTGTCAAGATTTTCAAACAAGTTCCTTGATTACTAAATTAAAGATTGTTAGTGTTAGCTTGATTTTGGTGAAAGAGTATATGCGTAGGAAGGGTGTGAGTTCAGATATGAGCTGACAGAGATGTATGGAAGAGTAGTACATACTGTGCCGACCCTGTGTGGGGGGGAGAAAGGCAGGTTGGTGATGATGGAGTTTGTTAATCCTTTTTCTTATATGACAAAACATCCTCTATTATTTGGACTGAGTGAGGTCTCTAGAAGTTGCGATTTTCGAAAAGTCATAATACTTACCCTTACAAAATTATACGGGCGATAAGATATCAATTAAATATACCTTGTTTATATCTACATACATATATGTTAATATATACGAACGTAGCATCTCCGCTATCGGCTCAGATAAAATGCTTTTAAGAACGTCATTATTCAAGACTTGTTTACAATATGCCGATAACACGTCCGCGGTGTATCCTCAGATTTGCTTAAAATATTTTATTGTTCGATAGAAGATAAATCCACTTGCTGCTTCACTCTTTCCATCGTCCCCTCTCGCTCGCTCCGTCCTCGCAAGTACACGGGTTAATTAATATTTCTTCATTTAATATATGATAACAGTCAATACTGTGTCGTATGTTTTTACTGTACAACACCTTTTTAATATTTACAAGTTTTTTTTTATAAACCGAGTTTTAACTGAGTTAAGTACAATTAGTTTACAAGGCTGTGGTGGTGATTTGATCCGTAATTCGAGGTTATAAATTTAAATTGATTGTCACATTTTAGGTCTGGTCTGCTCTTGGTATTCTCAAAGCAGTACGACTTATGGTTCTTTAAGCGAGCCTCGTCTCCAAGGCATCTGTGGTTTGTCTAGTATTATAGATAACTGGGCATCAATCGCTTTGTGATGACTAAGCAACACGTACCTAGGTAAATTTTAATACAAAATAAGTAGTTTTTGAGTTACTTACAGATGTCTCCCATCTCAGTATTTCAAAATAGTTTGTCGAAGTAATGAAAGGGTTAGAAATAGAATGTATATTACATTAGTGACGGCATCAGACTTTTTTTTATAAGAGAAGAGGACAAACGAGCGGCGGGATGACAGCGTGATCGTCGACAACCATGGACATAGAGAAAGAAGTACGCTCGTTTCCTGATGGACCCTAAATCGTTGAATCTCTACTGTAAGACGTGAGTAGACAGTGAGCGGTCTCCTGTACCGGGGTCGTGCGGAGAGACCTGTGTTCTGAGAACACGGACATTTGTCCGTTGGCATTTGCCAGACGAGCGAACAACTAACATTTGTATGTCATAATTTAAACCTTATGTCGTTGTCATAAGACTTACTGGACGTGCATGAAAAGTGCAGTTTATTTGCAATGGCCGCCTGTTACACCGTACCGTAACGAAAGTGCAGTTTTTAATGTAATAAATCGTATATCATTAGGATCTATACATTGGGCTGATCTCTTACTTTGTTGATAAAGTTCATTAATTTCCTATTTCATATATATTTCGATTGCATTGTAGTCGGCTCTATAGAGTAAATAGATTAACAAAAAAACTACTAACATTATCTCGCTTTGAATACAGATGTATTTTTTTAAAACAACTATTTTTTTGTATGACAATTGTAACGTGTGCCGGTTCTTTACTCGAACGATGTCACGATGGACATTTATTCTGCAGGTTACCAACATTACGCACTAGGTGTGTGTGACAGGGGGCCGCGATATCGCGGTATCGCCGGCGGGGTGGCCGCGCGTCTGATGCGCGGCTGATAGCGCGCGATATTTCGCCAAACGACACGACACAGCGCCATCTCGTGGGCAGTGGCGTATTGTGCGACGGACCATCATTTTTATCCCTTTATATTTCAATGTATAAAACGTTTTGTAAACACTATAGTCACGAAAAGTCTATTGAATTACAGAGATTCGAGAGAGGTGATATTTTATATTCACATATGATTTTTTTTATTATAACCTCCAAATGTAAATTAAGTTAACATTTAAATAACATTGCTATATCGATTTTTCCAAGATTAGATACGAATATAATGTAAATTTTCCAAATAAATAGATAACGTTTTATAAAATTGTTTAAAATTCACACGTGTAATGTTAATTTTATTCAAAATTAAGTCTTTGACATTTTTTTTTTGAATTCTGATCCGACATCGAGTTTCCATTTTGATATTAATAAAATGACCATCAAACGGCAGTTATCTCTATTTTAATGAACCAATGCTTCGTAAAATATCGATTCTAGTCCATCGTTACACTTCGGTGCTCAATTAAAAAATGACAACATATTATAGTATCAACATGCCTACACACGTTTCATTTTAATTGACCAGTCCGACTATAAACGCATTTATACATGCAGAACTGAGAACTGTACAATTTAACTGACAGTTATAATATTGCGTACACACGTAAATTTTAACTGAACAGTCCGACTGTCCAGTTAAACATAGAAAGGGTTTTATACGTCTGGCATTATAAGTCTCCACTGAGAGGCTCAGAGCTTGCCCTATATTGGGACTGACTACGCCATAGCCAACCACGCCAGTCCAATGCGGTTTGCTTTCATTATTTATTACTTAAAATTGCTATTAATGTCAAAGGGGAAAGACAAAAAACGATCGCGCTTTCTTTCATCTTTCGCTGGATCGTTCTAGCATAGACATGAATTTATCTAATAAAGGTTGATTATATCAAAGTCCAGAAGTAAGAGGAGCTGTTATCATGCACCAGCAGAGATACGGAGTGCGCGAGATAGCGAGAGCCACCCTCCGCCCCCGCCCCCACCCCCGCCCACGGGGACTCCAGCGGCCCGCGTGTGCCGCAAGTGATAAGCGAGTTCATAAATATAGGTACATTTATCAACTAGCTGCTGGCCGCGACTTTACGTAACTTTCCTTCTTTGCTGCAGTGATTTCTTTTAAAGGTTAAAAAAGTAATAAATTATTGCCAAATTAAATCTTTTACAATGATACAATCAATGTGTTACGTTTCTTTTTTTTTTAATTTCCATTGTACAGCAACTCGTAACTTTTTGAAGTATATTTTCAGTTTCGAATAAATTTTAATTTCGTTCAAATCTCCATTTCCATGGTTACCGGCTTAATAAAATTTGCCTCTAAACAGGGATAAGTGTAGTGCGGAGTCGTAGAGGTGGTTGCAGCGCGCTGCAGCCACAAATAACACCATATACCTATCAATAGGTTCGTGGGGTTTTCATTTTACGACCTTTATTTTATCGCGGGCGGCTGCAGGCGCGGGGAGCGAGGTGCGCGGGGCGCGGGGCGCTATCGGCCGCCGCCAGACCTATCGCCGCCGCCAGATACGCCTGTTTCAACTATAAGTGCTCGCAGCTTTTGTTATACTGCTGCTTTATCCACACATCTTAATACAATATTTTTACTCTGTACAATCCGCTTATGAAATATTAATGAAGGGACTCTGCTGTCCCAAGCTGCTCGCACTACGCATTGTCTAACTTGGATGAAAAAAATAGTAAAATCTACGGCCCTCAAAATAGTAAATAATTATAAATGATGTTTAAATTATTTATACTTACGTGATGTGTGTGCGTGAGTGTGTATGAGAGAGTGAGGGACGGGCCACGACCACGATATAACAGCAATCTCACTCACCCTGAAGAGCCCCCAATGGGCACAAAACTAATCGGTGCCGATGCCGGGTAAACACGAGAGTAAGCTGTTTTATATTTAATTTGTATGGTGCATTTACATTCAACCTCTCCATCATTTTCTGCAGCTCGCAGAATGTTTGAGCGCGGCACCCGCGCCCACACGTTCTCCTTGCGAGCTATCAGTACTTGTTCTGGAGTTGCCAGGATAAAAATATCTGCAGCGTTTGTTGAGACATTACGCTATAGACAATGTTGAATGTTTATCATTTGCAGTTTACTAGTATAGCATCGATAGATATTTCTGTTTATTGCTTTGTTCGTTTCTAAATCAATTTATTAGTTTACGATTATTCTCGAAACTAGTTAAGCCGGCTACACACCTCCGCGCCCAAACTGACGGTGTGTAGTCGACTTTAGATATCTTAAAATGTGTACCAGGTTGGATAATGTTAATCAGACATAGATAGACATTTATTTATCGAGTTTGTCATATTTCACAAATCTATTTTGTAACTAATATTTAAGAATTGTGTCAAGAATGAAAGCGTAGACTGCTTTTCAATTGTCGACTTTGAGAAATAAAAAAAAAATTAAACATTGCAGTTTGTCAACTACTCAAGTCCCAGATCCGCTGTGCTTACGGAGTGTGGAGACATGACATTTAGTCTCCCAAGGATGGCTCTCTCTGGAGGAGCACTAGCAACTCGATCTATCAGTACTGCGGGAGGCTGCGCCCCTCGTCGCTAGATGGGTCTGTCCGCGTGCGATAAGCTCTGCGCCGCGTGCAGCCTCGCGGACTTGTAGGGTGACTCTAAATTGTGTATCGAAATAAAAATTATAATGGTACTTTAATACTAATTTGAGATTACAAAAAGCTTAGTAACAAGTTAGTGCAGTTAATTAACAAGAATAAATTACAATACATCTGCAATTCTTCTGATGTTGCGGATGTCCGTGGTCTCACTGAACTCTTTTCATCAATGATTCTAGATCCTTTGCTCTCTATTTATATAAAAAACACAAATGTTAGTTTAGGCAGGTGGCGCCGCGGAATAGCACCAGTTATCTTTAATAAAAAAATCAAATTTCTTTTACAAGAAATCACATATTAATTTTATGAAAAAAAAAGGATCTCGTCAGTCCTGTATGTTCGTGTCGAGCTTGTCTCCTCGTCGTTATCAGCCGCCGGCAGTATCGCCGCGGCCTCAGTCTCGCCGATACGTGTGATTTAAACAGGCTCTATGTCATAAAAGCTCGCGCCGTTGCTTCTTTAAAATTTTCCCTCTCACATACTCCATATTAATAATTTCGTTTTTTTTTTCATTCATACTTTCATTCATTATTTTTATCTCATAATTTTGCTTATCATCATCGTCTGAACTTTCAAATTGATAACAATCCATTTTAAAAGATCTTGGAAAACTCATGCACGTCCTTCGTCAACTACGCTGGTCTATTTGAGTTGGTTGCATCACGATATTTTTCTTTATCGCAACAAAATTTTCCCTCAATGAACATGACCGACACATGTATTTTACTGACCACCACAGTAGAAGTTAACTGACATATTTGCATCAATTGAACGACTATTACAATTATAAACTTCAATTGTAAAGTTAATTCCAAACCGCACACGTTGAATACTTTAAAGTATAGGCAATTAAAAATGGTGCGTATTACGAAGGAGTTAACGTTCAAATCTCATAAGTTCATATTTCGATCTTACGTCCTTTTGTGTATCGAACAAATCGCTCTAAATGTTATTGAACATAGAGCAAAAAGATGTTGGACGCCGCCTATACGTGAATGCTCATTGCAGCGCTACGAATCTTAGGTTACATCTTAATCCTAAAACAATACTATCACTCGCTATTACACTATATTTCTGCTCCACAAACAAAATCCAACCTTGTACCATAGACACAAAGTTTAATTTGAAATAAATGTATCTCCGTTGCCGATTACCGCCCACGTCAAAAAGACACAACAGCCAAATCTAGCACAATTAAATCAAGACTTTATTACCGATAAATAAGTTGCATTATTGAATAGCGGCGATACCTCGCTGTTGTTTATTAGGCAAAGGGTGAAACGCCTTCGCAAATCCCCGAGAGGTCTGACTTCAAGATAATATCGGCATTAAAGTAACTACGTGCAAATCTCAGTGCCGACCTCGCTCTATTGTTTACTTTATTTTCACAATAATACCTTTGACGTTTTTTATTCAATTAACTAATATCAGTTTAATTTTTTTTTTATTTATAAAATGAATTACATAACGCTGTGGAAGGCACTGCTAAAGGCCTACGTCCAACAGTGGGCAGACGAGTCCTGATCATGATAAAATGAATTTATCCAAGTTTGATTCTATGTTAATATTAATGCTACAATGGACTTCTTCAAGTACATTTATGAAGTTTTATTTTTATAAGTACAAATGAGCTTCTTGATTAATTTATTAATAATATTTAAAAATAAGGTTTCCTTTTAACTAGCATCAACGAGTGCACGTGATGTTTTTATTTAATTTATTTTTATCTATATTTTTTAATCATAGATTCTAAATTAATTGTATATTTTGACGTAAAATTAAAAGTCCCATAATGTTCTATTTAAACTACGACACTAGATATATATTTGTGTTGTTAAGATGCTGTTAATATAAATTATTGTTTCTTTACAAAGCCCGAGTCGTTCGTAGACTATGTGCCCCGTGGGGCGGG
>JAODUI010000001.1:819422-857347 GCA_027563995.1 Papilio gigon | reverse complement strand
CCGACGTCTCGGTTTATTGGCGCTGCGCTGCCCGCTGAGACAGCGCCGATGTCGACGAGCTGTTGCTATAGTTCACGATAAATGCTGCTTTACATGCAATAACACGTCCCATGTTAAACCCTTGTGCTATAACGTAGACTAAACTATACACTATGCCTGTACACATTGAGATGTAATTTGTGTACAATTTTCTGCATACGAATTAAGAATTAAGTATAATAATTAAAAGAAAAAAAAAGTGAAAAAACAATCACAGACAAGTCCAAATATAGAAATGTAACATTAACAAAATACCAAAGTTCACTTTCAATGTATCGGAAGCAAGGAACAAATGGTCAATTACGTAGGCAGGACGCAGTGACGCGGCCGGGCCGATAAAGAATCTAGTATCGATTCATTCGATTCCCGCGGAATTGCGCAATTTCCCGGCGAGAGCGCGGCGAGGGCGCGGCGATCGCGGCGAACGCGTATCTCGACAAGGCTGGCTAATGAGAGCGTGGATACAGCTGCCATTGTTTACAGATGCGATCGGGGGAGCTATCTCGAGTATTTTTGCGGGGCCTGGAATGTTCTCACTTATCTCCGTACATCAGAATAGGGCACGGATTGTTTCCGCTCGCGATTTTCGTCATCGAGTCGATACGGTCTAGTGCCTGCGATGCGATATCGATATCCAGATGATCATGTTTTGATTGTTTTAACAACAACACTATTGTTATGCAAATTAACGTTTTTGATCCGATTGCGTACTGATGCATTTTTAATTACCAGTTTGTCAGTTTTTTGTGGATTAAATCTGATTATACAATCCATTTTTATTACATTCTTTTAATTTAATTAAGCTTTTTACATATTGATAGTGTAATCTAATATTTATTAATGTTTATTTAGTCACTGACTATAATAAATAACAAAGTTTTTATGGCCTTCTTAATAAACACTTAAAAAGCACTTTAACAAATTCGGATGCAAGCAAAGAGGTGATGAATAAAGAGAATGCAAAATAGCAAATTAGGGCGAGATCGCGTTATGCGGCGATAAACGCGCGTCACAAAGCGCGCGTCACCGCGCCGTGACCGCGCCGTGACCGCGCATTGTATGCAAAACGTCGGCTAAGGCTTTTGTTTAAGACCATCACAAATTATGCGACCCTTTTTTGATGAAACCTTATTTATATGAACTGTAACCATAATTTGATTGCATGTTTACATAAAGGTTTTAAATTTAATTCAGTAATTCTATAGTAACGTTTTAATATATAAATGTATATTTAGTACTGGACCAAATCCTTACCTTACTGCAAGGAACAGTGTGTCAACGCGACGAGTGAATAAGGCACAAGTAAAAGATCAGAATTTTTAGTTAAAATTTATAAAATATAAAGGTTGGGAGAAAATTATTTCAAATGACTTTATTGGTCAATGTAAAAACCAAAGCATTACGCCACAGTACCTTTTTCTTACCAATTTTCCACAATCACCTCTATTACAAGTTCCATTCTAGCGCGATAGCCTGAAGCTTTGGCTTAGACTGATCCGTTACGAACTGTCTCAGTCCCTCTACATGTCAAACAGTCTAAATCCAACCTTAAGCTTTACATCTTAGAGTCCAAAGTCAATTTGCAAGTTGTCTTCTTTTATGACATTGTGTCATTGCAGCACCGACGGATATTGTACGTAACGGTCGGGGTGCGATGATGAAGTTCGAGCCGTGCGTCCCCGGGATTAAGGTCAGTTTAGTTCGCGGGCAAAAAGTGATTTACGTCGTTGGAGTCGTCCGGGCGCCGGCGCTATCGGAATCACCTTAATGATGCCTCGATGGCGGATAGCCATTGTGTTGGATGTAAATTTGTAGCCGTCGGCGCGGGTAATGATGTGAGAACAAACTGAGATGCTGATAGCTCGATCCAGATCGCCCGCGCCCCCGCCCGCGCCCCCGCCCGCGCTCGCCCGCCAGCGGGACGCTCCGTGTGTCCCCCGCTTTATTTTTTTTTATTTTAAATGTATTGTTCCCTCAAACTTCTTTACAATTTTACGTTCATGTTACGATTGTTTTACAACAATGTTTTATGATGTTTGGAGATAAGACGTGCTTTTATTTGTAAACAATTCCAACATTAAGTCGAATGTCAAGATGGTGTATCGTAATATACATGACATACGTAGTTTTCCTCAAGATATACTTCCAATAATCCTTTTCCAATAAACACCAATCATAGACCATCAATCCACCAATGGATCTTTTCACGGCCGAAGCTCCGTTCTTCAGTCCCAGGCTATAAATAAACAATAACCATTGTTTTATCGAATGACGATCTTTTAATTTGTATAATTTTAGAATTCATATCAAATTAAACGCTGTAACTACGGTCTAACGACGTTAACGATAATGTCAGTTACAGTACACAACTTTATCTGAAACATTAACCGAACGTTTTTGCTAAACATCCAACAAAAACTTAGCAGTGTTGACACTTTAACACGAATAACGTGTCCCAAAACCTTTCCGTGTTATTACACGCCACTCGCTAAACAAAACGTTACCGAAACAAAATGGCCGCCGCGACGTCATTAGGCTCATTACCGCACTATTATGTCGAATAGACGAAATTTTCAGTCTTTCAACGCCCGCCCCGTAATGAAAGTGACGCTTTCAGTTCAAACATTATTTATATATTATTTAACAAACAACGCTGACTTGACAAAGAATTGTGTAATAATGAACGCAACCATGATGATCGTATTTCTTACGGTTCAATTCTGGCGCCGGAGACAGGTAACCTAAGAGATGACATTTATTTATTAATAAAATATAATAAAAATAAGAAATCCGATAGTATCTCATTAATAGTATAAAAAACTACAGAACAAGATTTAAAATAACACGTCTAGCAAGCTTTTTAACACAATAAATTAAATATCACGCAATACACTTAATACGTAGAGCGTTATTGATTCGTAATCTTGGTAAGACAGTGTAAGACAGTGGTAGAGTTCGCATTAACATCTTCTGAACACCTCGACCATGCAGAAGAAGTCTAGAGGAAGTAACTTGATAAAACTTTAAGTAGCGGTTGGCTACTAAAAATAACAGAATGACATATTTATAAAAGTAGAAAAGGTTATGTTTGTAATTACAATAAACATTCGTTACATTTGTGTGTTATCTGACATGGCCGTAATCTGTATCCACTTCACGTATTATAAACATGCCATCAGAGCGGACTGAAGAATTTAATCTGTCTAAAACAATAATAAAGGTATCTACCATTGAGTAAGAGCACACGGCGCATGACGTCATCATCGTTTGGGAATCGAGTCTTTTTTATATCGAGTTTAATCGGGATGAAGCGAATACAATCGGAATGGAGCATGGCGCCGGCCGATCTGCGTTATCTTAGCTTTATCGAAGACTAATGCACCGGTCGCGATAAGCGCACACATGAGAGCGGGGGCAGATAAACTCCGTGTGGCCATGTTAAAAATAGTGTAGTACACACGCATACTTTGTTCTCTGCTACAGGGTTATGACATGTTGTGTCGAACACTCGAATACCTTCAATGGTTCACGTCTACAACATGTATCGCTATTTTAAAATTACTTGGATATGTCAGTGCACAACAATATGAGGTTTGAGTTTCATTATTTACTAATTTGTTAAGCCAAGAATTAGGCGTCAGCAATTATGTTAATAAACAAAGATCTAAGTGTCTATAGTGATAAGATATTGGAATAGAAACGCCAATGTTTTTAATAATAAAGTTATTGAATTCGTGACATGAAGAAATGTTTAAATGTTGGTAGCATGTAATCAAAACCAATCTGTTCCCAGCAATGTAAATCTTGAGGCAAAGGCTCGGCGGCCGTGCAGCCACCGCACGTTGAACGTTGTAATTAACATGTAATAATTAATAGATAATATTAATGCCCGCCGCTCATTAGCTATCCCGTTTACGAAAGAAACAAACGAGCGTCGCAGATAACCGATTAAAAGCTACGAGGGCAACCCTAGCGTTATTTAAAATTCGAATTCCTCTCACAAATTCCTTTTAAATTCAAATCCACACTTATCGACAGCCGAAAGGAATACATCTTCCTTATTTAAATCGTCATTAGAACTCTTTCGTTCGGTTATCGAGTGCGGCCGGCTCCGAGGAGATGGCAATAATAAAAATTATCTATACAAATGGGTCCGGATTACTCGGCGACATAAATTCGGCTCTGGCCCAATGAGCGGGAACTGGTGGAGTGGAGATAAAGGGTCAACGGTTTTTAGAAGCGAACGCTTCGCTTTTGCTAGTTTTTTGATTGGCCCGTTTCTCTGCTATTAATCTAAACCTAAACCGTATTAACGGCACTGTGTTTTGAATATAGAACGCATTTGCAACGACCACCAGACCATAGACTATAATTTGTGGTGACATAGACAACAAAAAAAATATGAAAAAACATTTTGTATTTATGCAAATTATATCTTGTAACATAGAAGATACATATGTTTTAATGACATATGTTTTCCTTTTAATGTAATAAATTATTGTATTTTAATGGAAATGCGAACAAACCAATTAGTAATTTATTCATTATAGAATTATTCGTGTGTTCTAAGAGCCCTTTGGTAATTAACGTGTAAACAAAACAAACATCCATTTGACCGAAACTGTTAATAGTATGGAAACAGATAACTATGATGTATGGAAATAAAACAAATGCCTCGCGCCCGTAAAGGTTATCTCTGGAGGTTTCATAAAGTTTTTTCATATACTCCCAACTGTTTTATTATACAAACGTTTTTTTATTAATTTACATCTAAAAATCAAAGGCTATGAATCATGTAATTAAAAAAAAACTACCGCACACAGAGTCATTTAATTTAAACCTTGTATACATTCTTCAAACTAAGGGAAAAATATGTCACACGATCCTTGTCATGCTATAGATGTCTTGTCATACCTTTTATGTTATTTTCTATGCCTACGTATGTTTTATATATATTGCCATCTTTTGACGGCGGAGATAAACTTGTCGTAGTTTATAGATATGTCAAAAACGTCATTAAATTCATCTTAATTTCCATAGACAAAGAGAAAGGGATAGAGAAATATTTTAAAGTCGAATCCGGAAGCAAAAGGTTTGAAAAAAGCCGAGCGGGGGCGGTATCGTGCGCTGGGAGACAACGCGCCAGAGTTATACGACAAAAATGCTAATTCTCAAATCTCTGCTGCGAGCGGGTACCGGCGGGCAGGACGCATCTTTTTTGAGGAAAAAATCCGATGTTTATCCGTCGTCTACGCTTGTACTAGTGGATGTATTAAAAAGAAGCTTTGTTTTTTGTATGGATTTAAATTATTCGGTTTGAAAGCCATAGAAGTTATATATTGTAACGGCAGCTATTGGCAATAAGCTTGTCATTTACTAAGCCCGAAGTTAACGCGGCTTTTAACTCATGACTAATAAATTATCGCAAAGTCCGATAACATCGCAAAGTCGCGACTCCCCGATTGCAATCCCTTCACAATTTTCTTTAATTATACAAATTACATTGTGAAAGAGCGCGTATCAGCGCCATCTCTCGCGCAGCGCTAGCAATTTTCGTGATCGCGATTGCGGATCGACGATTAAATGCGAATTTATTAAAAAAAAAATAAAATAAATAATCGGCGGTGTCGCCCGATCGGTTTTCGCCTGTTGCAAAAAACTTTTATGTCGGCTTGATAACACCGTGCGACAACTTTACGCGATTTATTCATGAATTCAATTCCGTTCTTTTGGTGTATCGGAGCCATCGGTTATTGTCGACCTGTCGCCGACTTTGTCATTTTTTTTTTATTACGAACCATTAAAAACAACTTTCCGTTTTAATAAGAAACACGGTAGTCATATGTTAAGCATGATATTTAAAAAAATCCAAAGAACAGGGTTAGTATTATTAAGGTATTTTGTTTAAAGTTCCGTGCCGACAGTGCCAGGTGACTTGGCGGTTCTGAATAGAATAAGCAATCTTAAATGATTCAGAACTCATTTCACCTTTTTATTTTTTTTTCGAAACATGATATCCATAAAAATATTACATCAATAAGAAGCAAACATTATCCCTATCAAAAGTATAATACTGTATTATAAACATAAACTTTTTCTTTAAAATACTTGCACCAAAAACGGCGTGCTCATCTCAAGCCCAGCCGCGCGGTAATTTAATATATTTACATAAACACACAGTAAGCTGGCAACACTATCGTTAATTGACAGTTGACAGCAATAACTATTTGTCGGAACAACGTTGTAACTTGTAAGGTGCATAGTATAATATTGTAGCTCGATCCATCAAAGGCTCGTTAACACGTGAATATGGCCGCATGCCGACGCCTCACTTTTTTCTTCTGCCACCAAACCAGTTACCTAGTGTTGAGAAGTTTTTGTGCCTGTAACTGACTCGACGATGGTCAGGCCAGGGTTGCCATATTTTCAAAGTTAATTGTCAATATATTTTCATTTTCTTCCTCTTTTAATATGCCGATTTGATTTCTTGATCTTTTAATGTATTAGGTACTTTTATCTTCCACGTAAAGTAAATAAACAATAAAGATTTTTTTGGTAAAGTAGATACGGCTTTACAGTAACAACACAAATTAAGAAAAAATACTTATCTCTATTTGAAAAGATTATGCCGGTATTAAGCTATTTTAATTAATATACGCATACCTATCTCTGTGTTAAACAAAAAAAGGATTTTTTTATATTTCCATCTGGCAACCCTGTCCGGGCGGCAGTAATCAGTTCGGGAGCAGGCGATGTTCGACACGATGTTGGCGCGGCGCGGCGCGGCGAGCGGCGAGCGGCGAGCGGTGACTCGAGTTAATTATTTTCGTGTTGTAGGCGCGCTAGAGATGCTATCCTTTATCGACATCGCGCTCTAACAAAAACGAGATGGATCATTTTGACGCGAAGGACGCGTTGTGATCGTTTAAGCGTGTTGCTTTCGAATCGTTTTTTAATAATACGTATTTGTTTTACTAATATGGTAACATCGTTTATGGTGTTGACGCTTTTAAACTTACAATTTAACTTTTTATTGGATAACATTCCTTTTACAGTAGGTGTGCTATCTTGCACTGCACGTATTCATGAGATATGAACCGTTTTTGTAAACGTGAAATGGACAGACTAAATAAAGATTATTAAAACGAGCTATTAAACTCTTTTTGTATGATGTAATTTGAAAGTGATATTGTCGCGATATTGCAGTCCTTACATTTAAAAATACCACTAAAGCAGGTAACAACCTAAAAAACACTGGTTTAAAAATAGTTAATTCTCAAATTAGAACATGCCAGATACCAAAAAAATAAGTCCTTAATCAATCAATTCGCTTTGCCATCTTCATCAGTTAACTTTATTTTGCGATATATTATTAATACTGGCAACACTTCAAATGAAAGATGTCGATGGTAATTTCCCATCGAAAAAGTGAGAAATGAATGAAATGTATTTCTCTAAGCGTGTTTATAACATGGAAATATATTCTATACTGTTAGAAGTTACCTAGTATCGAAAGTTTCCCAGAATTCTTGTTAAATACACAAGGGTTCTATGGAGTGGAATGCGTGTTTTTTCAGTGTCGCTGTTGCGTCGTCGAGTCGTCGAGTCGTCGAGTGGTCGAGGGGTTGCCTCGCGAGCGCGGCGGCGTATCGGCGCGTTTTGCATAGATTTAAAAAGTCGATAGTAATGCAAATGTAGAGACCGCAGTGTTTACTCGGTTCTGAGTTACGACGTACCTTCAGTAATAGACCTCCAAGCCTATCACACTTCGACTTTTCCAATGACCGTTTTTTAACCGATCCGCGTGTTGCTGGAATTGATCACTTTAGTGTAGGACCTATATTTCAAACGTCTATACCACCACTGTTACCAATTGCAATGTGATTGTTATGGTAAAATTTGTTATTACCACAAAAGCTACAAAACTTCTTGCGCCTTTCTCTACGAAGCGGGGTCACACTATTTTCTTCAATACTTCTCTATGAGACGTCATTATCTAAGTTCCTTTTTACGCATATATCATAAAGCGTATTCATACTTTCTTTGTTCAAAAGTGTAACACAACATGTATGATTTATACGGCACGTATGGAGATGGCATACTGTGATGACGTCCGCACTAGATCGAATTTTAATATGTCGATTGCGGACTGGCCGATAGCGCGCCTCTTTGATTCCTTCGCCGCTCGAATTTCGAATTTGGAATGCATAATTTGATTTGCGGAATACGCGGGCATTCCGTGTAACCGATACAAGCGATTGCCGCCGTCCGTTAGCGATCCCAGATACAGACGAAAAATTATTATTTACGATTTATTAACGCAATAAATGTACTGTTAATATCTTACGTATATTGACTTTTTATCGATATTTATTACCCTTTCGTAGTAAACCTTAAGAGAGTCAGATAAGGCAACTCTCTTCTGTTAAACGTAATACAATTATTCGACAATTCATTTCAATTTCGAATTAATTCAAGATTTAAAAATAAAACTGTAAAGAAAGGAAGAAATCGGATGTAAATTGATGGGAAAAATTATAATGAGCCGTAATATTCACTTTATATAACCGAAGAATCGAATTTACACGTGTTTTAATATGTTTATATGATAATAACTAGGACAGTAAAAGTCGTACTAAAATCATTAAGGCGGCCACACGCGCGCACCAGAGGGCGCGGCTGTGATTTGCATACGTCCCGTAAGCTATGACTCGCACAAAAAATATGTTTTACACTATTCGAGGCGACCCAGTTTTTTTTTATCAAACTAACCTTGTAAATTAATTTAATGTAATTGTATGGTACTGTAAAATAAAACTAGAACAAAATGACTGCGTCATTAGGCAGTATTTCAAAATGGCTCTCACAAAAAAGAACTTATGCTGTTACCTAAGATTTGTTCCCATAATTTTCTTTAATGTGGCAAATGTAATTTTGTAGGTTTTATATAAACAGAAGCAATCTTAAAAAAATAATTGAAAGTCAACATTGGAAGCGTTAATAGTCTACTGTTTAAGTTCTCGGATTCCGATCATATGGTCGAGAGTTTAATCCCGTCATTCGACTGTCGTATATCATATTATAGTACAAACATAAAGGTTACTTAGTACAGGTAAAAATGAAAAAAAAAACATTATCGTATTATTTGACCGAGTATAAAACATAACCACATTCAAGTTTTGCAGTCGCGAAAAGAATCCCTTAGTGTCCATTTCTACTCATTGTTATACCGTAATACACCTTACTAAGTACAACTTAAGTAATCGTTAAATCAGTGTGGCAGAATTAATTAACCAGTACACTTCTAGGGCCGCATTAAGCCGGCTGTTTTTCCCACATCTTGACACAAATTACACGTGGCAACACTCCATGAATATTAACTCCACTTCAACATCAATCATACCGGAGATCGTGTACGGCGATTGTGCTCACTCGTTTGTTAAAGAAAGGGTTGCATTACTTTGGTTTTTAAACGACGGAAACTAGGTTATGTGTTGCCTTAGTGATAAAACTATTAATTCTTATTTAATTGTTATTTAGACTAGATTATTATGTATATAAGTACAATATTTATTTCCAAGGCTTTCAGATACAATTTTGACAATTTTGCAATAGTGAGAAACTGTTTGTCGATAATATAAATACTGGTTGATGTGTTGTGCAGGACCTTAAAAGCCAAGTTGCATAAATCACAGCTGATATGAAACATTCCATTTGTACAAATACGCGATGCCATAAACAATGAAGTGTATTTTTTTAATAAAGATGGCGGATAAGGCAGCTGCCTGTGTTGCCAGCTTCGCCGTTATCGCCGTTGCAGACATCAAGATTTATTCCTTAGGACAGGACGCGGCCGGTACAAGGAAATGTTTATCTAGCTGCTCGCGACTCGATGTTTTTGTTGAGTGCCACGTCCATGCCCGTGTTGGCGGCGGGTAGCTGCAGTTTTTACAGGCCGGAACGCTTAATGAATATCGTTCAGTGAAGTGGATATCGTTGAGTTACTGTTGTGGTAATTGTTTGTCGTTTGAAGTATACCTAATGTATAAACATGTTACATAAATGCCAGTTACAATTGACACTTTGGTTCCAACGAGCCGGGTGACTGCGAAGGCTGACATGGATGGTTGTATAACCTTTTTTCTAGAATTAAATTAGTCTAGATGTGTTTCTTTCCTTCATGCTTTCTCTTTACTATTAGTAAACGGTTAAGTCATCTGTTTTCTTAAATTTCAATACTTCTTATTGTTAATAATATGATAACATTACTTTTAAAGGTATAAAATACATGCAGCAATGTACGCGAAACATTTAGCTAGTGTAGTGGTCAGAGGAGCAGCGGAATCGAACCAGCGATATGTTAATGCACGTCCGATCGTGACACACGACGTGCGTCCGTCGCGGCCCCGGCGCGGACACGGCGCCGATTGTCGCTGGATACCTGCCGGGAGGTTTTTGTGATGTCTACACATCTAGCCATCTGCTGCTACTATTGAAGATGGCCGTCATTAAAAGAGAACATTTAACTTTCTTAATTAAATCTAAAGTAAATCAGCATCTAGTGATGTTAAATCAACAATCATATTAAAATAAGAATAAATCTGGTAGTTTTTAATGTACAATAATTTCAAATTTGACTACACATTGTAACAAGGATTGAAATATTAAATCATTGTTCGAATAAATGTTCATGCGCTCATATTAAACACCTAGCGATGTTATCGTACATCTCGACGGCCGTATGATAGATGAACGCAACTTCCTTACACAACGCATTCAAATAAATCAAGATGGCCGCCGCGATAATCTATGTCTTCTTTGTCACTCAACCCTTTGTGGGTTTTTTTCAGATTTTTTCTCTGGCAACACTATACTAATGGCGCGCGTAACATTCATATTGACGTTAAGTCGACAGCGCATAGATATTCTTTTGTCTTTACCGATACGACATCCAATGTTTGAGTGGGCCCTTAAGACATTTTTATTTTTACACACCCATGAACGCATACTTGATTTTAATATATTGATAACGTTTGACCGCGTCACATTTGACAATGTTCTCACTTGCATACAAAAACAAAAAAAAAACAATCAGGTTGCCTCATTGGACCTAACTGAAAATTGAAGACGAAAAAGCAGAAAAATTGATACCACGATCACTTTCCGTTTTCTTCTTGTATTTCAAAACTGACCACCAAAAATTGATTTAGCCGAGTACGTTTTCTAATTTACTTTGCGTATGAAATAACATTAAGTATAAGAACTGTTACGTCCATTACTAGCTATATCACTGTAACGCCGTCTGCCCCGGGGAACGAGTAATCTGTATATGTGTTTAGTTATTCATCATTTGATAGTTATCATTTAGTTATCGCGCTGTCCATGTGTATGTGTAAGTAATCTAAGTGTAGGAGTGGCGCGGGGCAGAGGCGATCGGTCAGCTGCGTCACAGATGTATATCGACACGATAGTGACGGCTCCAATGCACGACTATTTTAATTGGACCCCGATCATCCATCTGATAAATGCAAGGACAAGATGGCGGACATGTTTTCTTTTTCTGTAGGCACGTGTTCGACGATTGCAGATTGTTTCTTTTCTGAATACTATTCGGTGTAAGAACGTTGCATAAATATGAATCATATGCATAAATCTAATGTAAAATTAGATGAGTATCCCACAACTTATGATTTGAAGGTCGATTCATAAAGTGACAGCGACAGTTTTGTGTCCGGAAGCAGAATTAAACATTGTCTTGCCACTCGCCACTATATTCCGTAACTTTACAAACATTCCTTTGATCGCAAAGAGCAATAATAATCATATATCGCGCTGTCTAGTTCCTAGTCGTAGCAATGCGGGCTCTTAAGGCTCTACACAAAACAATACCGCGAGTTGCGTGCCTCTCGCCCTCATGCCGCGCCCATCGGGCCCGCCATTATTTGACATGTTTATAAAGACAAAAGCACCCAGATGAATATCATTTAACGAATCGACGTTCGGTTTCGCGAGCATTGCTTAAACGACACCGAGTCACGCCATCTATCTGATTCAACATTCAACCTTTCCTAACGATCACAAGTTATGACTTATTTAGCGAAAACGGGAGCTCGAACGCAGCTAACGAACCGATAAACTCGCGTTTGGTATGACGCCAACGTTAAAGCGCCAGATAGAACGCATTAGCCGGACCAATCACACGTCGCCCACGAATCGTAACGACCAATCAGACGGCGCGGCGACTAGGATAGCGTGACCCGAACGCAATCCGATTTAAGTTGTATTCGTTACCGCGAGATGGCGGTCGCCGCGTGCGCCAATCGCCGCGTCCATCTCGCTGTCGTGCCCATATAATGATCTTCACAGGGGCAAGAGAATGAAGTTGAGCCTCTCATTAATTGGCGTTTTGAGCTGAGATCGCTGCGCGAAAGATAGGTTAATTCCTTGCTCGGTCGAGATCGTTGTCGCTCAAAAAGGAAGGTGAGCGAGCGTTTTCTGGAAATCAGATCCAATTACAAGAGGGCCCGTTAAGTTTTTGTTCTGTTTGGCCGCAGGGTGAAGGCGCGCTCACGCCCGCGATATTGACTGACGAGCATCGTTACTGCCGGCACGCGCGATGGATCATGCCCAAATTATTGGCAAAATCGCTCAATGTTTACATTTCATGAATTTCCAAAAGGCCCGATCTCCCCACCCACGCCGCAACATTTACATACCGCGGGCACGTCTCAATTAGGAGCGCTAATGTATGCCTCGACTGCGCGGGCCTCGATCTGACTGACGTCGATAGATAGCGCGGAAAACGTGACGAGTGACGACTATCGCGAGCCAGCCGCTGCCAGCCTAGCATCACTTGGCTATTAACAACGCTAATAGGAACAGATATTGCTAACTCTTTTTGTTCCAGTACTCAGGATTCCATTTGCGCAGTCTCGCGATATCTTTAAGTTATTCCACATTTTAAGATATTGTTATTATTTACAGGTGAAGACGAGGAATGGGGAAACGAGAGCGAGGCGATGCCTGGGGAACCTCGTACGCCGAGTTCGGGAGAGGAAAAGGCGGCCTCCAGCGGAGGCGCATCGCCCGCTTCCGGGAGCTCACCCGCCGCCTCCCCGCCGCGCCTCCGACTCAACGCCAGCCTCGCCACGGATCCCGCGCTGGCGCCGCAAGCCACGCCGCTGAAGCGGGAGCCGCCCTCCCCGTCGCCTCCGCCTCCGCCGGCGCCAAACTTACAAGCAAGAGACTACCTTGCATTAACAGCGGCCGCTTTTCCCGCAATTATGCCTGCAACGACTCCCCCTGTCTACATGTGCAAGCCTTGCGGTATTCGCTATTCTTCGCTAAGTACTCTCCAAGCGCATCAAGAGCATTATTGTTCGAATAGACGCGGCAAACCGGGTGACGGATTGGAGACTCCAGCCGACGCTGCGGCAGATGAATCTAGTAGCGAAGCCAAAACTCCGCGGCCACCTGGAAAACAATACGCATGTACCTATTGCTCATACAGCGCTGATAAAAAAGTAAGCTTAAATCGACATATGCGAATGCATTCATCTTCACCTATAAGTAGTGGCACCCCAGGACCCCCACCGGCAGCCAACGGGGAAACCACTGAAGGTCCTCCTGCACTAGACCGCTACTGCGCCGACTGTGATATTCGTTTCACTTCTATCAAAACTTATCGGGCGCACAAAGCCAACTACTGCAGCACAAGGCAAGTAGTCAAACAAGTTTTAGCTGCAGCGCGGGGAGGCTCAGCCACGTCGGGATCGGCGCCTCCATCTCCGGGGGCCACGCCGCCCGCTCAAAACCAATATGCACTCGCGCTACCTACAAATCCAATTCTCATTGTACCGTACTCTCTTCTAAGAAGTGCGAGTACGCTACCGGGTGCGACTTTACCAGATCCAGACACACCATGCTTCCTGTTACCAAACGGAACTTTTCAACCGCTAAGTCGTGCTTTACCAAATATGAACGCCGATGGAAAGGACTCAGAGGTATTGAAATCCGCTAATCGGCCGCGTGAACCTCCTCGCGATGGTGCCACACCACTAGATCTCAGCATAAGACGTTCCCCAGAATCTGTCGCTACGGATGACCAGGAGAAAGAAAACAGAATACGGTCTACTACTCCGGAACAAATCGTGTGCGCTCCATCTTTGCCAGGATCTCCGGGAACACCGTCTCCATCGAGGCGATCTTCCTCGCCCGGTGGGGAAATCTCCCCAAAAAGACGACGTCGCAATTCTAGGGGCCCGACTCCAAAACCACCGAGCGTAGCATCTCCACCCGAAGATAAATTTAATCCGATAGGTCCACCGGCAATTCTCCCGCCATCTTTAGCTCTGCGCCTCGCTTCCGAGCTTCCTGCAGCGCCCACGTCTCCTCAAGTTTTGATCAAGCAGGGCGTTTCCAAATGCCAGGAGTGCAACATAGTCTTTTGCAAATATGAAAACTATCGGATCCACAAACGGTACTATTGCTCCGCGGGCGGCGGCGAGGAGCGCGCGAGTCCGGCGCCGCCGGAGCCCGGCCCTCCCCCGCAGTATCGGCAGCTGATTTGCCTGGCTTGCGGGATCCACTTCAGTTCTTTGGATAACTTGACTACGCATCAATCTTTCTATTGCACAAAAAGTGAGACCCGTTCGCCGAGGAGCGCGCCCGAAGTGACTCGGCCCAGTTCGGGCCCCGAAGGCGGGTGGAAGTGCCCCTGCTGCGAAGTAGTGTCGCCCACGGCGGTGGCGGCGCAACGGCACATGGAGGCGCATGCCGGGGTCAAGGCGTTCCGCTGCACCATCTGCCGGTACCGCGGCAATACGCTGCGCGGAATGCGCACACACATACGAATGCATTTCCGTGAGAAGCCCTCTGATCTTCAGGTTAGTTGTTTAGCAAATTCTATAAACTAAAAATCATTTTACTTACTGGTATAAAATTGAATTGACGGCTTTCTAATAGTTGGAAGTATGCAAGTCCCGAGGACTCTTTTCCTCATTCATCCCATAATTACTTTTACTAATAAATTCACGCATTTATTGACTCAAATATTTAAAAACACTGATGTGTAACGATTTCCTTATCTACATTTCAGGAGGAAAGCTTCATATCTTGCGTACTAGAAGAAGAGAGCCGCGAGACGACGTCACCGAGCGGGGCAGCGGCGGGCGGTGCGGCGGGCGGTGCGGCGGGCGCGCCAGCAGCCGGGGAGCGCGTTCACCGCTGCGGCAGCTGCGCCTACACGTCCACGTACCGCGGCAACGTGGTGCGGCACGCGCGTCTCGTGCACTCTACGGAGGAGCCCGAGCCCGAGGAGCAAGCCGCCCCGCTCCCTGCACTCGATATTAAGAAAGAACCCGAAACTGAACTAGAAGAAACGCCCAACCACTGCAAATCGTGCGATATATCATTTAAATATGTGAACACGTTTAATGCTCACAAGCAGTTCTACTGCCCCGCCGCGCAGCGTGCCGCCAAGGCGCGCAGCCAGGACTCCCCCGCCAACAACAACTTGCCCGCCCCTGCACCCGTGCTATAGACACACATAATGTTGCTACTTTAGGATGTCAGAATAAGAATCAATTTTGTGTTGTCGACGCACACCAATTTGAACACCTCGGTTATACTGTTCTACGCTTTTCGGTTACATAATACTATAAAAATTGGTCTTTAAAATTCATCTATTCAATTTATCCTAATATCCTAAATCAAAAACGGGTTAATATATTGTTCCATTTAACAATATTGCTGGTACAATGCTGAACTCGCTTTTGAATGTTTTTCCTAATATAATAGGTCAGTAAGAGTTGTATCCCCTCATTTGGATTAATATATATAAATAATGTGCAATAATATAAAATGATTGATTAAAATTAAGAACTTGCTGCATATCAAAGCCAAATTGAAGTTTTGATGATGGCAACATCAATGTAACGTCTAAATTGAACGAAATTGATGGATGAATGTGTGTGTGACTGGACGATGATAATCTCGGCCGCTGTACGTAGAGGGCCACAATAAGATTTTGTTATTAAACTTGTTATGTAAATGATTTTAACTGAACCTAACTCCTTTGTGTTAGTGTACGTTTGAATACCAAACTGTAAATACTTGTAAAGATATTATGGCGTCGTAATTAAATGTTATTACCATTTGTTCTAAGTAATTGTTCTTTCTTTGTTGTTAATTTTGTTTAATATTAAAAATTAGTGTTAGGATAAATTTTATCTATTTGTCAGTAAGTGATGGACTCGAGGCAATTTTCATTTACCTAGTAGAGGTTAACGCAGTGCCGTAACGAGTTAGTCTCCGTCAGAACCATCGGTTGAACTGAAAACAAAGTTTTCTTGACATCAAGGATCTGTTAACATCTAAAATAACCTAAAACTTATGACTTGGCGTTTCTCTCTTATTCTCTATGATACTGATTTAAGTCATATTTCCTAATAAACTTGTAAGATGTTGCCACAACTGAATATTGTTCTGTCAATACGTTTAGTAAATAACCGACTTCGACTTGGTATCGCTTGTAAGTTGTTCATATAAATTTCTCATTGTTAAATAATATTAACCAATTGAATTTATCGCATAGCAATATAATTATTCTGCGCGTTTCTAGATTATGAGAAGTACCATGTTTTGTCAATGCCAAAGCATCGCTAGAGTAATTGTAATTTGCATTTATAGGTATCTCACTAATTATAATTATAGTGTTAAGTGAATACAAGACTTATTCCGTAGATATACAAGTACATTTCGTGTATTCAATTGTGTTTGTCTGTTCGTTCAAATTTTTGGAATAAGTCTCGAATTTTCATGTCGCAATAAGGGTACAAAGTGAAGTGTGACGTTCTGTACAGTCGGCGGTGAAAGTGTTCCGGCAATTAACTCGCTTGCAATCTCAAAACATGAAAGTTTATTTCAAAGTCTTAATTTATTGTTTTATTTGTTGAGACACTTTATCCGCGACTGTACATGTCTTCCTAGACGTAAACCATCATGACATTAATGTTATTTGTGTAGCCGTGGGCTGCCTCTACGGGATAACCTCTTAAAATATATGTTGTCATTCTTGTCAAAAAACAGAGGTGGCAGTAGACAGCCACGGCAATGTTCAGCGCGAAGCATAGCATCTGATGTGACGTGCCATAACGCTGTGTTAAATGTAAAATAGTTTTATTTAAATATCAAGACTCGAATATAATTGTCGCAATACGCTGTCTCCGTAATTATCGCTCTACAACTTTTGGCAAATAATAAATGATATTAAGGGTGATAATAGAAAAATGTAATCTGAATTACGTAAAATGTTTGTTTCTTTACTTTTTTTATAATTTTAAAAACATCAATTTAATTGAAGTAGAGTCTAAATTAGCCATATAGCATGTTTGTTTTTGTAAAACTAATTTCTATAATTAAACAGCAAATAAAGTTTTTTAAATATATCATAGATATCATATAAAATATAGATGAAGTGTTTTGTACAAGTTTGACATGTAATCGAGTGAATTCAAGAAATGAGAGTATTGTAAATTGCAACACTGTGTAAAAGGCCATCGTAACCATTTTTCGGCTCACTTTTGTGCTCGGAGTTACGTGTCTATGGTTTGATATCTATGATATATATTCGCCCTTACTGTCTTCATGTAACATTTTTTATGTGTGAAAATACACCAGAAGTAATCGTAACATGTCGAGTGAAGTGATAATTCACGTAAACTGATGTAGACATACATTGATATTGTAAAATATGCCAGACAATAAATTATTTATCACGTATAGACTGGGTGGTGTCATTATTTATACCATTTCCTACCTCAAGAGTCAAACTGTCACAACATATCCAGCATCATGTCCAGATTTTTTTAGAGATGCACAAATAATACTGTAGCCGGAAATATAAAAAAATCTGAAGAATATATCATGCTTTAAGAACTTGTCACAAAAACTCTTCTAATTTAAGTTTGTATGGTCTATGGTCATTATCTCGTCAGATGCAGTTAAACAAAACAAAGGTCTATACTTTCATACATTTAATAACAAGGTTTTATAACTTGCCAAGTTTTTCCGATATGCTTTAAAATTTCAATTTTAAACAGTAAAATGTACTAAAAGTATTTCAATCATATATTTCTAATAGACAAAGTATTTCCAAATACAAAGAAAAAACTTAAAAATGAAATGCGACAAAACTTTCAATCGGGACTGTATTCATCTGAAGAATCATCACCGTATTGTTCTCGGAACTGCTCTGAATCTTGTTCTTGACCGTAATAGAAACCATCATCGCTGTCCTCCTTATAACCCTCAATAGACTCTTCATCCAGGTCTTTGACTCTACTGCAATGTATAAGACCTCTGTTGTCAGGTAGACCGTTTTCCTCTGTCATAACTCGAGCTTTATATTTAGCATATGCTGATCCATATCGCTTGACATCCTCGTTAAACAAATCTGGTGGGTCGTCGTAGATTTTATCCTCGCCTGTATCACTGGACAGATCATCCTCTGGAAAGTAATTTTTACAAAAATGATTAGTGCCTTATAAATTTTTGTTAGTTGGATACACATACAGATTGAACAAAACACAATTTTTTGTTGATGAGAAGTGATTAACATATGTATGTAAAAAATCTTTTTTAGTAATTAATAATAAAGATAAGGGGCAATAACCCTATTGGTTAAGTAAGTAATGTCGAGAATTCAAAGCCCGCCATTCCACTATTGTCGTAAATCATACCCTACCAAAAGCCTAGACCTTGGATGGTATTATAAAAAAAATGTTAGTAAAGTAACAAAAATTTACTAATAATTAAAGAAAATGTTCAGGTTAAGATGCATACTGGTACATGAAACAATACCTTACTAAGCAAATTGTGATAATAAGGAATTGAGGTTTTCTCAATTTAAAGTTAGTAAATGTCCCGTTGCAAAAAGAAGGTAGTACCTATATCACAATTCTCCATTGCCTTTATCATATCTGCTTCATTAATACTGCTTGCCTCCGAGTCGGGATAATCATTCCTCCAGTTGTTCTCATCATTGGAGTCATCATCATCATCATCAGACTGTGCCTCACCATTGTCTCGATACGAGTCGAAAAGAAGTTCTGTTTCATAATTCTCTATGCTACAAAGAATTCACATTACTAAACAAAATAGCATAACATTGAATAAGAATTTAATGCAATTAAAGTATAAAACATCTATTAATTCCATGTATTGGGTTGAATTGTAAACTTGTAAGGTTAGGAGATTGATACAATATTGAAAGTTCGGAAGGGAAGAACATGAAAATGTAAATATCTACCTGACTAAGTTATCCAACATTGAAACATCAAAATCAGGTTTTGCAGAAGTATATAAGTCATATGTGAAACCAATGTCTTTCCCCTCTTCACCTGCCCTAGCTAAATCTACCAAATGGAATAGATCTTCATTGCCAGAATTATCATCTTTCAGACCTCTACTACAATTAACTACTTTGTAACGGTTCTCTGTTGATACATCTTTCCTTTCTTTCCGTATCTTTTGTATGATATTTGCCACATTTGATATTGATTTCTGTTTCACATCTTCTTTAGGTACCAAATCTTTTACAAGTATCTGTTCCTGTAAGTTGAAACATTACATTTAAAAAGTCCCTACTATAACTACTGAAAAAAACTATGCGGCATAGCGATGACATATATTCAAAAATAGATTTACTGAATGGATTTTACATTAATAAAATCGTTGATTTTATCCTCTAAACTTGTTAAGTTTTAACGTACATTGTATTTTTATTGCATTTAGTTTGGAAAGTTAAGGAAATTAACAATATACCTGATTTTCAATTGTTCCTCTGAAAACAAATAAAGAAGGCGATATTTCCTCGCTGTCGGTTTTTACTCTTTTACATAGAAGTACTAAAGCGTCCTGAGGATTTTCCTCCAATCTTCTCTTAACTCTTAAAACCGTAGAACTAGACATGACTAATTTATATATCTCTACGTCCTCTTGGCCTTCAAATTTGAATCTAACAAGGATTTAAACACCAATTCTGTTTTGTACATTAAAACAACACGATGCGCCGAATTCTGCAAAATCAAAACTTATCAAAAAGTTGTCATTGTCACTGTCAAAATAAGTGTTTTGTTTTTCTCTGTGCAAGGAATATTGTCTTTGATATTTTATTCTTAAATGACGGACACTGAACTTTTTGTCTATAGATATTAGAAATTAACTAATAGCTGCTTGGAAATGACGACCATTGATTACCACTTAAAAGCGCTTGTTTGTGGCACAAAGTTCTCTCCCCGTACTTGCTATTATTAGTACAAATCTTTACCACTGCAACCAACCAATACAATCAATGCTTAAATGGCGAAAAAGAAATTGACTCAAAGTACCCTAGCCTTTAGTTTATTAGTATTAAGGACAGTTCTGACGGGAGTAAATCTTGAAGCTCCAATGTTGCCAGAATAAGGAGATTTTTCCGTAGTTTGTGCAAGATTTAGTATTCAACACAGTCAATTTAGCAATCAATATTCATTTTAAAATTGTAAAACTAATGATATTGCATTAGATAAATTTCATCGTTTAGTCAAGAAAAAATTGATTTTTTTTAATGTAGGACATGAGGTTTGAGGAATTTTTAAGTAGTTTTGGGGTAAATCGAGAAATTGATCTAATAACACTAGTTGGCTGCGTGCAAGTGTAAGGCGCAAAATTTCCACTTCATTCGGCATTCGGGCTTCGGGCATTCGTTCTCGTTCGTCTTCTTCTTCGTTAATAAAAATGCGTCCTTGACTTTAGTAGATAAATAGCTATAAATAATAAGAAACAGAGTTTAAATTTTTACTGTACATGAATTTGTTTCATTAGTTTTAAATCATTGTGAAATTTGTTCTTATAAATCAAGAAACACAAAATGGACAATCTGAAGCAGTTCAACACAATGGGCTCTGAAGATAACTGGAGAACTTCTAACTTTCGGCAAAACGTTGTATCCAAAATGTAAGTACCTGATAAAAACCACTTTATAATATTTAAAAATGTAAACCTTGTCGACAACTTGCACAATTTCTTAAAATGTACAAGTTGCAAGTAAAAGATATTTATAATTTCAGACAGAAAATATAGACGTACTTGAAATGTAGGGGAAAATCCCTTTGTAACGTGATAAGCTTTGCCCACATTACGTTAAAAAAAATAGATAAGGAATTACTTTTCATGGTTATAAGCATACAACATACATACAACAGTAATGGTACAACTGAAAAATTGTTAAGTAGTTGTCCTTTTTAATTGACTTCGTTATAATACCTTTGTTATACCATTATATGGAAAAGAATCAGGTTATGAAAGTTCATATTAACAGTGAAGCTACCAAAAGGTTTCTAATGAGTTGCATCATGTTTATTACATAGTAAATTTAAACAACAACGCACTCAAAAGTTTTGAACAGCACGGAATATAGGCCTTCCTTAATGCTTTCCATAGTATTTGAGCTTATGCATGCAACAACTTTAGGTATAGTGTAAAGAAAAAAAGATATGATAAGGACAAAGCACAGTTTTGTACCTCTTTTTGTAGGTTGGGTTCTTACGGCCACTTACCACACTCGACCATTCTGTCGATCTATGCAGACCATGTTGGAATATTATGGTAACATTTTAATGTTTGCAGAGAGGAGGTGATCCAGCGTTCAGGGATGCAGGTGGCTCGCAACAGCAGTGAGATGGAGAACCATGTGTACATGAAAGCAAAGACCCGAGAGGAATACATGAACATGGTTGCCAAGCTCATCTTGCATGTCAGGGAAATGTGTAAGTTGATAGTATGAATATTAATTACTTTCATAGTAATTATATTGTGCAACATTTCATATTGTACTAGTTCAAATATATTTCTGATATTCATTTTGGCTTGTATCTTTGTCAACTTTGCAAAGTTATGGGATAAGGAAGAATATTTCTACTCCAAAACTCTAAAATCTCTTGGACATATTTCTTGAAGTATTCATAGAATAAATTTAGATTTTTAATATTTCAGCTCAACCAAAGCAAAATCAAGCTGGTGGAGCTATGCAAGGATCAAACCAGAATCAACCAGGTCCGAACCCCCAGGTCCAAGCCCAGCAGGGCCAAGCACCGCAGGGACCAAATAGCCAATCTGGCCTAGCACCAGATCCAATAAACGCCTTACAGAACCTAGCCTCTCAGGGAACCAGAAATCAGATGATGAATATGGGGCAGGGACAAATGCAACAACAAGGGGTGATGGGTCCAAATCCAGGGATGGCAGGGTTGCAGGCACAGATTGGTCAGCAAGGCCCAATTGTATCCCAAGGAGGTCCTCAGTCACAAGCAGCAACTAATCTGCTCCAAACCTTGAATCAAAGACCACCACTGAATATGCAACTACAGAACAAGTTGGGCATGGGTATGGTACCAAACCAGAACCAGATGGGTAACAACATGGTGTCAATGGGCGGTATGGGCAATCCAATGGGCAGCCAGCTCCAGAACCAGTTAGCGGGGCCTGGGATGCAAGGTCAGATGATGCCTAACATGTCCATGTCCAACACCATGCAGGTGCCCATGTCAGGAGCCAGTACCATGGTGGGCCAGATGCAGTGCAACCAGGTTGTTGGCGGTATGGGCGGACAGATGGCGCCCAATGCGATGCAAGGCCAGATGTCCAGACAAATGGGTATGTTATGGACTCCAATATTAAGATGCTTTAGTGTGCCATAAACAAATTTGGTTATTTTAATTTTATATTTCTTTTATCATGGTGATAATACATTCTCTTTGTATAATGATGTTTGCAGTTGGCAGCATGGGCAACAACCAGATGGTGAACATGAACTTGCTGCACATGCAGGGCCGTGTAGGCAACAAGGGCGAGGTGGTTGGCGGCATGCTGGGCGCTGGTTACGCCCCCGCGGGCGCGCCGCCGCACAACCAGTTCTTGCGCCAGAGCCCCTCGCCGTCCGCCTCGTCGCCAAACATGGGCGGGCCTAGTCCAGTTTCAATGGGTATGTAGAATGTTAATGGTTTTGAAAAATGCCCGTCAAAGTTGTCAACATTACGAGAGATATAACAATAACATTTATAGTTGTGAATTTGTATGCCTCTTAACAATTTATGACATATCTTTAGGTGGCAGTGTGCTGGGCGGGGCTCTCTCATCCCCTATGTCCTCGCTAGGTGCGATGGGGGCGTGCGGAGGCGTCGGCAGTCCCTCGCCCTCGGCGCCTGCGCATCTAGCACACCATCCAACGCAACAGCAACGGTAAGTTGTAAAATGTTCACATACTTATATCTGTACAGGTCAGTGTGATTCTACCACGGTTACTTAGATAAGCGCCATCTATAACAAAATTAAACATTTGAGTATTGGCTACATGGCAATAGATGGCGCATATTAATTTACTCTAATATTGTAACGCGATGTAAATATTGTTTCAGAGTTGGTTAGGTCTGCGACGTTGCACTGTCATGTCACTCTGGTTTCCCTTCAAAACGTATAAATCTTTCGCCTTTTACTAAAGATTTCCGTGGAGGGGAACACTCAAATGAGTCTATATTATTTTTGCCGCCCTACGTTCGTAGGGTAAAAAAACTATGACGAAGGTTATGTCAGTCGGAGTTGATCCGAACATGTCTTTCTTTGACAAATTCCGCAGGTTAAGACAGGAATTCTGTTCCATTGTTTATCTTCCGCTGGTATGATGATCAGTTCTAATATACTGGTCCTCGGGTCGAGGGTTGGGAATCCCAATTTGGAATAACGCTTAAATAACCCAATATTACTGATTTTTACATTGCTCATAGGTGAGTAACCTTTGTGAGTCATCTATCTTTCCCTAGTCCGGAGCGCTTCAACCTGCAGAAAGCGTGGCGCAGACAACGTAAGCAGGAGAAGTTGGAGAAGGAGAGTGACACGGAACAAGAACTGGAGGCGTACACAGCGCCACCTGTGCACCAAACTGATGAACTTGTCGAGATTTCACCCAATGGTAACATACGTTGCTTTCTTGGAAGCGAACCTTCTCGAATTTGAAAACGTAAATTTTATATGACTATTTTTATTAACAAAATGCAAGTTACGTGTAAATAAATAAGTCAGGCTAAGTTAAAATAAGTCTGGCTATAACTTGGTATTATAAGATTTAAAACTTATAGCGATTGTTAGCTACGAACGCTGGTCTATGCGCCTGGTCCACTTCGGATGGATGGATGAAACTGTGCCAATAGCTGTGTCTCATATTTCATTCGAGCTGCTACCTACTTTAAATTATATTCCTGGTCTAGAGTCTCGAGCAGTGTTATTTGTGCAGGTTTGAACGGCGCGATACCGCAGTCGGAGTCAACAACCGAGTGGGCGGCGGCGCGGTCCTCGCTGGCCGAGATGGACGACAAGCTGCGCCAATTCCACCTGCTCGCCAACACGACCAGCCCGGGCGACGACGACGCCGACACCGACTATGACTACAGCTTCTACTAGGATTACATAACATAATTAGATGTCATGTTTTATTAATTTTTTTCGCCCTATCCTTCCAATTCCACCTATTACCTTTAAACATACAAAAAAAAACTTACTAATATAGTAAATACAAAAGTTTAAGGTTTTTGTTGGCAGGTACCTCTGGAACTGATAAATGAATGAAATTCAAACACAGATAGATTACTGTCTGGGATAGCAAATGTGTTATTTACGAAGTTCTCAGTCCGCGCAGACGAAGCCGCGGGCGAAAGCTAGTTGTAAATAAACCACAGCAACTTCAATATTGCTATTAATTCTTTTTCACTGACAACGCAATGATTCGAATATTTTTAATTTGTAAAAATTCGATGACATGAACTCTAGTTTTTATGATTCGGTTTAAAAAAAAAAACAAATAAATAATTACGATAAATTTAACAGACATTTCTTAATATTATATCCTTATGGTACATATAGAGGATTATATAAGGATTTAACTAGGCACGGCGGGCTGGTACTGCGCGGCGAGGCGTTTGAACTCGTTGGTCTTGGCCGTGTAGTCCTTGCTGAAGGGGTGGTCGGGGTGAGAGTCCAGCAGCTGAGCTATATAGCGCGATGATACCTGCCAATTAGGGAAGCAAGTGTATTTGTTTGAGTTTATTCAGTATGGTAACGTATAAACCAAAACGTATTGAAAAAATTGGTATTATCCAGTTCTAACTCACGAAATTTAAAAAAGGGTTTTTTTTTAGTTTAGTATAATAATGTGATTGAATGTTTCCCGTTCGGCCTATTAACTCTCAGATGAATTGGTCTAACGGGAATTTTTATCCTATTGGACCGATTAGATGCATTGAATCGGAAGGTCGATCGGCCCAACGGGAAACATAACTATGAGTTATCTTTGTCTAAGTGCACACTGCGTACCTCGGCGGGCTTGCCGCTGTGCGCGGCGGCCAGCGCCAGCCCCAGCAGCAGCTCGGGCTGGTGCGGCGCGCGCGCCTGCGCCTCCCGCAGCATCTGCTCCGCCTCTTCCCACATGCCTACACACACACATACATCAATATATTTTTTAATTTTATTTATACGAATTAAAAAAAATAATCCCAAAAAGTGTTGCACCGTTTGTTTTAAGTCTAACAAAAGTGCATAAATACCTCTGGAGGCGGCGGCGGCGGCGCCCACGGCAGCGGGCCCGGCGCCCAGCGCGCCCAGCTTCTCTGACAGCTCCATGATGCTGTAGTGGGCGTCTTGCACTCCCGGCCCACCCTGAACACATGAACACAAGCTTGTCATACATACAACAGACCATATTTTTTTATTTTTACATCAAATAATAGTAGATTTTTTTATTTGCTAACAAAAATGTGTCTATTACGCACAAATATGCGCTGAAAATGTATTACGGCTCACAACTATAGTTGATTGTCGGAATTTGAACCTGGAACTACTAGATCGGGATCCTAATTTAAAATCTACAAAGCATATAGGGATAAATAAGTGTCAAGTATGTGTCACATGGCAACATATAGACAGTTCCATGTTATTTCATTAGTGACATAACTAATTGAATGTCACATTGGGGACAGTACCTGTGTCAAATTGAGCCAAGCCTGCGCCAGCTGCGTCAGGGTGCCATCATCTTCTACATCCTGCAGTAGTTTGAGCTGCTTCTTGGCCAAGTCTGGTCGGTTCATTGCCAGCAAGCACTGAAGTGTGAACGCCCGGAGTTCCAGGGACTCGGACCCATGTAATATTCTGAAATGGTCAGAAGTTTAATGTTAAAATGTATAAAAGACTAATAGAAAATAACTAAGTAGTTTGTGTCCTTCCAGATTGTTCTACATCTATGCTCAGGTTTAACAAAATTAATTTAGCTGTTCTGGAGATACACATACAATCATCCATCCATTTATTTTCTATTATTACTAATTATTTTTTAATTTCCTAATGCTTATTGTAACTATTTCCGATAAGCTTTTATAGCTTGTGCTAGGATATGATTCACAACAATAATCAAATGGTCGGATTCAAACCCAGAACCAGTAGATTGTTAGACCATAATATATATTAAGCTATTGCCACCACAACAGGACGAGCATGACCACTCATTAAATTGTTAACATTTATTATATTAGTAGATAAAGTGAATCTTACTTAAGAGCTGCTTCATAGTTGTCCTCGTGGTAGTAGATGGTGGCAGCGACCAGCAGGAACACATTGTTGATAAGTTCCGTGCCCTTTGCTACCTGAAAATTGAGTATCACTTTTGTTACAATTTTTATAATGACATTGTGCTGCATCCGACATATCTGTGAAGATATCATCATCATCATCAGCCCCTGTCTGCCCACTGTTAGACATAGGCCTTCTGTGAAGTAATGTGTCAAATAAATATGCTGACACCTATAACTTAGGGTAAGCTGTGAGATCCTAAATAGTGAAATTAATTTATAACAGTACTATCATTACAAATATTGATATAACCTCAATGACTCAGACATATATTTTCTTCAATTTTTTAAGCTTGAATAATGTTTAATTAATATGGATAGAAAATATTAATTATGAAAAAAGACATTTTTTTTAATTCTATGATTTTATCGACTTTTCTGTTAAAATATTTATAAATTCATCAAACTAAACTTAACACAGGACACATTAAATGAGTTGGAGAGTACTGATTATTCCTAATAATTAAATATGAAATTATTTTACCCTGGCATCAATATCTGCGACAATAACTGGCTTGTTAGCCCCTGGTGACAGATAATCCACAAGTGTCTTCAGAGGCTGCAACATGGGGTCTGCTGTCTTCAGCTCCTGCACCACGATGCGGTAGTTGCCCTGTGCTATGTACGAGCGATAGAGGAACGTATCTCGTTGCAAAGCAACCAGAGGTGATGAGGGCTGAAAATTTATTATACGAATGCATTAATATAATAATGCCTGGTAAAATAGTACTATGTGATCATTATTATATATATTTCTTTAAATTTTCGTCATATTATTGTGAAAGAACATTTTTTATTGTTTAAATTATGGTGAAAACATGAAAACACGTCATGGCAATTTCATCTGATAGTACAAGCTTTTTAAAAAGTGTTTACATGTTTTTTAATAATGTAATATAAAACTTACCGTTACATTTTGCGCTTCGTTTATGGCTTGTTGGTAATTTCCAATATAAAAAGCATTTTTAACATCGAATAATTCATCAACATCTTGTTGCTGACGTGCCATTTTGACGTATACTGACAGATGAAAGCAGTGTTGCCATAACAAAACTTTCGTCTTGAAATATAGAATAAATTAAAATTTGTTGTAAAAGCTTATGGCTACAATTTACGTTACTACTGTTTTATTTTTATTAATAATATTTTAAAAATGTAAAAAATTCTATGTTTCCAAAAATCTCATTTTTTCTCTCTCTGTATTAAAAAAAATCTGGGCATAAAAATAGGCGAAATACCATCGAGTAGCAGCTTAGAAAGTCCAAAAACGTGTAAAGTAGATACATGTTCTACTTTGAAATATTTAAATCCAAACAATCTTTATTGATATAACATAGAAATCTCAAAATAAGGAATTAGATTACATGTTGATAAGCATATGCGGGCATCAATGAGCTGCGGACACTTCGTTTCTTTGGCGAATTGAGGTGGCCGCTTGCTTATTTACCCCTTTTAGAGTATAAAAAAATTACTCTTCCCCCTTAATCAACGGTTGACAACCTCCTTGCCTAATACGCTTTGTAAAAAATAGATCAAAATGTAACAATTTTCAATTTAAGGTTTATTTTCAATGTAAGGTTTGATACATCAATCAACTTTATTTGTAAAATCGTAGAGTACCTGGCCATTCTACCTGAGCAAGCCTTATCTCCTTTCAACGCTCCATCTCATTGTTGGTAATGCTTTGTACGCATTACTTACGGAGGTCGAAGCAGCTTGTGTAAGTAAACAATACACAGAATCCGGTACAAATACATTTACCTGTACGTATTATTATTAAAATTTTTATACCTCTTTCATTGTTACACTTTTTACTTACGAATACAACGAAAAAGAATGCTTCGGTAACTACGTAGGTATCCTTTGTAAGTTTAAAATATTTCATTATTTATTTTAATATGTATGTTTCGTGTAAATAAAAGCTTAACCTTAAAATTTTATCAGTAGTGCCAACGTAACAAATCCTACTAATATTAGAAATTCGAAAGCTTAGATTTATGGTTGTTTGTTAGCAAGTAAATTCAAAACAGCTAAATGGATCTGGAAGAAATTTGGAAACATAGATAGACTGTGTAAAACATATATTGTAATTTTATGTTATTTTTTAGGGAAGCCATATTTAATTAAAAACGTGTATGTTAAATTTACTTCGACGCATTTTATCAGATAGTATGGTTTGTAGAAAGATAGTTTTGATGGCAAAATAATTCAATTTTATTTAAAGTTGCATCTTTCTTATCCTTTCAAAAGATTGCAAGGTGTTAAAAAAACAATTGCCTTATCTTTCGTTTTATCTTTTCCTGGAAGTTTGAGTTAACAATTCAAGTTACCAGGGCACCATAATTTATTAGCACCTGTTCTCTTAACGTTATCCAAGTTACAAAGCCCTAAAGGTGTTCAAAGCCGGTTAGGCATTTACGAGTGAAATTAGTCCATTGTTACTTGTTATTATAATTGTTACAGATAGCTTTCTTTGTCGAAATCTTTGGTACTTAACTGATTATTTTACAGCCCTCAATCTTACTTAGAAAATCGATGGTGCCTAAATGTCTATCTCTTTTATTAGTGTAGGAAATTCGTACTCTGTAAAGGGAAAGATTCCATCAATGAAATTGGAACTAAATTTGCAATTTCACGTTTAAATTAAATATTGCGCAGCTCGCAACGAAGTCTATTTAGAGAATTTTCTTTTTTTTTTCAAGCACCTTTTAAAAGAATACATTTATAATCATATTGCGTAAAATAGCGCTTTTCAACACACTTTGTTTACTCTGACTTCGACTATTTGTATCTATAATGTTAAACAAGTAATGTTTTTCTACAATAAATCATTATGTCAATTTAAATATGGCGGATAACTTACAACGCTCTTCAACGACGGCTTTCAATTACACAAAATGTTTACTTATTCATAAATAAATACTTAGTAATTGTCGAATATATGAAACAAAAACATTGCGGCAAATTTAAGTACTTACGAGTATATTAAAACGATCCAATTATAATTTTAAAAAGCTATAACGTGTATTTGGCGCGTTCTCGAAATGCCCCACATAAATCGTTCAAATTGAGACTCTAAGAAAGCGACCAGCTTGCGTCGCGACCCTAGCGGCAGATGCAAGGCCCTGAGAAAAGGGACCCACACAATACCTTAAGGGTCAATGGCAAAGTGAATGAAATTTTTGCAATGTGAATTTCGGAAGGCAAATGTTGGGGGACTTTTGCGACGGTGGGAACGCGCTTTGCTCTATTTACGTGCGTATTGTGAACGGTTCTTTATTTAAAAAACATGGGAGTAAACGGCGGAGCATATTTCCTTGTGCAATTAAAAAATAATTAGCTATTAAAAGCTAGATATTGGCATAGTTACTCTATTCTAAATATTGTCCATTTTCGCCTTTCGTAAAATTACATCGAATGAATCATACAGGAATTAAAGAGAATTATAATTAAAAACTTATTACGTCCCGCGTAACGTCTTTGATGTTCCCGGTATTATAGAATTCAGACTTATATAACGCCTTACGTTGTACTAGTTTATTATCTTGCAGGAGGATTTACTGCGGTGCGTAAAATGTGTACTCAGCTTCCCTTTACGTTGAAACTTAAAATTTCACTTTTGTTTTGACTCTTGTGAGAAATTGCGAGCCGCTATAAATTTTGGATATAACTGTAGTTGAAATCAATCTATAGTTCCTGTTTGTTTCGGTGTTGGCTGATAACGATTTGATGGTGTTATTTCTAATTCAAATAAATTTCTAGGAATCATGAGTCAAATGTCAAGTAAATACCTAATTTGAAATTTCGTAATAATTATGAGTTATTGTTTAAATACTACACAGAAATACGCGTAGAAAATATAGAACTTTTGTGAAAGTAAGGTTAAAGTTAGTTTTTTTATTGCAATGTGTGTACAGAAACAGTTGACTGTAGTCCACACCCATACTTTGTTTCGGTCCCGCGCGTCATTACGTGCACAACCTCGCTCTTGGGAATTTCCTAATTATTAAAATAATCAATGTTTTCAAGGTTACGCATATTCCTACCGAATACTGTCAAGTTCATTGTCACAAAATAATAACGAATTAAACGTCGGCATTTTGTCTTCTTTCTTTTTTTTAAAACCGACTTTTGTTAATTTTCCTAATATTTCTTTTACCGCTCCTACTAAGATCTGGGCTTGTGATTGAATATGGTTTACGATAGTCGAATGGCGTGATTCGAACTGTCGACCACATGATCGGAAATCTCTACACTTAACTATTAGGCTTGCCTGCTTTTGTAAATGTAATTTTAGCCGCAGACACTTCACGAGCCGATCATTTGAAGTCTACTGTGATGTTTGACATGAGAACATCTCGGCTGCGATTTCATACCTAATGATGGTGTCTGTTGACATGTTACCCTTGACTACACAATCTGTTTATGAGTAGATACAAAGGGCTTGAGCTTAGTTATTCAAAATATAAACCTTAAAAATACAAAGATGTACATTGCGTCGAAGTTTATGTTGTTGAACCGTTGTACATCTGTCATACGGCAAGTCGGCCAAACTTAAACACGCACATTTACAATAACAATCACCATACAATTCCCTCGCAAACTTACTTCCTGCCCACCCCGCACATTTCGACTCACGAATAATTAGGGTCAATGAACTTAAGAACCAGATATATCCTCATTCTGTAAGTCATTAAAATTTTGCGCCTTTTATCAACATATCTTGTCTCTGTCATATCAAATAGAATGAAAGGGACGACAATATGTACGTAAGACAATGTGTTATTCCAGACATCATTCTAAGTCTGTGTCAAAGCTCCAATAGCTTAATAGTTGAGGATACGGATTTCCGATCACGTGGCCGAGAGTTCGAATCCCGCCATTCGGCTATTGTAAACCACATCCTAGCACAAGCCTAGAGCTTAGTAGGAGTGGTATACGAAATGTTAATGATTTAACAAAAAATTGCAAAAAGACCATTTAAGTAGATTTTTTAAAATTTATCTGCTAAAATATTCAAATCGTTTGAATGATTCAAGAGCAGAAGTTATAATTAGTTTTCAAGCATATACAGTGTGTAGGTTGGCAATATGTGTAAAGAAGTACAAACTACAGCTGCTGTTATCATCATCTAGACTCTCCATCCACCATTATATCAAAGATAAGCAAGGCTACTCCGCCCCCCACTATAGTGCTTACGTGATACTTGATCAACCCCTAACATTAACATAATAAATATTTATATTAGTATATGTTAGCGATTGAAATTTTAAAGAAATTATTATAAGTATTGCGTATGTTACAAGGCCCGTCTTCAGCTGAACCGCAGACTTTCATTTGCCAGGTAGACAGGAAGTTCAATTTAAGCCGATCGCGTTCACCCGTCGCTGCCTGTATTGTAATTCAAAGTTGGACTTTTTTTATTTCTCATAATATACGTCTGGACGGAAATTTATTATTATTGACCTTTATTTCTTATTGAGCTCTTGTTCATTTTTCTTTAATTTATTTTTTGTAGTTAGAATTTATATAGAAGATATTACAGTATTAATGTATTTAACATTGCAGCTTATAAGAATGGGCAGATATTATGAATCTCTATTTAGCGTTCAAACCTCGCGCTATGTAACCACTGCAGAAATACTTATTCGTCTATGTAGAACTTGTAACCAGAAAGCTTTAACTGCCACACTAAGAGTCGGTCTATGATCATTTAAAGTCTCTAAGGGTATATTTCTCATATAAAATGTACTCTAAAAGACTTCCTTAGCTACCACATATCTACACTTTACATCCAGTGTATGAAACGGTTGGATAGATTTTTTAAGACTTCAATGGAAGGTAGTTCGTGTATGGGATAGTAACTTAAGTTATTTTTTTTTATTTCGACGTCAACGAAGTCAGCTCGTAAACAATAAAGATACTGTAATACAATATGTGTCTGTAAGTGCATTCAGAAGCTCGTGGGTCCGACAGCGCCGCCTGGCGGACGGACGTGACCTCACACGTCACCGCGAGGACTAGGCTGACAGCTGCGCTATAGAGACAATGTGACTCAAGACTGACATGTAAGGAGTAAGGAGCCAGCTCTCACGGCTGCTAACACCCTATTATACTTTAAGAACATGTTACATTGTACGAAGACGTTTATGTACCACCCTGTATACACTTATTATGTTTTTCTTCTATAGAATATATAATAAAGCAAGGAATGAACAGAAAGATTTGTCCAGAAATGTTGGTAAA
Organism: Papilio gigon; assembly: GCA_027563995.1. NCBI lineage: Eukaryota > Metazoa > Arthropoda > Insecta > Lepidoptera > Papilionidae > Papilio > Papilio gigon. Next base: position 824,351 of record JAODUI010000001.1, on the reverse strand, counting down.
TACGTAATTGACGGTCCAATAGTCTAATAATTAAGGGGACGATCGAACTAGTGGTTGTGGGTTCGAATCCCGCTATTCGGCGATATCGGCTATATCCTAACACAAGCTTTATTAAGCTTACAAGAAATATTATTAAATTAACAGTGATCTATGAATTAACAACAGATTGTTTGCTTATTAATATAAGAGAAAGTTTATGTGCACGCAGACAAAACTATTCTTCCAGATGGTGATAAAAAAATGATAATAATTATTGAAAGCCTCGAATATAAAAGCCTATTTTGTAGAAGTCCTTTTTGTTGGGAGTTCATAGAGACTATAGCCACTTAAGAATTTTTTTTTCATTTCTTTTTTCAACATTGCATTGTCGTAACAAACAAAACATTTCTTATAAGATGCTGTAAAAAACCGGAAGAAGTGCAGCGAGCTGGTCGGGAAGCAGTTTGATAGCTTAAAATTGATTCCCTGCACTGAGACAACATATCCGGTTGATCGCGAGAGCAGTACACTCAATGACAAAATTATTGGTAACACTTTTCAAATACGTAATAAGGTGAATTATCACAGTTCTTTTATCGTTTGCTATAAGAATGTAGTTACATTTGTTTATTGAGTTTTGTTGTTAACGATACACAAACAGTCAATTGTTAAGCATAATATTTTGATTATGTTGACAGTTTTAAGTATTCATTCTAATGGCGATGGAAATTTTAATAATACCTTCACACTTAGAGATGTTAGTGGAGACTTAACACTTGATTATATACTCTGAGAGCCGAATGTATAAAATTAAACGGCACTTTCACACGGAGCACTAACCACAGAACCTCATGTACCGTATGTTTGCGAGTGTACATAAGAAAAAAAGACGCAAACTTCACAATAGTGCGCCTCGCATCTGCTATCTGGCGTTTTATAAGCAGATGTTCTCGAAGGGCCTGAGTAAAAAAATCACTACCTGCATTCACTTATTGTAGTTACTTCAACTTGAGAAGACTCGCTCGGGGTGGCCATCTTCTAATGGATAAATAACAAAATACTGTTTGGAAAGTATGACGATTTGAGATCTTGATAGATTCAGTGCATTGCGAATTAAAACTTATTTGTATTATTAATACAATTAATGTATGGGTTACTAAAATGTTTTAATTACTTATAGATTAATGATAGTATTGCATGGGACGTCATCCCTCGAGGTGGATCGACGACCTAGTGCGGTGGGAAGTCGCTGGATGGGGAAAGAGGACCGTATACTGTGGAAGCATTGGGAAAGGCGTCCAGCAGTGGGCAGACGAGATAACGATATAATTTTCAAGAACACTCGAAATAAATTTACTTGTATGAATGTATGAATGTAGAAGTGAGTGATGTTTTAGGACCGGCACCACATGTGAGTGTGTGTCTCTGCCTACCTCTCTCGGTTACGAAGTTATGTTGTACAAAAATTCCTAAAATCCCATCAAAATCATAGTCATGCTATTGTTTTTTTTTACATCAAATCTAAAGGTTTCTTACACGTTCATTCTTATTTCGGCAACAAGGAAATCGTAATTGTGTTAGTTGTTACTCCCTCAAGACCCGCGCGCTTACTGCCGACACCAATTGTTCAATGAACACACAAACAAAGCATTACATCGTTCGGGATGCAATAATAATGCTTAACAAAAACCTTCTTATCTTCCTCCCACAAAAGAATCAAATTCTCCATATATTCGAATGCTCAGTGATTGATTTGATCCGACAATTTTTTTTTCATTATTAACAAGCTAGAAGGAACATTTTTTTTAATATTAGTAGATGTTTTTAATTTACTAATATTTGATTTTCCACTCCAGCTAAGCTCTAGGCTTGCGCTAGGTTATGGTGCACGACAATAGTCGAATGGCGAGATTCGAACTCTGGACCACGTGATTGAAAATCCGTACCATTAACTTTTTGACTATTGGCTCTTATTACTTCTATATATCATTATTATTACTTCAATATTTTGAAGAATAATTTACTTTGTCATATTGTAATTTGACTTAAAAGAAATTTTGTGCGAATTCATTTTTTTAATAGCATCTTACCTCTGAAGTACTGAGGGCGACAAAATGTTTATAATATAATGTAAAAAAAAATAAGTTTTTAATAAAGTGCCGGAATGACATTAAGGCCTTGAGAGTGAAGGTGTAAATTGACCTGACAATGAGAAGGATGTGAGCTATGAAAGATAATACGACGGTGAAATACAATCGAGCCTCGCAGCTTCCTGCGAAGCTTTTCAAACTATTTGAATACGAGCAGATGCTGATTAAACAGCGGAGTATTCCATATTTCTTTAAAAATCAAGTTAATATGAATTGGAATTAAATAATTTTGAAAAAGCGACACTATTATTTAATATAAAAAAAAAACAATAGTCCTTATAGATTTTCGAAGCGTCACTAGCATAATGGTATAATAGTATGGATTTCCGATCACGTGGTCGAGACTTCGAATCCCGTTCGAATATTATCGTGTACAATATTCTAACACAAGGGTAGACAGTCGTGTTTTGTTTATATTAATTCGAAGTCTATACAATTTTTAAACAACTAACCATGATAGAGCGTCTTTTACCAACTCAAATAATTTTGTAGCACAAACTTTACATTTCATTTAGGTACTATGCATAATACTTACCTGTACGCACTAACAAGGTTCATTATGTAAACATAGTCCTGACGCAGGCAGCCGCTGTAGGCTGCTAATTATGTACTAAGTTATTTATTGTACATTAATGTAAACGAAGAGCTATTTCACTAAAGATTTTAATTTAACATTAAAAAAAAAATCTTCAACAAGAGTTATTATTACTGCCGTACTTAGATTTCTATACCTGTACTTAGGTTATCCTTAGTTCTGATGCTACTCAACAATTTGCTAAGTAAATCAATAAATCTACACTTTATAAAAGGATGTGAGTGTTAACGGCAGACATCTCGCTACACACAACATCATCAACTAACTCATATCTCGACGTAGTGACGTCACAGCACTCTTGCATACATCTGTCAGCTGTTATATCTGAATTCACTTACGCATATCCTCTGTCACACAATCCATCCAAACCTTCGGTGTTTATCTACCGTTGTAGCTATCCACAGACAACCTTATTACCTTTGAACCTCGCTACAATGTAATAATATAGTAAAGCTTGTGATAAACATCGGTGCCAAGGCGTCTAAACATTTCCCATGCAACCCTTGTACCGAATCTAAATTTATTCTTATAATAAAAATAATTTCCCTTTGTCTGTCGCGGCGAGGTCTCTCTGTGACCTAAAAACACTTTTATAAGCTGACATATTTAGTGGAAGAGAAAGTTTACGCGAATATACTTTCGTGTTTAATAATACATCCAACTGTATTATACTTAGAAATAGAATATTTTAGAGCAAATCAAATTGTTTATTTGCCATCTATATGTTTACAAGATTTACAGTTAGAGGATTTTCTCCTACCAATGCTTTCGGTCCCCCGGCAAAAAGACTTTCTTTGAAAGAAAAGGGCGGGATCACCATCCCTAGTTCCCCAAAATGTTTTCCCTCCAGCACGCACATGGCTTGACCGACATGACCAAACGCGGAATGGTTTCCATTTGACGCCTATCTTCCATGTGGTCGTGATACTGAACCGGGCCAGCGGGACTCCGTGGAAATGATTGCAGCCTACTATACAATAAAATATGATTAGGTTGTCTGTGTACTTTAAATACTGATTTATTAATAAAAAAAACGTAGCGCATACAAAGCCAGTGGCGTAAACTGCAAGCGAGGCGATTGAATGCATCCGCAAAGGGCATGAATACATGTCTAGACTTTTTGTGAGGTCTAGCATTCATTGCGAAGAAAGGACCCTTTCAATTCTCGCATTGAAGAGACCTAAATTATAATGGTCATGGAAAACAGAAAGACGAAGCCAGTCTTTAGCTTAAAAGTGTGGATTTTAAGCTTATAATGCATGGCATAACGTTTATGGTGTTTTTAGTTATATCACGCGGAAGTAATTCATCTTTTATTCAAGAAAAAGAAAAAATGTACTTTTATGTAAATGTAGATCCCCTCCCGACCCCCCCCCCCATCCCACTCACATGAGACTCACATTAAACAAGATTTGAATTGCGTCAATATTACAAATTTAGTTTATTAAAAATAGATATAGTACTTTTTGGGTAAAAACATATTTTTTTGGTCACACAGCAATGTGCTTAAACAATTATATTTATAAATCTAATGACTATTTTAATAAATTAAATGAAATAAAATAAACATATGTTCTTTTTGATGTTTCTAGGTTTTTGTTTTTTTCTATCTTTTTAAATTAAAAGTGACAAAAGTGTCGCGTGTCACCTCTGAGCGCCGCTCGCGTCGTGTTGTAAGGAATGCATTTTGTAGAACCAACGCCGGAGAGTGCATAACCTAATTTTACATCCTCGTCGCGAAAAGGTAGGTTTCGTACTTTGGTGCCAAATTATCTCATATTTCGTATTAAAACGTGTAACTAAATTTATTAAGCAACTATATTAATATTATCTACTAATTGAGTCTACAAAAAAGCAAGTCAGGTATAACGTAATAAATAAATAAATCGCTTCAATAACAATCCGATAAAATACGCTAATTTACGCGATACATCAGTAGAAAACATTATTTCATTTTTAGAGTTTTTGATTAATTTTTATTGTAAACAAAATAAGATAAGTAAAGATAATGTATGCAGAGGTTTATGTGCAGATACAGCAAGGTAAGTGTCCGTCTGGGCCGTGCGGGGGTGCACGCAGGTCGTGTGGCGTGCGTGAGTACCTGCGGCAAGCGGCCCGGCGGCCAGGGCGGCAGGCGGCCGGCGCAGGGCGCAGGGCGGGCGGAAGCTGCGTCGCAGCCCGCCTTATTGCAGTCGCGGCGCCCCC